>JAKTUJ010000004.1:0-341627 GCA_030556625.1 Petasospora euphorbiiphila | reverse complement strand
AGACCCGGGGTACCTCAACTACACCTTCACTAGGCTAAATAGAGTGACGCAGAATGACAATGACCGGAGGCATTTTCTTTTCTTTTCCAGCTAAGCTCAAAAGTGTAAAATGGTAAGCGAAGATTTGATCCTGGATGGTTGTATAGGGTATAGGGTATAGGGTATATACTATATAGATAACTGAGTCTTATGTGTTATTGACACCTATCATTTTGCTATCCATCCAGCCAAAGCAAACGTAACCCCCGGGGCACGTCTATGGCCTGTGGCTTTTGTGTAACACACCATCGTCGTACCATCGAGGCTGGAAACAACTATACACGGCACACACGCTGATTTAGCTGTTGGACATATAGGCATGTGTGCCTTGCTACCTACCAATTTGGTCTCTCTGTCTGCTTCTGCTCTAATGCTGCTTCGTCTTCGTACAGACTCCACACAATAGGTTTCAAGCCCCCTAAACAAAAGAACCCCGGAGAAATCATGGGGAGCCGGAGATAAAAAAAATTCTAAGCGTAAACAAAGCAGAAGTCCATGCTAGGCGGCTCTTTGTAGTTGGCTTCGCCATTTAGATCATACACCCAGTACTTTCATGAATCCCTTTTGTGTCTGTGTTTATTGCTACACTTTATTCTTGTCAGCTATGGGTTAGTTAGCGATGCATTTTTTATACATATCACAGTTGAAATGATTGAAGCTGCGATCCATTTTCCTCTGTGCTCTGTAGATCAGTGGTGCTTGATTCCCCTGGCCAACGCAACAAGCACAACGTCCTGTTTCTCGTAACCTCTTTTGGCGTGGTGGGACTTGGGGGTTTCCCAATCAGACCCAGAAACATGGAACTGCTGCACCTTATCAAACGTTTTCATCCTATTCATCAAATATTCGTAGCATTGATCTCTGTTGAACCCGTTTAAAGGCTCAGGGTGGGCTGCTCGCTTGGTTTCGTGCTGTTGTGGAGCCTGCTTCTGCTCTCTTGTTGGGGATGGTGTTTTCCTCGATCGACTTTCTGACGTCTTATGAGCTAGCTGTGGGATCTTCTTTGTGGCACTCGTGCCGCTGTTATTGGTACTGATGCTGCTGGTGCTCTTTGAAGCTGCAATCGCTGCCCATCCAGTTGTTGTCCCAGGAACTGTCGCAGTAGCGGAACCCTGAATCGACGGTTGCTTCTTATCTGCATGAGATGTGTTCAATGGCCTGTTCTGAGCGGCAGGAGGACTGGCTCTCTGGCCGTTCTTCTTTTTGAATGCCATCTTTGTTTGAAGTTGTTGTCAATGAGTCGCCTCCAAGGGAAATGCAATACAACCAATCTATCAATTGAAGACAAAAAAAGAACAGAAACCAAACCTTTCTATGAAGATCTAATCTCTTCTGTATTTCCAATGGGAATGCCGCTGTTGCCGCTGTGTCTTTTCGTTTTGTCCCATCATCACCACGTTGAGACAAAGAGCCATCGGGAGATCGAGACGACGATTCGCATTGTGATGGGGGACAGGTCGGGTAACCTTTTGATCTCTAGGCCAGCAGCGGGCGTAACAATGACTCTAAAATTGATAGATACTAGAATATATAAAACTATATGCTGTCTTACTTCTAAAAGTGATTAGCTGGGAGGTTACATTGTTCTTGAGTTTCCTTCCGCTCTGTACCCCCTTTCAACATATCACTCTACTGTGTTGGCACGCTAGGTGCTCGTTTGAAAAAAGCACACACTACACGCTGATAGAAAAGGATAACATCAGCACTTAAAAGACTATAGCGTTACAGCAATATCAGAACAGAATAACAATGAGCTGGTACGAGGATCTTGTCACGCCATCCCAGCGCAAACCGGCTGACCGCATTGCCGCTCCTCAGGGTTTCCAAGAGCAGTTGAAGAAGAACGCAACACCAGTATCGGGACCAGACCAGAAGCAAATTGATGCTCTCAAGACATCCAAAGCCTGGGAAATCGCCACGGGTCCAGCTAAGCAGATCCCTATGAATCTCTTTATGAGTTATATGTCCGGAAGCTCCTTGCAAATCATCCCAATCACAATGACGCTCATGCTCTTCACCAATGCCTTCAGTGCCATCATGGCGGTTAACACGGTATTCACGGGGCTTGAATCAGATAGAAACACAAACGACATGAGATTGGCGAAACTGACTTACCTATTCTTCCAGTTCTGTGTTGTCGCTATTGGTGTTTGGAAGCTGAACAGCATGGGTTTGATTCCAAACAGAAAGGGAGACTGGCTCTCCTGGGAGGAACCTACAATCTACTTGGAACGTGTGCTGTGATCTACTTAGTGATCTTCTAGAACGTTAGCATTAATGAACATGTCACTTAGGCTTTAGTTGTCTCCTCGCCGCTTTTGGCTTTAGGCTCGTCGACTTTGACCTTGGTAGCGCCAGATGCATTGACTCTGGAATCACCAGGGCTGTCATCACTGGTTTGCTTCTCAAAGATCTGTTGCAAGTTATATTTTTCGTATCTGGTGTAGTCTTCCACCACAGACATACCAATGTTGCTCTTGAAGCACTCGACCATGATCAACTTGTCAAACTTCTTCAAGTCAACTTTATGTCCAAACTCGTTCCCGACACATTTGGCAACTTTCTGGATGATCTCTCCCTTTTCCAACGTATTAAAGTTTCTTCTCGTAACTTCGATGGCAAAAGTATAAGGCTTTTGCCCCTTTCCGTTATGGAAGTGTGGCTCCAGGACTCTCTTTGCCAACTTCTCCAACTCCTCCATTGATGCACTGACACTATAAGTCACTGGTGTAAGCTTTTGCGTAAACCTTGTGTTCTTGGACTTTGATTCTGACGCATTCTGACAGATTCTATGAACGATCTTCTCAGGTTCAATTGGTTTCCTCGTCTTGATGAAAACAACACACATACACCCAAGATCGATATAACGCAATGGGCCCTTGTTATCTGTTTTCTTCTTCTTCAAACTGTCCAACTCCTTCTTCAATGACTCTTCAATTCCCAAATCCTCTTCATCTTCATTATCGTCACTTTCATCTTCTGCATTCTCACGAAAGTCATCCCCGTAGAGTTCTTCCGCTGTCTCTTCCAGAAGTTGCATAAGCTCGTTCGCACATTGCCTCTCTTTTCCCTTGTGGCAAGTAGCATATACACCAGAGGTTGAAGGGTCCAGCATGGCATTATTCACCTTGTACTTCTTCTTTCTGGCTGCCTGTTTGTCATTATTCCTTCTTTTTTCCCCCATTTTTGTTTTTATTCGGCAATATTAGTTCTATATGTCTTGAAAGGTCGATGAGCTCCTCCTCGAAAATTTTGGACTTCTACCCCAATGAGTTGTGGTGTTGCCCGTCACCCTGCTCATCTCAACCACTACCAATCTACAATAACGCCGAAACCCTCTCTAATAATCCATGCATTCCACTGTTCAATCACGTAATTTTCTAACCAACTCAACAGCCTCTTCCGGTTTTATCTGATCATACTGTCTCATCCGCGTTGGCTGGTCGCTATAGTCCTCCAAGTGTCCAGCTTTGAGTAAGTTAATTCTCTGTCTCAATTGCAAGAACATGGACTGTAATGAATCTCTTGCGGTTTCTTTTCTTTCAGATTTCGACGGGTTTAAATCCTTTGAGATGTTTTCAATGTATCCAATGTCCTTGTCGAAATTTAAAACCGCAGCCTTGGTAATGACAGGCTGTCTCGTCAAATTCTCCATAAATTCACGTGCCAGTAGGTCAAAGACTCTGTAAAGCAACAACGTCTTGACAGAATATGGAAGTTTGGATAATGCAGAGTTGAACAAGTTCTGTAAGAACTCACCAATGTCCCTAATGAAGAAGGTAGGCTCTGTATTAACAGAACTTGTTTTCCAATCCCAATCTATCATGTCAAGCAAATCAAACATGTTGTTATCAATAACCTCAAACAACTTGTCCTCTGTGGCCTTTCTCGTTTGCGAAAATGCATCAACAGCTCTGAGAATTATCGTCACTTCATATGTCGAGGATAAGAAGTTCGAAACCTCTTTCGCCATGATAAGGAAATATTCAAGATTGATCAGATTTTGTGCCAATTCTTCTCTTGAAACTGCATCTTTCAACTTCAACTGGAAGTGTTTATTTACTGAATCCAAGAGAACTGTATCAGTAAACTCCACAATGTTCTTATGCAACATGTTTAATTCTGATTTGTAGTAATCCTGAAGGAACTCCGTTTCTTGGGCAATGAAGTTACGGGTTTGTGCACATGTCATTGGATACACTCCACTGAATGGCAACGTCAATGGGAACCTGATATCACTGTCTTGTCTTCCATCCTTGTACCAACACACATTAGATACCTTCTTGTACAGCTTCATATCATAAATGACCATCGGCATGGCATCGTCATCATCTGCAATGCTCTGGAATTCTCTGTTGAACAGAAGAACAGATATCTGAGAGAATTTTTCAAACGTTCGTATCATGACATCATATATCTGTTCTGTATTCAATTGCAAATACTCAAGGGTAAGACAGAAGTTTCCAATTATTTTCTTCGTTTCTGTGACTCTCCGGAGTTCCAAGATTTCATTCATCACAAGGTTTTTCAAATGTGGATAGATCTTAGCAGAAAGGTTCTCCCAGAGATCAGTTGTTTTCATATTGATCACGTTCGGAAGCTTATCACAAATCGACTTGTAGAAAACAAGGTATCCTGTAAGTCTCTGTAAAAATGTTTGTAAGTTCTCGGTGGATTTGATGAACTGACCAAACTGTTCATTCTTGCTATCACTGCTGACAAATGGGTAGAATATCTTGTCTCGTCTTATGTTCAACTCTTTGTTCAGTTCAGTTTTGAGGATATCGGTCTGGTCAAGCGTCTTGAAGATGAGAAGTGTGTCGTAGATGAAACCAATGTGCATGTACTCGTTCACATCAGGTAAATCGTCTTGTAGATATTGATTTCTCAAACTAATTTCCACAGGCGTGTTCACCTTAAATTCGGTAAATTCCTTGTTCTTTGACTTGAATTCGTTGAATCGTTGTACCATTCTGGCAAATGAATCACAGTATGCAGTGCCCAATTGCTCGAACTTGGTCTCTATTGACCCAAGGTTCCTCTTTAGAAGACTGAGTGACTCGTCTCTGATCAAACTTTTCAAAATCGGAATGGAGGCATTGATGTTGCTCAGAAATATGAAGTCTCGATCAAAGTCCTTACTCAAGGAGTTCAGATCGTTAAGGCTCTTCAATGCTTGGAAGAACTTGTTGCTCTTGATCAGCTCGTGTGTCTTATCTGTAAGTTCAAGGACCTGGAGGATCTTGTTGATAAGGATCTCAGACTCGTGGATCTTGTTAATGTTTTTCTTCAATGCGAGTAATTGGAACTTCTTCTCAAATATCATATTGGAGGTCTTGGACAAGTGGTCACTGATGTCCAGGATCTGGTCGTTCATTTCGGCGGCATTGCGAGAGATGTTTCCAACGTCCCTAGCAGAGGCAGAGATCTTGTCTTCGCTGGAATTGACTATTTGTACGAGGTCATCATCCTTCCTGGATCCCTCTGCTTGTAATACCTCCAAAAGCTCGTTGATCGAGTTGTTCTTGAGATGTGTCTTCACAACCGGCACAAGTTGATCCAAGTAATTGCTCGAGTTAAGCAATCCCACCGTATCGCTATCGTTCAGAAACGCTACCTGAGACAATGCCCCTCCATTCATTTCTTGCTCTCTTTATTTGCTATAGGAGAAGAAGAATTGCCGCTGTATTATCACCCTGTTGTTAGCAAGTAAACACATTGCATTCCACTGAGGGATCAGAGTCGAGGCGCGCGGCTCCCGTTTACTCCATGTGGGGTGCACGGGTGTATCCGTTGATCAGTGGCCGCAAAGTCGATGTAGGCATATTCAAGAGATACTCGGAAACGTCCCAAGGTGAATTGGTGTGCTAATAATCTAAAGTTGAAGAAATGTGGGCGTGCTGGGACTGGGAATGTAGATTAGGCCTTTGAAGTGTCAGGATGACCGCTAACGACGAGCATCAATCAAACTGCGACTCTACACAACACACAACCTACGATTCCAATCCATATATCACTGTGTAACAAAAAAGTACGTATAAACCAAATTTTTAACGATCGTGGGTTAATCCCCACGGAAAAATACAAAACTTTCACATGGTCTTAGGAATGACAGCAGCAAGACCACTCTTTGTGATACTAGCAACCTCAGCATCATCGAAATCCAATTGTGATCCTTGAGCGCTAATGACGTCAAAGGTGTCAATAGCGTCTCTCTTCTCTGAGTATGGGATCTTGTTGCCAGATGCATCAGAAGAGTCTATTTTGTCCTGCAAAGAGTTCAAGTATTGGCGTGCAAGCTTCTCTTCCTTCTCGAGTCTCTCCTTCTCCATAACAATGTGCAAATCCTTGTAGAGGTACAGGAAGATCAAGGCACTCACGACACCTGCAATACAGCATGCAACGAATGGCCAGATCAAGTGTGGGTCAACCAACGCAGAGGTACAGGCTTCAGAGACAGCAGCGGCAAGAGACTGGGTGAACAACTGAAGAGCCATGACCAAACCCTTCATGTTATCTGGGGCTCTGGTGTAGGCAATTTCGTAAGCAGCAGTGTTGGCAAAACACTCGGAGGCAGCCTGCATAACGTACAAAACACATTCAATCCAAACAGTCATTGGAGAAACACCGGTACCGACGTCACAATCGGTAGCATGGTAACCACATGGGGAAGTCTGGTACACTTTCCATTGGATGATGGCACCTGCAGCCTGAGACAAGGCGGCCAACATGAAACCAAAGAAGATTCTGTGTGCTGGTCTAAATGGAATGTTCCATTTTCTGAGCAATGGGTAGACACCATAGTCCAAAATTGGAATCAGAACGATAATTGTCAATGGGTTGAAGTTGGAAATCAAATCATTTGGAACACCGTTGGTAGTCATTGCAGTAGACTGAGAGTTCTGGAGGGAACCGATACCACCATCGTTAATGTTATAGATAATAAAGAAGACGAAGATCTTACAAGCATCCACGGTAACTCTAACATCATCGACAAACTGGTCAGTCCAACTGACCTTCTTCTGGCCCTTGCTGTTGAGCTCATCAACAGAGGACAATTCACCTCTGGCAACCATGCTAGATGGCGTTGGGTATACCCAGAACATATTCTCTTTAGCTCTCTTGATGAAGTTACCTCTCAAGGCGTACTTCATGGTCTTCAAGAACTCAGCAATAACAGAAACACCGGATGGAACTTTCTTCTTCATCTTTGGAGCCAGAATAATCAAAACTGGAACCATGACAAAGTAGATAATACCTGGAACGAGGAAGGCCAACCAGAACCCAATTCTCTTTGCAGAGTAAGAAGTACCGACAGACAAGAACGAGCCGACGTTAATAGACCAGTAGAAGACGAGTGTCATTCTCTCAAGAGAAGCCTCTCTAACCAAGATGACTCTTGAACCATCTTCTCTAGTTTCAACAACATCACGCTGGTGTGGGTATTGGTCGAAAAGCAATGGCATCAAGTTTGGCTTGATCAAACCTGAACCGAAGGCCAAAGTAATGATAGCGATGATAGTTGGAGCGAGGGCATGACCTCCCTTGATGACGGATGGGATAGCAGCGATAATCAAAATGATGTGAGAAATAGCACCGACCCAGACACCCCACCAGATGGTCTTCATTCTACCCCACTTCTTATCAGATATATAACCACCCCAAAGTGGAGTCAAATAAGCTAAGAATGTCAACAACAAGGTGACAGCGTTGGCAACCTGCAACCCGAGCCCAAGAGCACCGGCATTCTGCTGAGTACCGGATGGTGGAGCACCGGCACCGTTACCACCTGTTGGAAGCGGCAGCTGGACAAAGTTTGAAAGACGATCCTTGACACCATAGTAAGAGGCTCTCTCTGCAAACTCAATCAAACAGATACAGTATGTAGCAAATGGAGCGTAACCAAGTGTCTTTGGAAGCGTAGCGTACTCCTCACTAGTTGGTTCAGGGAATCTCTCGTTGTACTCTTTCAAAGCATCATATGTGAGTTGTGTTTGAAGAGTTGGGTCAACATCGACATCACCCTTTTCGGTTTGTTGTGAGCCTTGTGTGGATGAAGCACCAAATCTGTCAAGGAAGTTTTTCAAAGCTTTTGGTGGTTAGTAAGTGAAAAAGAGATGTTTTCCATTTCGTTCCAAAGGGGACAAGCAAGCGATAAACGCAGTAGTTGAGATAACGATACAAGTCGATCATGTCTTGGCGGCAACCCAAAGGCTTAAAGCCAAGAGAAAAAGTCATTGTTCACTCTTTATCTGCAACGTTGCCAAGTAACGCGGTGACAGAGCTATCGGACATACCCATGACTATATGGTTTAACGGTGTGTTTCCTTTCACAAACAGCTAGGATATGAGGAGGAGCTGTGTAGGGGAAAAAGGGCTGAAATATATAGAAAGCTGGTGTTGGGCAAAAGTCCGAGTGGTGGTGGCGGCACACCAGTGAGTCAGCAATCAGCGGTGTCAACGCGATAGGCTGATGGTGGCTTCCCCGTTAGCCCCGTTAGCCCATCGCCTGAGTGTGTGGCTTTCTGGCTTGTTTCTGGGGAAGAGTGCCAGATCACTGTAAACCATTCTTAGCCCAAACGCAGAGGCCATCTGTAGACTCCACTCAGATCTGAAAACGGCACGGCATTTACATGCAATCAGCTGCACGGTAATAGTCCGGTGGTTTGGTCAGCGCACGACGTCATAGCGCTATCTCTTCGGCCTCCCCTCCCCTTTCTTACATAGCGTGCTACATCCAGCACCGCACACCGCACACGACACACGACAAGGAGCGGAGCAGAGACGCAGTTGATAAGACAGTGTGTGGAAGAGAGTGGGAGAGAGAGAGGTCACACTTCGAATGTAAACCTATGGAGAACCTAAAGGAGAAGAACAAGACTTCGAGAAAGAGTCAGTCTTGCAGTGTAGTATCGATGCAACTAGCATCTGACAACGTCTCTGACGCATACCGTAGTACAAATCACGAGACTGCACACTACACACTACCTGATATCTCGATGTGTGATCCACGTTATCGTCTAGTAGTGGATTGTCAGACGCACAATCGTACAAAGTAGTCCGTTCATTTTGTGATAGGCCCCGTTACAGTTCCTGAGATTGCAGCGAGCAAAACCTCTTTGCGGAGTCTGATCAGCCTCGCGTGGCCCCCAATCGGCGGAGACGCCGGACACCCATATTCGTGATTGTAATTATGGCTTGCTAAACTGGCGCCGTCCCGTTGCTTGTTAATGTGAGCTGACAGACTGTGGAGACTAGAGTTGGAGACAGAGAGAGGGAATCAGAAAGAGGGAAAAGAGCCACTGTTTTTCGTGGCCCACCAAGACCCCAAATAAGAAGAGTAGGGAGAAAAAGAAAAGAAAAGGCACAAACGGCACGAAGGCATTTTTTTACAGTAGCGGCAATAACTTCTGCAGTCGGCGATCGGGCTTCAAGATGATTTTCCGTTCCTCCATTCACACACAGTTTGACGAATCGCGATCTGCGTGGGATTTAGCCTCGGATATTGGGTGTGATGTCGATATTAATCCGAAGATTGTCTCCATCCTTCTTAAAGAGAGTGGCCAAAGCATAAGGTGTTTTGAAGTTGGCTTTTTCCACCGCTATGGAACAACCGGTTGGGTAAGACAACTGGGATGCTCGTTGTTCAGATATGCAGACTGCGAAAGAGGCACTAGCTTTGCGCATTTACACATCTTAACCCAAGCCCCAGAAACATGTCCGACCTGATCCTTTGGAAAATAGGTACACAGTACGTTGCTACCCACGTGAACTGTTCATACAAGCCATTATCAGGCAATAATTCGTAGAGATAAAGAATACGCCTTCACCTTCCGTCAACCCCGATCAGCCACTGATAACGCACAGAGCTGTAAGAACGGTGAAACACTTACGCCACTGATAAGCTCCATTTCTCGAATCTCGGGTAGCTTCGGCAAATGGACAGGTGGTTTGAATAACGCTTTGGAGCAGAGAGGGTGTTGCTGTGGATTTCTCTCCTGTACCAACTTCAAAAGAGCTTTTATACGTATCTTATGTTATTTAGCAGAAAATCATTTACTTGTTAAGTTAGAGTAGTATAAGCACATACAGAGCAAATAGCCACGACCAGCCAGCACATTTTTCAACTCATCTCTTATTGAAAAACACTGCACTCTCCTTTGAGAGGACATTGGTCAACTCGTCCTCCATTTGCAACTTTTGTGAAACAATAGACATTACATCGTCAGCCTCAGCAACAATGATATTGCCATCCTTCTCTGCCTGGTAGGCCAAGTAATCGCGCTTCAACTTCTCCTCCTTCTCTATTCTTTCAATCTCCATGACCTTGTGCAAGTGACGGAACTTCCACAAGAACCAGATTGCAGTAATAACACCAGCAATGCAGCATGCAACAAATGGCCAAATCAAGTTTGGATCAACCAAAGCGGAAACACATGCCTGAGACACAGCAGCAGATAGAGATTGCATGAATAAGAACAAGGCCATGATCAGACCTTTCATGTGGTCGGGGGCTCTTGTATATGCAATCTCATATGCGGCAGTGTTGGCAAAACACTCTGAAGCGGCCTGTAACACATACAACACACATTCAATCCAAACTGTTAGAGGAGAGACACGGGTTCCAACCGTGCAGTTCGTAGCATGGTATCCACATGGAGAAGTTTCGTAAACTTGCCATTGAATGATGGCACCAGCCATCTGAGACAAGGCGGCCAAAATGAAACCAAAGAAGATTCTGTATACTGGTCTAAAGTCAATCTTCCATTTTCTGAGCAATGGATAGACGACATGGTCCAAAATTGGAATCAAAACAATAATAGTCAACGGGTTGAAGTTATCAATCAAATCGTTTGGAACACCATTTGTAGTCATAGAAGCAGCCTGAGAGTTCTGGATTCCTCCAATACCAACATCATTGATGTTGTAAATAACAAAGAACAGGAAGATCTTACAAGCATCCACGGTAACTCTAACGTCTTCAACAAACTGATCAGTCCAAGTAAGAATTTTCTTACCCTTCTTATTCACAGCTCTCAGAGATGGGACATCACCACGAGCAACGATGTTCGATGGTTTTGCATATGCCCAGAACTCACCTTCCTTGTTTCTTTTGAGGAAGTTGCCCTTCAGTGCCCATTTAAGCACCTTGAGTGCCTCCTCAATGATAGATCTACCATTTGGAATTTCTTTTTTCAGTCTTGGAGCAAGAACGATCAACACAGGAACCATAATGAAGTAAATGATACCTGGAATCAAATATGCCAACCAGAAACCAATTCTCTTGGCACAGTAAGAAGTAGCAAGTGACAAGAAGGCGCCGATGTTGATAGACCAGTAGAACACCAATGTCATTCTCTCCAGTGTAGCCTCCCTGACAAGAATCACTCTAGTGCCATCCTCCCTGGTTTGAACTACATCACGCTTATGTTCGTATTGATCATACAACAATGGCAGCAAATTTGGCTTGATCATACCAGTTCCAAGGGCCAAAGAAAGAATGGAGATAACAGTTGGGGCCAATGCCTTACCAGAAGAAATAACAGATGGAATAGCAGCAATGATGAGGATGACGTGGGAAATAGCACCGATCCAAACACCATACCAGATAGTCTTAACTCTACCCCATTTCTTATCGGAGATGTACCCACCCCACAATGGAGTAAGATAAGCAAGGAAAGTCAACAACAAAGTGAATGCAGATGCAGCTTGCAAACCGAGACCAAGCGCACCAGCGTTTTGTTGATCACCAGGTGGAGGTGCACCAGCACCATTACCACCGTCCGGCAAAGGCAATTGGATGAAGTTATTCAATCTGTTCTTGACACCATAGTACGAAGCTCTCTCTGCAAACTCAATCAAACAGATACAGTATGTAGCATATGGAGCGTGTCCAATGACATGTGGAAGTGTGCTGTACTCCTCCTCTGTTGGCTCAGGATACTTCTCATTGTATTCTGTGAGGTCGTCAAACTTGGCTCCCAAGTCCTCTTGGAGTTCGATTTGACCAGATTCTGTGTCGACCTGCGACTCAGTGGTCTGAATTCTTTGCTTCAAAAAGTCTGTGATAGCTAAATACCTGTTAGTTTGTTGCTCGTTGATGCAAACACAACAATTAACATACCCATTTTGAAAAAGTTCTCGTGTTGAACTGGCTATGGCTATAAACTTCTCGAGACTACAAGAACTGATTTTCCCAGGGTCATTTAACAAAATGAGCCACAACCATGGCCTTATATACCAGACGGCGCCGTTTGTGCTGATCAGTCGCAAAGCGGGCAAAATGAGATAAGAGCCAAGAATTCAGTTATACAGCCCGGTGTTTCGCAGGCGGCAGTGGGCACATACATAAAAGTCTGGGCAAGGCACCAAGTGTAGATAGATCGTCAAGGGAGGGGATCGTCTTTGCCAATCGTGATCAGCTCTCCTGTATTTGATCTTTTAGAGGGGTTACCCCTGGTTGGACGGAATTTATTATATTCCCGTATGGCGTCTTTCCCTCCGAAGTTGTGCGTCAAGAGAGGGTCCCGTCTCTAGAAAGGGCTCAGTGTCCCTGCAGCTCTGCTAACCCCCGATCACAAAACCCACCGCCGCACCGCTAGCCCTAAGCCACAAATGCCGTTCCACATGTGACGCTCAGTTGCAACTTGCTACTCAGATGATAGCAGATACTACAAGAGGAGAAACATGTATTGCAGTGATGTATCAATCAAGATCAGTACACATTGTAGTCTGTGTGCTGGATGGAACCGAAGCCGAATGAACCTCATCTCAGGAGCCGCCTCATGCCAAGAGACGTTATGAGGGATATGGGGTGCTTTACTCAAACAACATGTCATCTACTATTTTGTAGCTTCTGACCATACTCTGTACTTTCTAGTGTTGATTTCGCCCTTCTGCCTCTGTGGCTCGGTGTCTCATTTTTTCAGCAGTCCCTTCTGCGCACACGCTCGATACTAAATTGCACTCAGTACTCAGTAGACAGCATGCACATTCGGAGATTTGCGATACTGGAGAAGCGCCAAGGTCCGGGCTTATAATCAGATTTGGAGTCCGTTCGGCTTCTCACTTAATGGCGTCAGTGATCTATTATCTGGGTATTTGGTTGTCTCTCGAGCACTCGAGTCCCTGGTGGCCCACTTCATCAGGCCGGTGAAATTCTAAAATGATGCTTACGGCGACAGTCCTCCGGTTACTCTTGGAGTTTGTATGCCTTTTAGTTCTCTCCGTTTTCTATGACGTAGTACTCTTGCCGTCTATAATCTATACTGGATGAACTGGTCAATAAAGCTGTTGCAAAAACACTACCCCTCTCTAGTTGTGTGTGGGTATGTGGGTAGATTATAGAAGCCGCTACAGCGGCACAGCCTATGGCCATGGGGCATGGGGCCATGGGCACCGGTTTTACTTGTACGGTACTACGGTGTAGTAATGTACCGAGAATTTCCGGAACAATTACGCAACTCGCATAGCATGACAGATTGCAACACGAGGGGCTAATTGTGAACTTGAAATTCGAGCAGAAGCTTCAAAGCCGAACGGCTCGCCGCCCTAGCTTATTAGTGACCTTCTTTTCTGAGGTGATTTCTTGATTTGCTCATTGCTTGGCAGTGAACGGCAAGGAGACTGGGGTCTGCGTCGGGCATACGCTAGATGCGTGATGAATGTATATATGTACGGAATGATGTATAGTCGATAACAGCGCGATTACCATTTCTCCAGAAATGCGCTTAACTTGACAGCATTATAATGCACTTGGGTCCAGTGCACCCAAGAGTGTTACTGTCCTATGATTTAATACTGTCGTGATATCCTTTCAGTTGGAAAATGCCGTAGCCGATGTCTTCTACAGTTTACGATGATTGTCTTTGATTGAAGACAAACCTCAAAGCCCGCAACCGACAACTGTGGCTTCTAGACACAACTACAATCCGGATAAGACGGAATATCTGACAACGCTAATTGAATGGCGTCAACTACATTAGAGAGAGAGAATTGAACTGTAAAGTGGACTTTTCCAATCACAGACAATCTCGTGAGTTGATCGGACAGCGCGGAGACCTGGAGTAAATAATTGCTTCACTGTTTGTCCCGCCCCATTTTGTGCTGAATTTCTATTTTCCATTTGAAAATTAAACAGTCTTTTGTCCATTACAAGATTTGGCTCACTCTCACTTTAGTCCGCAGTGTTCACACACACATGAAGTAAATGATCGTCAGATTGAACCCGCACATATTTGTCTCGTTCCTGTTCACAACTCTGTCTTAGTATTACACTATTCAACATATAACATTGCAGAAGCATGCCAAATTATTACATTTGATACCCTAGAGAGCTCTAGAATCTTTCCTGCGTATACTCTATTGTGTCAGTAAACACCTGGACATTAAGTCTAAATAAGAGAACTAGATTATTCTATGCCTTAATTGAGAATTTATCAATGGAAAATACCACAATGGGATGCTGAGCAATCAAATATTTGACGTAGTCATAACTATCTTTTCTGTTGGGTGACATTTCGAAGATTTATTTCGATTTATGGTTGCATCTTTCAAACAGAAGGACAGATTTCAAAGCGCGAATGCTGGTTTTCTCAATTTTGAAGGGCAATTCTTTTGATCGAAGTTTGGATATTTATTCAGATATTTTTGTGAAATCTAATACTGGTTAGATATCAGTGATATGAGAGAGCCTGAAAACACCCCATTTAACGTTAGAATAGTGCGTTTGGGCGCTGAGAGTTGAAAGAAGTCCAAGTTGTGCTGGTGATTGGTGATTCTCTTTCTCTTTCTCTTAGGAAATGGCCTGAAAGTCATTTATAGCAGATAAAATATTGTACTGATTGAAGTAATGTCATTGAATATTGATCACTGATTACAAAACCTAGTTAGAACTATTGCTTCTACAAACTGCTGGCAAATTGCATCATCAATAACACATCAAGAAAAACAAAAGAAATTACAATTCGATATCTGAAATCACTGGTCTGTGATCAGAAAGATGGAACTGCATATCATAGAAAGTTTCACCAGTTCTGTATCTCTTGACACTATAATACTTGGTTTTATCAGCTGGTGACGCATTTGGTTTCCCGCCAAATTGGAAATCAATTCTGCCGCCAAGTCCTCTAGAATCTCCCCATGAGTTGAAACCATACCAAGTTCCCCAATGTCCTGATCTCAACAATTCAGGGACTTCACCAAGAAGGTCAGACCATGTGAAAGTATCCTCAATTTGAGAGCTGTATTCAGTGGTGAAAGTCGAGTTGAGCTTTACCTTATCCATTCCACCCGTTGAGATCAAGTATGCACCATCGGAATCACCAACAGCGTGCGAATTGAAGTCACCAACCAGGAACACAGGACCATCAGAATGCGAATATTCATAAGCGCCAAGCTGTCTCAGCATAGATGCGCCAAGACGTCTCTGAGCATCAGATTGGTCGTCCAGATGTGTGTTGATGAGCGTGAACTTTTTCCCATCCACAGTCTTCATGTGTGCTACTGTTGCAGTTCTGTATGATCCAGCACCAGAAAACTTGTTTGGGACATCATGCACGTTTGAGAGCCAGATGGTATACCAACTCTCGACAGAAACACTGCTCCTCTTGTAGAAGATAGCTTCATACTCTCCACTGGTCTTCCCATCATCGCGGCCAACACCAACCCACCCCCATTCGCTATCGCCATATGTGTTCAAAAGCTTATCCAAATCGGTGACCTGTCTGTTAAGTGCTTCATTGACACAAAATATATCTGCCTTGTTAAAGATCACTTCATTTGCAATACCGATCCGTCTCTTTGACCAGGACTCCTCTTGATAATCGGAGTAGTAATTAAAGGTAGATTCATCTGGGATATCTTTTCCTTGGAGTGAGTCAATGGTTGCTTGAAGAGATGTACCATCTGCTTTGGAGTCATAGCGAAGATTCCAGTTTTGCAGACGGATATTGGTAGCAGATGCGAGATTGAAGAGAGCGAGTGTTGTAAGACTGAAAAGCATGTTTAAAGTTGTCAAATTCTATCATTCTGAAGAGGAAAAAAAGTATCATGAATTGGAGGTCATTATATACCCGTAGTCTACATGTTATATATATAGTATTTGACTCTTTGAAATGTATAGGCCACATGGGCTTGCCTTTGAGGAAGCAATGCATAATCATTAGCGACAATGGAAATCGCTAGGCTGTGAGAATGCACGTGGTGATTGAGGTCGGGATTGAGGTGGGGAGTCTAAAAAAAACACACGTTAGACAGCATTTCATGAATAACTAAAATAAGAATATGTTATATGTGTTTTATGTGCTCTATGTGCTTTTGAGGTCTATTGATGGTGATCTGTTCGTGAAGTTGGTGTTATCTTCTAAACAGAGCTGCACGATTTAGGACCATTTGATCCAGATTAGCACAGTTGCCCTTCGCCCGTTGTCATATCTAATTGGCAACGTCCGCGGGCAAAGAGTTTCCAGGGGGCTGTTCAGACTGCCGGGCTGTGTTTCTTGCCTCTCCAATATCTCTCTGACGTAGTTGCTATTTAAAACAATTGTTTGTTGGAGAAGTCAAGAAGAGAACCTCATACCTCATACCATGTGTAGGTGGAATGCGCAGGGTAGAAGAAGACACATGTCAAAAGGGAGTACATAGCAGATCAGCGCGGGGGACCTCTAAGGCTTAAGCTCACTGTCGCTTCCAATGGGAAATTGGGAAACATTCATACACATCCGTTGTTTCCATGTTATGAGAGCAGACTCGCAGAGGACAGCAAGGGCAGTAGACGCAGTAAAGGCTAATCCCGATGCACTCCGAGGCTCTTTCAGGAGTTCGCCCATGTACCCGGGTTGACCCGGGGCTTCTTACACACACAAAGCGCCGTCCAAGCAGTGCTTGCACCAGTTTTCGATCCTTCGATCCAGCAAGTCAGGAGACCCGCACAACGACAAGCAAAGCATTGGCAGTTTCCCGCCCCGTTGCCGATGCCTTTTGTGCGTGTGGACACTGCTTCTTTCCCCACAGTGGAGCGTCTAAAGGTGCCGGCACGGGTAGATCCACCCCGGGACTTCTCTAGGCATTGTGGTGTGTTACTCCTTTTATTCAATTGAACACCACAGAGGACCCTGATGAACATACACACAGACACCAATTGTCTCCCCTTATCAAGCACATCTGACTCAAACAGACAACAGCCGCAGCCTGTAGGAGCCCGTCAAAAAAACAGAGAGAGAATCATCCATCGGTAGAAGCCAAAAAAAAAAAAAAAAAAAAGTGCAGGGCTGAAGTGTGCCCGCGCAGAAATGCGACTACTGCATCGCGAGGGAGGTCATCCATTGACTCTACAACGTATATAAATAAAGGGCTGCACCCACTATAGCTCGCTTGGAGGAAGACTAGGCCCCGTCTAGATCATCCAGATCAACTATAACACCTATAAGCACAATGAAAGTCACAGTTGCAGGCGCCGCCGGCGGTATTGGCCAGCCACTCTCTCTCCTCCTCAAGCTCTCCCCTGACGTCACAGAGCTCTCGCTTTACGATGTCGTTAACGCCCCAGGTGTTGCTGCTGACTTGAGCCACATTGACACAGACGCCACGGTGACGGCGTACCTCCCAGAAGACGATGGCCTCAAGAAGGCCATCACTGGCTCTGACCTCGTTGTCATCCCAGCTGGTGTCCCAAGAAAGCCAGGTATGACGAGAGATGACCTCTTTGCCATCAACGCAGGTATCGTGCGTGACCTTGCCCAAGGTGTTGCCTCTTACGCCCCAAAGGCATTTGTCCTCATCATCTCGAACCCTGTCAACTCCACTGTGCCAATCTTTGCCGAGGTGCTCAAGAAGAACGGTGTCTTTGACCCAAGACGTGTCTTTGGTGTCACAACACTCGACCTTGTCAGAGCCAACACATTTGTCTCCCAACTCTCCGAGGGCAAGCTCGAGGCCTCCAAGATGGACATTCCAGTAATTGGTGGTCACTCCGGTGAGACCATTGTTCCTCTCTTCTCGCTCGGTGCACCAGACTTTTACAAGACTCTCTCCGAGGAGAAGCGTGATGCTCTTGTCCACAGAGTCCAGTTCGGTGGTGACGAGGTTGTCCAGGCCAAGAAGGGTGCCGGTTCCGCTACGCTCTCAATGGCCTACTCCGGTTTCAAGCTCGCTGAGAAGCTCATCAAGGCTCTTTCCGGTGAGAAGGTTGGTTCCAAACTCGGCTCCAGTTTCGTCTACCTCGATGAGTCGATCCCAGGTGCATCCGAGGCTAAGAAGTTCATTGCTAACGACAAGGTTGACTTCATCTCTCTCCCAGTTACTCTTGGTGCTAAGGGTGTTGAGTCTATCGACGCTGGTATCCTTGAGAAGATGGATGACAATGAGAAGAAGCTCTTCTCCATTGCCGTTGGAACCTTGGATGGAAACATTGCAAAGGGTGTCTCTTTCATCAAGGGTTAAGCTCGCCCCGGTTACGAAAAAAATATTTAACTGTACGATCTTTTCATTTCTATCTGATGCATCTTTTAGTTTAATATTCCTGCAATATAGACCGTCAGGCACTGTCTAAGACTCGAGTCTTTCCTTTATAGTCCCTGCATATTGAGCTTGACGATGTAAGGAACAGCATACTCAATTGATCATTGATGTTATCTATGTTACTACTTCAAGTGGCAAATTGGGATCATGCAGGTAATACAGTGTAAGCATATGCCAAATGGTTCATGTGAAGATTCAGGGATTACCTCCTACACAGTACACTCTACAGTAAATCAGGGACCTCCCGGTATGGCCAGTTCTCAATGCGACTAAGATTTTCGAGAATCGAGATGCTCCGTTCTCTCTTGGTTGACATGACATCAACATTTGTTAATATCACTCGTGCTACCATATGTTTCAAAATAGTCATATATGTGTATCTGGGTAGTTAAACAAACATAGCAGGTGCTTCCATCTTGGGACGAAAGAGAGAAAGACATGTACTTCCTCAGAACAAGAGGAAAGAAAGCAAGGCAAGGAATGACTCAATTCCTCCAACTCTGACACCAGAACCAGCACCAACGACAAATGAACTCTTTCCAGTAGTCTTAGCAGCAGAGGTGGATTTGACAGTTGGGCGAACAGTCGTAGACGAAGAAGTTGTACCGCCACGGCCAACAGGAGGATTCTGTGGGTTTGGGGTGGTCTTTGGCTCATCAGGAGTCTTTGGTTCATCAGGAGTCTTTGGTTCATCAGGAGTCTTTGGTTCATCAGGTGTCTTTGGATCATCGGGTTTCTGTGGGTCAGGGTTCTGTGGGTCAGGGTTCTGTGGATCTGGATTTTGAGGATCTGGGTTCTGAGGGTCAGGGTTCTGTGGATCTGGATTCTGTGGATCTGGATTCTGTGGGTCAGGGTTCTGTGGGTCAGGATTCTGTGGATCTGGATTCTGTGGGTCAGGGTTCTGTGGATCTGGATTTTGAGGATCTGGGTTCTGAGGGTCAGGGTTCTGTGGATCTGGGTTCTGTGGGTCAGGGTTCTGTGGATCAGGGTTCTGTGGATCTGGGTTCTGTGGGTCAGGGTTCTGTGGATCTGGATTTTGAGGATCTGGGTTCTGAGGGTCAGGGTTCTGTGGGTCAGGGTTCTGTGGGTCAGGCTTCTGTGGGTCAGGGTTCTGTGGGTCAGGGTTCTGTGGATCTGGGTTCTGTGGGTCAGGATTCTGTGGATCTGGATTCTGTGGGTCAGGGTTCTGTGGATCTGGATTCTGTGGATCTGGATTCTGTGGATCAGGGTTCTGTGGGTCAGGGTTCTGTGGGTCAGGGTTCTGTGGGTCAGGGTTCTGTGGATCTGGGTTCTGTGGGTCAGGCTCACCAGGGTTCTGTGGATCAGGCTCACCAGGGTTCTGTGGATCAGGCTCACCAGGGTTCTGTGGATCAGGCTCACCAGGGTTCTGTGGATCAGGCTCACCAGGGTTCTGTGGATCTGGATTCTGTGGGTCTGGGTTCTGTGGGTCTGGCTCACCAGGGTTCTGTGGTGTAACATCATCTCCCTCTGCACGACGCATCAGTCCTCCACTGAGATGGTCAGTTCCTGATGAAATGTAGGAGCCAATGCACCCTAATATCTCTTTAGGACCTGTAACCGAGCATTGTTCTGGAAGAGCAGCAGAAATAGCTAACTCATTTTGGACGAGGAAGGAAACAACAACTAGGATAGCAGAGTGTGTTAACCTCATTGTGGGATAGTTTGGAATGGTGTCCAGTGAGAGAGTAGTGTTATCTTATTGGAATGTGTATGAAAATGAGGAGAAGCTATAGATATCATTAAACAGGATGTGAACGCTTTCTTATATACTCCAATCCTCCAGAAGTTCTTTAATTATCTCTCAAGAATGGTCCTGATCGTAAGGTGAACCAAATGAGACGCATATTCAGATGCACCATTTGTGTCCCTGATCTTCGGAGCATTGCGAGACAATTTTTCGGTATGCAATCTGGTATATTCTGCTGGAGATCAACATGACAATAAGAGCCAGCTGCTGTGAATGAATATGGATTAAACGTTTTCCATGTTGCGATTAATGGTATGGTTGTTCCGTGGAAGGGCCATACGAGTTCATTCGGCACTGACATGTAGCGTTGCCAGTGTGGGTAGCGTATCTAAGGGGCTCGTGCCTATTTGGGCATTGTTGGGACCCTGACGACACTCAACAAGTAACCAATCCTGGGGTCAACGACCCCGGAGATGTCCAATTAAAATTATTTGCAGTTGGAGTAAAGGAGGATTGCGGTGTGTAAGGGAGTTTCTAGAGCTATAACCTATAACCCGGGACCAGCATACGGCTTTAGAAAGGGATGACTCCTCAACTAGTCATCATACACTTGACGTTTTCTTGACAGTCATCACGCAGTCGAATGGTCATAGAGAGGAAGTAACCAAGCAGAATAGGATGAACAGTATGATCCCGTTGAAAGGAATGCAAAGGAAGGGCAAGATTTACATTTGGGATTGCTTTACGCTTCATTTACGCAATAGAAAAATTATCTGCTTCATTTCCCAAGCAAAGGAATTTCAAGATATCCGGCACTCAGACCAATATTTTATACGTGTATGCTTAATGTCTTTATTATTTTATGATATGATCTGTTATGCTCTCTATGAATGTACTTCCCTGGATATCCTCAGGTCACTCCGCCGTACAGAGTGCAGCGTTGGTATCGAAACCGTGTTGTAGAGTGAGAATATCGAGTGACAACAAATTCAATTACTATAGATATTGAATAACTTTATGAAATTCACGTGTATGGTACCATGCCTGTGATGCAATATTTTTCCAAGAAAGAACAACCTATTCCTGTAACAGCATTAACATGACTGGAGACCATATCATTGGAGGAGAAACCCAACCCCCAGCATCAGTAGCACAAGAAAGCTCCCCTGTGGGGTATCTTTCACCAGAAAATTATTTTAGGTGCAGTGTTTTTGTTCACTTTGCGAGAATATTAAAAATAATGCCATGTTCTATTGTACTATTGTGCTGCAAGATCAAGCTACGGCGCTATCTTCTACGTACTCTTGTGGTGAAAACCTGACAGCCTCTCATCTTCTAACCAATGACGCTGAGGACAAAACCAATCTTGCCTCTGCATTCATGTCATATGAGGGAATTTCTTATTTCCACAAGCATATGGATGACGCGTATACTGTTGTCATTACATGGTCAACTCTCTAATGAGTCAGAAAGGCCTCTAGTACGATAGAACCTCATGCGTCTTGTGTGGTGTTCCCCCTCACAATGACTTGCCCGGGTCTCTTCTTTCTCTCAACCACATGACCTTCTCGCATAGCCCGGCATAACAGAAACCCAGAAACCCTCCAAGTTCTCAATATACTACTATCATCAAACTGCAAACACAGGGAAATGCGTAAACAAGGAGCTCGGACTTACGCGCGATGCAAGAAAATACGCTAAATGTGTTATTGCATCCTCTTGCGCATCCTTCATGCCCGGATGAGCTCATGATAATACAAGGCCGTATCAACTTAATATTGACCTTCCACCTGGAATGTTCTATCTGATACTCCTTATCATAAGCACTGACCATAGCTTAATAATAGTATCCGCCTGGTTATTAGGGACGAATATGAGCAGGGTTTCTCCGTCGATTCCTATATCTGCGCCTCAGGCAAAAACTGCAAGCGTTTAGCCAGCCCTGAAGGCACTTGCATTGGACATCAGCACATTTGAAATCTCTGTTTAGGTCGATGTGAAACAAGAAGATTAGTGTCAAAGAGAAATACAAGTTGGTACTACCAGTTTGAGTACCACTACATAAGCAAAAAGAAACTCCAAAATCTATCAAATCTGAGAAAGAGTGGTGTGACTGGTCAATACCCCATGCCCATGGTGCCCTGCTAATTTCAAGCTGGTTTAAATCTGAAGCAACCCACCGATCGTACAGAAGCAGCTCTTGAAAACAAGGCTTACAAAGGTATATTAAAGAATATGTGCTTTACTTACAAGCGCTTCAGTAGATAAAATAGCAATAAATAACCAGACTGAACAATCTGTAGAATCAACGTGATTAAATGAACTGAGAACTGAACAAGGAGTCTGCTTCAACTTAGAACAAGAGGAAAGAGACAACAGCAACGGCAGACACAACCCAGCCGGCCTTTGTACCAGCAGCAGCACCTTCGTAAGTTGAAACCTTAGCTGGGGTAGCAGAGGAAGCAATAGTGGAGATAGCTGGCTTGTCAGCCTTAGTGGTTGGCTTAGGCTTAGCAGTCTCAGCTGGAGCACCTTCAGATGGCAATGGGCAGTAAGTTGTGTAGATGGTCTTGTCTCCACCTTTACCGCTCGTAACAACGGTGACACCAGTCTTCACAGTGGTCTCAGAGCAAATGTCCTCCTCGCAGGAGGTGATGGTGACAACAGTGGTGGAGACCTTGTCAACAGTCACGGTTGGCAATGGGCAGTAGGTAGTGTACTCAGTGACGACACCAGAAATGGTCTCGGTTACAACAGTAACACCAGTTGTAATAACATCGGTATCACAGGTCTCGGTGTCACAAGAAGTGACGGTGATAGTAGTTGTAGAGATGTCCTCCTCAGTGGTAGTAGAGGTACTCCACTCGGAAGAGCTTGGTTCCTCAGAAGAAGTTGGTTCCTCGGAAGAAGTTGGCTCCTCGGAAGATGATGGTTCCTCAGAAGATGATGGCTCCTCGGAAGATGATGGCTCCTCGGAAGAACCTGGCTCCTCAGAAGATGATGGCTCTTCAGATGAACCCGGCTCCTCAGAAGAACCTGGCTCTTCAGATGAACCTGGCTCTTCAGATGAACCTGGTTCCTCAGATGAACCTGGCTCCTCGGACGAACCTGGCTCTTCGGACGAACCTGGCTCTTCGGATGAACCTGGCTCCTCGGACGAACCTGGCTCTTCGGATGAACCTGGCTCTTCTGGAGCAGGAGACTCTTCATCAGGAGTAGATGTTGAAGAAGCGTCCTCGGTGATAGTGTCCTCGAGATCCCAGTCAGCGGCCAATCTCTTAGCAAAACCAACAGCATTACCTTGCTCCGGGAGAGCTGCAGCACTTGCAATCTGGTACTGAACCAAAGAGGTAGCGATGAGGAGGGCAGTGGATGAAGAAAGTTTCATTGTTTCAAAGTTTGTTTTAAGCGAATGTCAAGCGCAGTAGTTGAACTCTGTGTCTCTTAAGATAGAACAATAGGGCGGAATACAGAGGCCGGATAATAGGAGGCCACCAGTCTTATTTATATACTTCTATTAAGGGCCGATGGGGGACAGAATCCATCTGCCCACTAAATCCAAAGGCTATTAGAGATGAGCCGTCTGTTTTGGGAAAGAAACAAGAGACACATGCACGAGCCCTCTGCTGCATCAACTGCGGCTGCGTCTCACATTCACATCCAGCAAAAGAAGGGGAAAAGGAAGAGCACACATGTTTTCTACCGAGATGGCTGTAAAAGCTAGATTTGATTGTCCTATTATACGATTTTTTCGTGGAATCCAGCTTGACGAGAAGTAATGAGCAGCGGTGGGCATTGTAGTTGTTTCCATGTTTATAGAGCTTGTAGGGAATTACAAACTGTCACGGTCTGATTGGCCCGGGGGCATGCTCGCAACTCGGGGTGAACCTCGATGACTCGATGCCAAACTTTCTATTTTGGGCAGAGAACGGCGACGGGAGCGTGCTCTCTCGTGTTTCATTACCAGGACTGCGTCATATACACATGACTGTAGATGTGCTGCTTTAGCCCCGCCTAGCGACACGGCGTGTTTATGGTCACACAGGAAAGCTGGCCCCCACATTACTTTCTAAAGCCCAGTGTCAAATTTCAGTATAGAGAGCCAAACAAGAGTGTGATATTGGGGCTATCAAGAATGTAAACGTACCATAACTAGGCTAGAGATACGGTTGGGAAGACTGTTCCAAAAGGAAACACTCCAGTGTCGGGGGAAAACGTCTGATTCTCGAGGCGAGAAAGATAGAGTTCCAGCATTTTTGTCGTATTGAAAGACTAGGCGTGCGCAATGCCCATCCCCCGGAAAGAGCTGGAGATAACAAAAGCACTCATGCTTGTCATATATTCATGTCTGTATCGGCACTTATCGCAGTACGGCTACCTGACATCTATCTTGCTCTTCCAAATTCCAATGTTGCTCACTGGCTCAGCAATACCGTTCAAGTATGAGTTGCGTTGTTGCGTTGCCCCTGACGACCCTGCGTGCAGCACTCTTTGTCCAGTTTATGCTTATTCATGCATGGAAGGAACACACAGAGATCTTCTTGCGGAGTGTCGAGTTCCCAATGGGGGAGAACCGTGGTAAATAATATGACGAAAGGTGAACAACCGCACACAAACTGGGCCTTTGTTGACTGTCGACTCTCGAGCATTTAGCAAATGGTTATACCTGGTGGTGTCCCTTATGAGTGTAGAACCAGGTGTCTGGTGGATCGTGTCTTCCAGATAGAGCGTGCTGTCCTGGGAAAGAACCAGCGATTTACTCCTGCTGAGCAAACGCCGTCGTCTATTTTTAAAGAAGGGAATGACAGCATTGGTTGAACAATATCCCCGGGCCCTGGCCCCTACCCCCTACATGTGTCAGACAACTGCAGATATTATGGGGGCCGTGCCAGCCGGGCCCCTTTGGCTCACAGAGGGACTTATTCCTGTCTCACTCTAGAGTCTATGAACAATCTCATACTCACACAGCAAGAGCAAGGGCATTTTAGTTCACCAGCACTAAATCTCCATAGAGTAGGGGAACCGGTTGATGTATACACAGGTGTTCAAGCTCCATCTCGCGCATAAGCCAAAACTGTCGGGTCCACTGATTTGTTCTCTTTAGTCCTTTTTGTCCCTCCCCTTTGCCCTTTGCCCTTTACCTTCCCCTTTCCAACCTTCCAATGTTCACCAGAACCATAGCCAGCTTCCGGAGTCATGTAGTCTCAAATCTTGTTTGTTGGTAGAGCCCTAAATGTTTGTCAGATTTCGGAGTTTGGTGATCTACAAAGCTACAGGAATAGGGCGCCATCAAGGGGGTAACGTGATCTTGTTATGACCAAATCCCAAACAAATTTATAAATAAACATGATCTAGCCTTTGTGAATGCACGAGACTCGGTTAACCACATTTGCTGGTGGTATCTGAATTCTGATGGCTCTGATGGTCTCTGATTTCATACACGTAACACGCAATAAAGGAGCCCTTACCCAACCTGGAGAGGACATCAACTAGAAGATATGCCTATGAACAACTTACAACTTGACAGCAAGCCATCACAATAGGTCCGTAGCAAGTGATATAACCAAGAAGCAAACAATGTTTTCAACCCATTTAGGAACCTCGTTTGTACTTTTAAACAGCCAACCTCCTAGTATAAAGATAAATAAGCGTCAACACTGTTGGTAGATCCAATTTGTGAGTATGTGCATCACTCGGAGAAGGGCAGAACAACCTGATGAGCATCTGCTCTATGAAGTCGAACAGCCTTAGACTCTACAAAAAAAAAAAAAAAAAAAGGTACACCGGAACAGTGAACACCACGGAAGCTTTATAGTGTCTAATGAAATGTTCGGCTTGACGTAGTATATAGTTTGTTTCATGATCTATTGCCGTTTCCGTTGCGGCACAAACACGCTGTATCTCACAGTCGACATCTATTGTTCTCATCAAACAGGAAAGTGCTCACAACTGGAACATTGGATCATGAGAACAGAAACAAAGAACAAAGGATGATCACAGGTCAAATATATAATGACTCAAGGCTGAAGCCATATTTGCACAAGTCTCATTTCACATCTCAACTAGGTATTAGAGCATGTGCGCCAAAAGGGTATCGACTACTCGTAAGGATACAAGAGCGAGAATCTCCTCTGGTGTTACAAAGCTCAGTCATTCCATAGCTCGATCAAAGACTAGCAAGGGTACACTATCCAAAGCCCCTAGTGTTACAGCACCCAACTATTTCACCGTTCTACCAATAGAGGTAATACGGGATGTTATTGTCCATTTGGACATCCACTCGCTTCGGGCACTGATTCAGGCATACAGCAAGGAACTCCGCGGACTCTTCATTGTCGTTACCGACTCAATGGACAAGTCAGAGCCGTTGGTATTCTTTCATGGACTTAACTTGGAGACCATCAAATTGCAAAACTTTGTTCCGACAAGATACTCAAAACGGAAATGGCCATTGATCAAACTCTTTGAGATCGTTGATGAGTATCAGAGGCAGATGACTAAGGTATGGAAGACCCCTCAAGAATACTATCGTTCCAAAATCCACCCTTTGCTGGACACATTTTCCTTCGTGTTCTGTGCATCATGGACTTTTATTATTCACAGGAGTTTGACGACCGATGGTATTGCACAGGCTGGTGTGGCTAACTTTGTTGTTGGTGCTGTTAATATTGACAGACCCGAAGTAGTATTTGGGCCACCGTGGAATCGCATACCAAGACACAGTTTACAGGACTCACAAGACTTTCTAGTAAATGTTAAGGAGTTGAAAATCCAATATGTCAATAAGATCAAGAACCTGAACCTCAGCCAACTTGAAAAACTTAGTGTTCTGTTTGGCAATTCAGGAGGGTCAAGAGACAAAGACTGCCCTGTGATCTCATATATCAAAGCACCCAAGCTACGCTACTTTTGCATTCACTACTATGACGAGTTTCCTCTAATGCGTCGAATCCATGTTGGAGAAGAAAGCAAAGACGTTCGAAGAGTTCTGGGTCGAATGCGTCCGGGTGTCTTCCGCTTGATCAACGTGGCTGGAGAGAACAGAACACGTACTACACCGCTACCAGTGCATCCATCAAGCACCGAGACCATCATGTCATCTGATTTCAAGTTTACACACTATTTTGCAGTCATTTATATTACCGGGGGTCATGACTGTATTGTCCAGAAACTCGACTTGACCCGATGTTTGGAGTTTGTGTGGAGGCAGACCAATCTACAAGACCGAACGGACATATTTTCGACAGAAATCTGGTTTATTGATACCCCATGTCTGATGTACTTTTGTTTTGAGACTCTCCTGTCAGGTGTAGTCGTTCCACAGTTGGGAAAGAATCGAGGACAGTTCCTCAGAGGTATGTATATCCATACACACGGGCTTGATTTGGACTTGAATGGAGTCCTGAACCGCGTCTACTATCATCAATTGAAAAGGCTAAAAATTGTTTGCTCTGGATTTCCTTCCAATACGGAAGAGAGAAACTGTCATCCACCACTTGTGGTTCGATTTTCCTCTCTCGATTTGCGAGAACAGTTCAGTTGTTTACAACATCTTTGCCTCACAGGGTATTGCGAGATTGCTTCAGAGAGTATGTTCATCGAAGATGAATTGAGAGAGCTACTCAAGGACCGTGAAGGTCGGATGTCATTGTTAAAGGGGGTCTGTATATTGGAACCCGTTTCCAATCAGCAAGAGCTTTGGGAGAAGGAATTGTGGAGGAGGGGACTTGTTGACTTAAAAAAAGCAAGACCTGACCTCAAGATAGGCAACTGGAATAGGCGTCCCTCAATTACTTAAGAAGACAATAGAGTTTCTTATTATCGGGAAACCATGGTCCAATTGTGGTTTTTGAAACAAATATGCGGATTCATCAATTCATCTGGCAATAAGGGAATACATTATACAACCACAGACAGGAAGTATGAAAGAAGAAGAGAGACACACCAACAGAGAGAAGAATGACAGCAGCAGGGAACAATGGGTTATCATCGGGGTTGAGGAAGTGACACGATCACTGTCGTCTTTGAGCAAGGCGAGTTGAGCGGCGAAGTCCTGTTTGGGCATTGTTCTGACCAGCGTCGTCCTGTTTTGCCGCAGCAATATCTGACAGAATTCCATTTGCATCTTCCTCATTAGCGCTTTCAGCATCCAAATGAATAGCATCAGTATCAACATGTCCATCATGACCGTATTCATCATCCAGAGATCTGTCACCATCATTCACTTCATTGTGTCGACTTGACCAACCAGGCGGTTTGGAATATTGTGAAGTCGGTTTCCCTGTTCAAACCGTCCATTAATGTGGCGTACCTGGTTTGGTACCTGTTGATGGTGGTCAACAGCTGGAGCTGCTCGATGGAGGTGACCAGCATCTGCATCGACATCACTGTCTCCATCATTCATGTCAGCCTCAAAATCAGCATCGTGACCGTCCAGAGCATTTGCCATCTGCGGTAGTTGGTTTCTGCGTTCAATCAGTCTATCAATATGGTGTGGGAGCACATGGTTTGGCACTGGTTGAATGTGGTCAACGGCTGGAGCTCTGCCAACTCCTCTGTCTCTGCGATCACCAGGTTGACGTCTTGGTGGCATCCTTAAGAAATGTTAGGGATTTCGACGTGTGACTTCTTAAAGTGGAAGGGAAAGGTTGTTTTGGCTATAGCAGAGCAGAATTAGGATAGTGGTTGCTGCAATGTGCTTTTGTGTTTACGGGCGGCCAGATCCGCTTTTGTGGCATTTCCTACATGAATGTCGGCCGCATAGGAAAAGTAAATACGACGCTCAGCGCTGACGCCCTACAGGTCCCCGTTTGTACTTTTAAACAGCGAACTTAGTATAAAGATAAATAAACCTCAACACTGTTGGTAGATCCAATTTATGAGTATGAGCATCACTGGGAGAAGGGCAGACCAACCTGATGAGCATCTGCTCTATGAGGTCGAACAGCAAAAACGGAACACCGTTTATATTTTCCTTGAATCCTATGGCATTCGCTAACAAACTCCGCTAAGAGAAAGTGTTCTATCTGAGTCATTGTCTGTATCGGCACTTATCGCAGTACGGCTACCTGACATCTATCCGGGTCTTGCAACGTTGCTCACTGGCTCAGCAATACCGTTCAAGTATGAGTTGCGTTGCCCCTGACGACCCTGTGTGCAGCACTCTTTGTCCAGTTTATGCTTATTTATGCGTGGAAGGAACACACACAGATCTTCTTGCGGAGTGTAGAGTTCCCAATCAGGGAGAACCATGGTAAATAATATGACGAAAGGTGAGCAATCGCACACAAGCTTGTCCTTTGTTGACGGTTGAGCATTTGGCAAATAGTTATACCTGGTGGTGTCCCTGATGAGTGTAGAACCAGGTGTCTGGTGGATCGTGTCTTCCAGATAGAGCGTGCTGTCCTGGGAAAGAACCAGCGATTCACTCCTGCTGAGCAAACGCCGTCGTCTATTTTTAAAGAAGGGAATGACAGCATTGGTTGAACAATATCCCCGGGCCCTGGCCCCTACCCCCTACATGTGTCAGACAACTGCATACGTACAGAATAGGGCATCATCAAGGGGCGTAACGTGATCTTGTTGTGACCAAATCCCAAACAAATTTATAAACAGAAAAAGATCTAGCCTTTGTGAATGCACGGGACTCGGTTATCCACATTTGCTGATGGTCTCTGATGGTGCTGATTGTCTCTGATTTCATGCGCGCAACACGCAATACGTAAAGGAGCCCGTGGCAGTGCTTGCCCAACCTGGAGAGGACATCAACTAGAAGATATGCCTATCGCCAGCTTACAACTTGACAGCAAGTCATCACAATAGATCCGTAGCAAGTGATATAACCAAGAAGCAAACAATGTTGTCAACCCATTTATGAACCTATCGGACTTACTACAACTGCGGCTGTTTTGCTTTTCCGGATTAAACATCATTTATACAATTAAAGCCCTGATAAAATAAACACCATGTTCACGAGATCAAATGTAACCAATCTTGTTAGCGATGTCCAAAGCGTCGTGGTCAGCGGTCAATCTGACGTAAGCCTTCTTGGTACCGTTTGGTCTGATCAAAGTGTTAACGGCCTGGACGTCAACCTCGTAAAGCTCCTTAACGGCCTGCTTGATCTGGTGCTTGTTGGCCTTGATGTCAACCTGGAACACCAAAGTGTTACCATCCTCAACCTTCTTCATGGCGGTCTCAGAGGCAATTGGGGAAACAATGATCTTGTAGTTGTCCAATCTCTGGTAGTGTGGAACAGACTTTCTGGCGTACTTTGGAGTTCTGGCCAACTTCAAAGTCTTTGGAAGTCTGAAGGAAGCAGAGGTTCTGACCTTCAAGGACTTCTTACCGTTAGAACCCTTAACGACAGCCTTCTTAGCAGCAGCAGCTTTAGCTAAAAGAAATTTTGTTAGTACTGGACTCGGGGTGATTTGATGTAGATCTAGTAGACGACAACGGCTTCTGAACGCATGGAAAACAAGGGACACTGAACAGATTTGAGAAGGGAATGAATGTGCTGTGTTAAGAAAATTATGGTTCATGTATGATGTCCGTAGATGAGACTTCAAGAGGTATGTAGAATTTGATGGTGTGTAACTCTTCAGATTAATAACTCTGTATGGGACCAAGTTGCTATTCACGGAATATCCCTGATTTTTGAATGAAATACCAATAGCTTGTGTGTCTTGAATGCTGATGGAGCAGGTATATCATAAAGTGTCTGCTCCTCGTTATATCTGAGAGTTCGGTGGTGTCAATTCTTTTGATAAATGTATGAATATGGTGCGGTTAAGTTCGTTCAGTTCGTTCAGCATGGTTTCAGAAGTCGTCTATCGTCCCTTGTCCGTCTATGACTTACTGGATGGAGCCATTGTGATCTGTTGTGTGGTAGGTAGGGTCTCCTTCTTCTTTACTCTGTGTGAGAGGAAGACTCTTAAATTTCAACACTTTTGTTTTCAGCGCGCCCTGCCGAACTGGGCGACTCCAAAAAATTTTCGCAGTCCTCGTTCGCGCTTGAGGTGGGCCACAAGGGGAGGCTCAGCTCCTAGGCAGAGCTCCTCTGCCGCTGGCGCGAGCGCTTTGGCCGAGAATTGGTAGAGACACGGGCAGAGCATCTCTCCTTGTAGCGCGCGACAAAGAGGAAGCTATTCACACCTGGACACCACCTGAACTAGCCATGAGGGCTGGAGAATAGTCACGTGCGTCCAATAGGGCAACCACGATCGTCATAATATCCACTGCAGACTATTGAAGAATTTCGTATTTACACGTTTATGCGGTCATTAGTATATGTATGTACAGCAATCCACAAATGCTCATGATCCCAATCAGAGACGACGAACCTTTGGAGATTTTGTACCACCAAATTTGAGCTTGGTGTTATCACTGAGCCTGGTGACTTTTGGTCTAACATTGTTACCTTCTTTACCGTCAAGAGCATCAATAAAGGCTTCTCTTCCCTTACCAAAGTCCTTAACGACAATTTCCACATTCTTGTCAAGGAAGCCCCTCTCCTCCATCAACGAGAACATCTTGGCTGCAGTTTGGAAACCAGCTTCGTACTCTCCTCTAGCACTCTTTCTGAAACCTAGTTGGCCCGATGATATCGAAAGCTTCACCTTCTGTGGAAGTCTGTAGTAGTAGAGCACCTTCTCGTTAAATGTCAGACTAGGGTTCTTCTGGAGGTACTGTATGTCCTCTGTCAACGCTGTCAGCGTCAGATGTGTGTTGTTCTTGGTAAAGTTGCAGTACAAAATGTACTTGTGGATAATCTCAGCAACTTTAGATGATGCTGTAGCAGGAGGAACAACATTGGTGACACGCTGTGTAGCATTGATGGAGTTTGTGGTCTCATGTATGAGTTCAGCTGCGGTCTCCTGTCTTCTGATCAGGGAAGTTGAGAAAGCTAATGCGGTAACGTTAGTGTTGGTTCCAATCTGATGTTCGATGGAGATATACATACATCTAGGGGCAAAAGCCGAGGCCCTAGCACCAGACAGCAGTACCCTGGAAGGGAACAATCTCGAAAGCATCACGACAACGCTAATGAACTGATATCAACGGGAGTAAACCGAGCCTCTGTTCGTGTTACTGTCACCTCTCCGAGTGTTCTCCTTCACCCATTGGACGGCGATGCAAAAATTCACCGCTCAAACCGCGAAGTGGCTCTCTCCACAGTCAATGTTGAGAGAGGCCTGGCTGAAGAGAGCATTGATAGGGAAAGAGATGAATGGAGATCAATATATAGATGTCAATTCAGTCAATAATATCAATATCCAATACCAAAATCCATTTAATCAATGCAATTGCGTGTTATCAAAGGAACGAAATAGCAGTATTATGCGGTTATGTGCCCGGCCTTTTTGGTGTTGTTTTGTGTGCCCGCCAGGTGTCAGAAGGACACAACAACAAGCGAAGCAACAACAGCATCAGCCTCTTTAACAGCTTCAAAAGACGGCCACGGAGCAGGAGAGGCACGCAGTTCTAGTGAGATATTGGCACTTGATTAACCTGGTTTCATCTTACAATTTTGTTCCTCCTTCTTCCCACACAAAACAGTCTCTTTTACTTGTTTTGTTTTGGCTCCGCCACGTCATAATCGCGTCGGTCTCAACAGTGTTACTACAACCGGTGTCATCCCTAATCATCATTACGCATACAAATAGCACTTTGCAATGTCTTCATGTGAGTAACCTGCCTTTCCGATCGCCATCTGTTTCCCTGAGAGATAATTCAGACGGATCCGCATTTGATTGATCTTGTACTAACGATCTCATGACAGCTTCTGAGTTCCTTGCCAACGACGTGACCTCCAACCGAACTGGCGTGATCAGGCAAATGCTGGTTAAACAGTACAAGAAAATCGGCGAGGGAGCCTTCGGAACAGTGTCACAGGCCAAGCTTCTTGATGGAGAGACATGGATCGGCCCATATGCAATTAAGAAAGTGCCGGCACAGACAGAGTACAAGAGTAGGGAGTTGGAGATCCTCAGACTTACAAACCATCCAAACATTATCAACTTGGAGTACTTCTTCACGCACAAATCGCCGGAAGATGGTAAGATTTATCAACATTTGGCTATGGAATGCTTGCCTGAGACACTTCAACTGGAGATCCGTCGTTATCACTTGAGCAAACTTGAACTCCCGCTCAAACACGTTAAACTTTACACATACCAGCTTGCCAGGGCGATGCTTTACCTCCACGCACTCGGGATATGTCACAGAGACATAAAACCATCAAACATCCTTGTTGATCCGACAACAGGTGTGCTCAAAGTGTGCGATTTCGGTTCTGCCAAGAGACTAGAACCAAAACAACCCTCTGTGTCATACATCTGCTCTCGTTATTACAGAGCCCCAGAATTGATCGTTGGTTGTCAGTATTATTCCACTAAGATTGACATTTGGGGGCTTGGATGCGTGCTTGCTGAGATGCTTATCGGGAAGGCCATTTTCCAAGGAGAGGACCCATTACTGCAATTGAGAGAGATCTCAAAGTTGCTTGGTCCGCCAGATAAGAGATTTATTTTCAACTCGAATCCAAAGTATGATGGGCCTCTGTTTTCAAAGCCACTGTTTAATGGGAAAGTATCATCGAGATTCCAAAAGATTCTTGGTAATGCCGGGGACAAGGGTGTGGATCTCTTGATGTCGGTGTTGGTTTACGAGCCAGAGCACAGATTGAGTCCGAGAAGAATACTAGCGCATGAATTCTTTGATGATTTAAGAGCAGATGGTCAGTTTGTCGCAAGAGGTTCCTCTGGTCCTTCGCCGCTTCCTAAATTGTTCAACTTTAGCAGCTTTGAGCTTGACGTTATTGGAGATTTGAGAGACAAGATTGTGGTATGATTAATAATTGGGCACATGATTTTTTTATTCCTGTTCCTCCTGAAGAAGAGATAATGCCCGTGAGTGAGTGCTTCTAGATGCTTCACCGTTCTGAGAAATGCATTTTGCATTGATATTGGACTCGTACTTTTATCAGTTATTCTGTGATGCATTGGTTATAATTCTGGGCCAGTCTCATCCTTTAATATGTTCACATGCATTTGTGTTTACATAATATTCTAGTAGAGTAACGTGCAATAGTGCTACAGTAGTGCTACAGGATTGCCACTAGTTGTCATATCATTCATTCCAAAGGGGAAGTCATCAAAGACTTACAAGGCCAGCGAGTAAGAGTACTCGTCCTCGATATTCTGAGAAACCCAAAGCGTGATGCAGCTGAGCATCACACAGGAGTTCCCAACAACGTTACCAACACCCATTCCCAAAGTTGGGTAAGTGTAATGCTTGACCAAGTATCTCAAGATGAGAACTACGATGGAACCTGCCAATCCACCAGCAAGCAGCGCAAATCCCAGGAACAAGATCACACGGGCGGCCCATGTTGTAGAGGACCCACCACCGAATCCGGCGCCATTACCAAGGGCGTCGTTCAAGAGTCTGCTCTTCTCAATGGAGTTGACGACAAGCATTCCCAGACAGGAACAGATGATAGGGATCCAATCAACAAAAGTCACATGCACATCGGATGCATTAACCGTTTTGCTGTAGATGACAGTATCCACGAAGAACCACACGCCAATGGCAAACTGTCAAGATTGTTAGTTGTGTTCTGCTATGCGTCCGGTCCCCATCCCTGAGGTGTCAAGACTCCCGATAGGTAACTTACAAGAGCACCACTGACGTAAACACCGATCGATCTCAGTGCCGTGGAGTTTGGCAGCTTGAATGGCTGGAACCTGAAGAGTCTTTCTTGCTCCATTGTGTCTCGTTGGTCTATCTCTTTAACCAGATGGAACCGTTTGAGCATAGGCCTCTAGCAAGCATGTCCACTGCCCACTGCCCTCCTCACCTCAAACCGAAAGGCGAAAGCTCCGATAGAAAATAGGGAGGCGTGCGCATAGCACAAACTGGTTTTTAGTTCCGGGGTAAAATGCCCTCGGAATTTTATATAGTAATAGATGTAGTAGTAGACTACAATTAGATGAATGTGTGTAGATTGTGGCTTACTGTCTTTCAATCTGCTCATCGACAACATCGATGATCCGTACGGATGGTTTGTTGTCCGTGAACCAGTGTGGAAGGTACGCGTCGATGCTGATGGCGCCGTTAAACACCAACGTGCCAAAGACGAGGAAGAAGAAACCAAGTAGTTCTAATAGTACAAATGATTCCCACCCCAATGAGAGCGATACGACCCACACGAGAAGCGTTCTGCATGTGTCAATGGTGCTTCTTGCCGTGGCGCTCAGCACGCTTGTCACGGTGATACCGATGAAGTTGAACAAGCCGATCGAGATCATGATGGCGATGGAAGAGTAGATGATGGTTTCGTTACTGATGAACTCGGTAAACGAGTTCGGCAGGTCAAATGGGCCTTTAGTGTTTCTTCCGATAGTCAAGTATCCAATGATCATCGTCAAGAGGGTCAACGCACAGCCGAATGTGCCTTCGTAACCAACCAACGAAAGCGGCTCGATAGTCCAACGACCGACAATGTGCTCCTCAACGACAAACTGCGTAGCTGTGAAGATCTGAGCAAGCAGAATCAAGAAGATACCGAACACAAGAGTCGACACCGGCTCATCCAGTTCATCTGAGCCACTATTTGACTGGCCACTCAACCCAACAATGGTGACACCTAAAACAACAATCAACAGCGCCAACCACTCAACGCGGGAGATGTTGCGCTTGAGGAACAGGATACTGAAAAGGGCGACAAAGATGATCAAGGACCCTCTCGTCATTTGGTAGATCGACACGGGGCAATACATCAACCCTAGATTCATCATCGTGGTCCCCAAGAGATCACAGAGCGCTGGGATGGCCAAGATAAAGGACATCGACTTCGGCAGCTGCGGCTTGCCCGAGCCGGGCAGCTGTGTATAGGACGACGTTGGTGAGCCCAGCCCTCTTTGCTTGTTGATGAAGACAAAGATGAACGCACAGGCCTCACCGACGAACATCTGGAGCGTCTGCAGCACAGGCTGCTCAAACTTCCTTCCCGGCTCCACAAACTGGTTGTCTTGGTGCTTGGTGAAGATGGAGTTCAGGCACCCCGTCACGATGAGTGCCAAGGCAAGCGACACGATGGGCAGTCTCATCTTAAGCTTCAATCAATTTCCAATTGCGCACCAATCTCCAATCTCTTCCAATCTCCCCGTCGCCATTGTTGTGATGTTTCAGTGTGCCAGCATTGTTTCTCGCGCATATAATTCCCCGTCACGGGACACTAAGCCACACACCGGAAGGGGAAACCCTCTTATGTGCCACTTTCTTACACACTTTTCCATATAAGCAACTACCACCAAGAGCCCTGGACACTCATTATTTGCCAGCTGAAGACACTACTACAACCACATGCCAGTGCTGGTGCCCAGATACGCACCAAGGAGACGCTCGTCCTTGTCAAAGGACTCTACTTTTGAGGCTCATGATGGCCCTCAGCATCGGATCATCAATACACCTTGCTTCCGGTGTGAGAGGAAGAACACCACTTTAAAGTGCAAGAAAGCTCTACAGTCAATATCGGGTCCACTGCTTGGATCGATGCAAGAGTCGTTACTGAAAGGGATGACGTCGGGTATCCCATCAGCCCCACACAAGTTCACTGCTGTGATTGCAACAAGCTTCTCATCACCCAAGTTCTTTGTCCCCTTTGATGCTATCTTTTACACGTGGCAGGACGGTTCATACTCTCCGTATGTCGGAACGATAGACCTAAGTTCACCCGAGCTCGTCAAGGGGATATTCCCTGGTGTCAAGGTCAAGGACGCTGGAAGAATTCAGATGGCCATTTGCAATTCCGAAGAGTCACTGGTTAGACTCATATTGCTAAGGTATAACCAGAAGAAGCTACAAGAAGGGCATAAGGTCTTCATCAGACAGAGCACCAATTATTACACCATCCATGCGAAATTCATCCGCTTTCAAGGACAGGTTTACATGTATGGTGATATGAAGGTGATATTCCACAATCACAATCTCCTAGAGGACGAAGGTGAGGAGAGAAGAGTCGTTGGAGACTCTGGTCGTGCCGATATGGGATACTTCTTAAACGGGTGCTATCTTTGTAACGAAGAGGCGATTGATGATAATCTGACTGACACTATAGAGGAACTGGATCTTAATGATTCTAAAGATCAGTTGGATCACTCGGCAATCTTCAAAGGACTAGGGACAACGGAATTATTATAGGGGGTTTACAAGGGTATAATGAAAGTAACGTTCATAGACAAGAACCGTAGGCGAACATCAATAGCGGATATCAAAGGAAAAGTTCAACAAACTTTTTGCGCCCTTTCAAGCTCATGGAACAGTCTGGAGCAACACATCTCAGTGGTGCAAATATCTGTGGGTTGTTGATATCCTTTGCCAGCTTCTTCATGCCTCTTCTCTTCAACTCAGCCAGTCTAGATTTGATGCTGTAAATCCCATTCACACATCTTCCGCAGTATGTATGTCCACAAGTAGACGCAAAGACTCTCTTGGAGAGGTCTCTATCAGCAGTTGTGAGGTATGAAACGGCCTGGTATGGCGCGGTAACGTCATACATCTCTCGAAGAGCTTCAAACGACTTGGTCTGTTGTCCAGTCTCAAAATCACTAGGAATCCCCTCACCAAGTGTCACTCCGCAGAGAAGACAAACATAATCCTCGTTCTCATCGACAGCACAAGTGTATGGTGATTTAATGCTATTGGCCTCCTTCCGCAACTCCACATGGATGCTCCTCGTTGCAGACATGTTCTGCTGTCTCTTCCAGTCAAGCTCCTGGTTCTCAGACTCCTCGATCCTTCTCAGGATGTCAGCTGACACGGTATCATTCGCTTGATGGTGTCGTTGAAATGTATAGAGGGGAGGAAAGTTGCGGTCTTGCCAGTGTGCGACGCCCAAAGTGTACTCCAGTCTCATCAGATTACGCATGGCTCTTGCCTCGCCGAGCAATCCATCATGGTAATCCGGATCAGCATTCTCGATATAGTAGTCGTCATAGTCCCGGGGATTGTAAGGGTAGTTCTCAGGATCAGCGTCATGAAGAATCAAATTCTCGTGTTCCTCCAGTAGGCGGGCCATTTGTCTCTGACCTCTTTGGTGCCACGTATTACCTTCTGACTGTTCTCTATCCAGTACCCGCTGCTGACGAGCTTGTCTCTGGCTCCTTTCCCGTGCCTCTCTGCGTCTTCGTTGTTCCATCTGTTGGTCTCTATCTTCATTAGCATGCTGGAATGAAGCCCTCTCTGGTGGTCTTGCCACGCCTAGTATTGGAATCACGACATTTGGGAGATGTAGTTGTGCACCTTCAGACTGTTCACGTGGTCCCAGCACGTTCTCTTCAACGATCTCAACGCTGGAACGTCGATGACACGGTCTGTTCTGTGGCGGTAGTGATTCTGAAGCAGGATGCTCATCCACAATGACAAGGTCGTCATCTGGCTCCGCGTCTGAGTCGATGGAAATCACTTCTCTTGGAGACATCTCTCTATAACAGTTCACCAGCAGTGTAAAGCAGTGGCAAACGAGTTGGCTTCCTTTAAAGAGTTGTTGGTAGGAGCCCGAGGAGTTTGCAACTTGCGTAAACAAAAAGAGTAGTGCCCTCGGAAGTGGCACAAAAAGGCTTCTCGAGCACTTTGAAGCAGTGGATACAGACAAGACTTCTAATTAAACAGAGTTTCTTTATAAAATGAATAAAAAAGGGTAACTTTTAATATACAGACCGTCTCCCGTGTCAAAAGGAGGCGGTGAAGGGATGATCATTTCCCTTCCCTTCTCTGGGAAAAAGGGTTGGGTAGTAAAACATTCAAGTGATCATCATTTCTTGCGTTTCAAATGTGGAATAAGGTAAAATGCAAACGTTGTGAGAAAAGTGCAATTAACAAAGAAGTAAGGGGAGCGGGGTCATATAGAAGATGCAAGTAAAAATCATGAAACTTACAATCCACTTCTCATGTATCTACCAATGACGATACAGTGGTCTCTCTCGTATGGCTCCAACGTAAGCTGTTCGAGTGGCTTGATCTTCTCCTCACGAAGCTTCTGCACCTCTCTAGCAAAGACGGTCTCGGCATCGACGGTGGAGTCGATACAGTTGGCCTTGATGGAGATGACGACACCACCTTGGTCCTTGAGGAACAAGTGCGAGTTCAATGCAATGATACGGGCCTGATCTGGCTGGGCAACATCGGCAAAGACGCAGTCCACCATGCCAACGAGCATTCTGTACTTCTGTGGGTGTCTGGCATCCTCGATGATTGGGATGACGTTTGGTCTCTTCTTGGCCATGCCGATCAACTCTCTGCCTGGTCTGTGCGAGAATTCAACAGCGTACACCAAACCTTCTGGGCCAACGACATCGGAAACGTGCGAGACGGAGGTACCAGAGGCGGCACCCAAGTAGAGCACCTTCTTGCCCGGAGCGATGAACAATTCGTCCAAACCACCCATGATACCTGCAGCCAATTTAGATCTGAAAGGGTTCCAAACACGGTACTCTGTCTTCGTTGCTGGGGCGCCTTCCTCCTTTGCTGGCTCCTCGACAGTGATTCTCTTCTCACCGTAGACGGACTCGCCTGGAGCAATGTTTTTCGTCACGAGCAAATCCTCTTTACCTCTAGCGATGAAGACACCAGCGTGTCTGTGTGGCTCAATGACAACTTTAGCACCTCCCTTAGCACCGCCACGGGCACCACCTCTTCCACCTCTAGCAGCACCTCTGCCACCACGGGCACCACCACGGGCACCGCCTCTGCCACCGCCAAATCCACCTCTCGATCCACCTCTGCCACCGCCAAAGCCACCACGGGCACCACCTCTACCACCACGGGCACCGCCGCTAAACCCACCACGGCCGCCTCTTGCGCCGCCTCTAGAACCGCCTCTGCCACCTGGAGTGAAAGCCATCTTGTGTCTGTCTTTGTATGTGTAGGGAGACGACTTCCTTGTAGTTGGATCTCTGCCTTCTTCGCTCCGTATGACTATAGAGAGGATGGCCTCCTCAGAAAAATTTTTATGGCGCATCGCGATGGGAAAAGAAAAAAGAAAAAAAAAAGACACAAGTGTTATACAATCCGAGGGTAAAATTGACCGGATATGGTGATCAACTTAATACGAGGGCAAGCACGTGACATGGCCCCGGTACTTACCCTTTTAGTCCATACCTCCTCTTCGCATTAAGCCGGTGGGAACAGGGAAAGCCGCCGGTGATCTTTTGCCGGTTGATCTGATGGGCCGACAGGAGGAGAGGAGAGCACGCGGACAAAGGGCAAAGAGCGGAGAAGGCAAGTGGGAAAGGACAAATTGGGAAATCTGTGTGAGCTTTGTTGGCCCTCTGTTTACACGTCTATAAAAGGACACGACAAGGAGGTGGTACTCTCTGCGCTTTGTATGAGTTGATTAGAATTAAGGATATAATGGGGAAAACTACACAGCTGCTCGTCTTCAAGTACCTCGTGGCACTACAGCGCAACCCGCTGCTCACCAAGAGCATCACCGGCGGTGTGCTGGCGATTCTCAACGAGGTAGTTGCCAGCACGGTGTCTCGCCAGCTTAACGTGACAAAGATTGGCCAGTTGAAATTCAAGCATCCTTTCAGTTGGAAGATGGTCCTGTTGGCGCTTTACTCCTTCTGTGTCTCGACGCCGATCTCTCATTTCGGGTATCAGTGGTTGAACAAGCTGTTCAAGCAACCCTTGTCGACGAAGCAGAAGTTGATACAGATCCTTGCCTCGATGTCTACAATTACACCAATTGCAAGCACATTGTTTGTCGCCTACATCTCTGTGATCAACATGGAGCCACCATTGCAATCGCTCTCGCGTGAGCAATTGCACAGGGCCACCGTGTGCATCAAGCAGGCTTGGAACAAGTCGTTGTTGACGGTGATGAAGTCCTCGTGGCTCACAGGACCAGTCGCCATTGCCATTTGTCAGAAGTTCATACCCCCAGAGCTGTGGACCGTGTTCACGAGTGTCTGCTACTTCTTCTTGGGGACTGCGCAAAACACTCTTTTAAAGATCAGAACGAGAGAGGCTAACGAGTACCAGAAGAAACGCGACGAGGTTGTCGATGAAGTCGCCAAGGAGGCAGAAAAGAAGAGCGATGACGACGATGTCGCCTCTGAAGTGCTACGTGAGTCGACAGCCTTGTCCTCTGGTGTCGAAGTAAACGCATCCACCTAGGATGGAGGGCCTCCAGGACCACCAGTGGTGGTTGTATTGCCCGAGGGAGCGGGTCCCCAGCTTGTTACTAGTGGTGGTTCTGGGGCCGAGAAGCAGACGGTGATACGCGGGACGTACACCTTGAGTGTGTTGGAGTTACAGAAGATCATTGGCCTGGTGATGTGGGTCTTTGTGTATTCTGTTCTCCGTCGTGGCTCGGGTGTGTCTGCCTATTGATACAGGTATAAAGTGAGTAAGTAGAGTGAGACAAAGAGGCATCAGGTACCAGGTTGCAGCTGTAGATCATTTATCAGGGAACGTCTATCACAGACCACAGAACGTAGGCGATGCTTAAAACACAGTATAAGTATATAAATTGGGTCTCCAAAGTGAAATTCCACCGAGTTGGAGAGGTTGGCACAGACGCGTGAAGCGTGCAAAGAAGACGCGTAACAAAACGCGCCCAAAAGCAGAGGAAGGGGCAAAAACCCATCGATCTCTCACAGAGGGGATCTACACACACAAATCAGAAAAAAAAAACACAGGAGGACACCTGCTGTGTGAGAAGTCAAAGCTGAGAACACGCTGAGTGCTGTGTGTCTGAGTGAACTTGTTTCTGCGTTCGCTGCTTTTGCTGCTTTCTTGTCTTTTGTTCCCTCAACACTTTGAAGAGAGCTTCTTCAATTCCCTGCTGAGACACGCGCAAAGCCGCTAACCGCAATCTCGATCTCGATCTGATCTCGATTTCGATCTTGGTCTCTCCAACATCGTGACTGGCAACAACACACAACACTGCAAGACAGACTATTGCACATTGGAGAAAATGTCCGAGCAGAAGCTCAAGAGTCTGCTCAACAGCTTTGGCGGGTCTCTTCTGGGAGACGACACGCTCACAGAACCCAAACGCGTCCCTTCAACCACATCCTCCTCTGCAAGTGAGTCCAGCAGTGTTGTTGTCACAAAGAGATCATTGGGTACACCCACGGGATCACCGATAAAGACAGACTCTACTTTAGAGACACAGGCATGTGATGTGCACGAGCAGAGTCTGCGCATCAAAACAAAGAACTTGAATGAAGATGGACTGCCGGATGTCGAGGAAGAAGACGAAGAAGAGGAGGAAGACGACTTTAATGACTACGTTGTGGAGTCACCTTTACCACCTCCAAGGGAACTGCATCCAGGTAAACTTTACGCTCTTTACGAATTCAGTGGTGATGATCCTTCCCACTGCAGTCTCGCGAGAGATGACGCAGTGATATTACTCAACGACCAGGACAGTTACTGGTGGCTTGTGCGTAAGGAAAGCGATAACAAGATCGGGTTTGCCCCTGCTGAGTGCTTGGAGACTTACCATGAAAGACTTGCCAGACTCAACTGTTGGAAGAATGAGGAACTTGAAAGAAACTCAAAAGAAAATCTTGAGGAGTTTGCACAAAAGTCAAGGCAGGAGACCAAGTTGAACAAATCAGTTGCATTTTCGAATCAGGTGACAGTGACAGAGGCAGAGGAAATGACGGAAGAGGAAGATTATGATACATCCACATATGAAGAAGACGATGAAGACGACGTTGATATTGGCCGTTCGTCAGACACACTACGACAACAACAACAACAACCACGTGTGAATTATGCAGATGATGAAGACAGTTTACGCGATGTCGAAGTCAACAGCGATGTCCTTGGTGACTCTTTCCCAGTAACACCTCTCATACTCAAGAAGAAGTCAAAATCACACACACGAGAACTAGTCATTGTGGAATCGGATACAGATGAAAGCCCGTTTATACAACCAACTGCATTCTTTTCAAACCATAACAACTCTGGTTCTATTGGGACGTATTCACCAAGTTCATCTGAATTTGAGTCACCGGGGAACACTCCGCCTATGGATCAGCACAACAGGAAGAAATTACCAACATCCGATGTACTACATGGATTGCGTACTGATCTCACTGAGAAACGTGGTAATATCCCACAATCAAAGGGCACGAGAGACATTGCACACAGTATGAAGATGCTTGATGATTTGATCAACGATGAACTCAATACCACTGTTACTTTGGATGAAGATCACTCTGACCAATCCAACGATAACGACGTCACACTGAGTTATGAGGATCAAGATCCTGCATTACAATCCCCAATCGTTCTAGATGAGCCAAACAGAACAAACTTGTCAAACATCACAAATTCCACGTTCACTAACTCCAACACTTCGCTGCATTTGATTTCGACATCCACTTCAGTGGATTCACAGGAGTACGATACCCTCCACGAGGACTCAAAACATGTTGACAGCGATACCACCACCACGGCGGAACAAGAACCACATCCAGAAATCTTATCGATCTTCCAAGACTCGTTGGCTAAGATGGACGACTTACAGGAAAGGCTGAGGATGTTGAACAGCCAATTTGCATGAGATATAAATGCTCGAAACTAGTATGATGTAGGCATTTGATACTGTAGGTAAGTCGAGCACCGTTATCGGTCATCAACAGTTCGGCTGCGAGGTTCGGAGTTCCATAAATTTCGGCCGAATAATACAACTTGACACTTACATCATATCTCCAGTGTCAATTCCTAATACAATAACAGCATGTCTGAAGAGCCAATAACTAGAACACGCTCTATCTTCGGCACGTTTAAGGACTCTCAGAAATTGGATATACGAGGTTTGTCATTATCGGTTCTTGTTCATCAGCACTTCTCAGGGACTAACGTATCTCAAGCACAACAAAGAACGTACGATGGAGCATACACACGAGCATCCATTGCCATCATGGTCTTTGGTAAGTTTTTGGTTTCCTCCTTTCCTACATTCTCTTACTAACATGCATAGCCATGATGATCACAAAGTTGTTCTCAAAGGAGTTCCTCCCGATAGCTACAGTATTCATCATCTATGGATCCCTCATATTTCTTGTGTCGATAAAGCGTTCGGATGAGATGAAGGAATACTACGAGCCAACAAATGAGATCCTGTATTATAGGACGTCGGGTAATATCGTCTTGAGAATTGCAATCTTGTCAGTGTTGGCCTATACTGTGTTGTTGGTGCTTATACTGAGGATGTAGACTTGAGAAATCACAAGGGAGGTTTTAAGTTGGACATTATACAAAGAGTACAAGTACTTCACGAGTCATTCCAGGTATATTCTTTTGATGTATACATGACAAATCATTTCCGGTCATCAAACACAACTTCGCATTGATATCACCAGGAACAAGAAGCAGAATAGCAATAACACGAGTGAACAAAGAATAGCACAATATGACAGCAACGGAAAAAGCAAACGTCGTAAATTTGAAAGTCGTAGCACGTAACGGTTAACTCAGTCCTTGAGCTGATCCTTGAAAGGTGACAATATCTCAGCACTGCTTTCACCGTCGGATTTGAACGGTTCTGAATACACAACTTCAGGAGTTACACTCCCCACCGTTGTTTCTGCAGCTGCTATTTTTAGTATCGAAGTTGATTTCTTATAGATCAACTTCTTTGAAGGTGAATACTCCATTATATTGGACAATGTCAGTCGAGATGGTGTTTGTGGCCTTGTTGAGTGCGGACCTTCGTTCAATCTTGAAAGACTCTTATCCACTTTCCTCTCCTGTCGTTCAAATGAATCCTCGGGACTTGATGATCTTGGACTAGACGATGAACCAGTCGATATGAGCGATGTCGAGTTATCTTCAACAGCTGAGATTGTGGATGGCAATTTTTGCTCCAATGTTAAACTTTTCTTGGATTTAACCACCAAAGGAGATCCTAGCAGTGACCCAGATGTACCGGGTGTGGAATCTTCTGGTGTTTGTTGTCTAGGTGTTGACCCATCCAAAATACTGATATCACCTTGAATAGTATGGAGCTTGTTATGGAGAGAACCATTGGCAATTCCCCGTTTCAACTTCCGCTCGGATTTCTTCTTGGAAAGCTCCTTCAGGATAGCGCTATTTTGTATTTTGGAATCAAGATCTGCATATGATTTCATCACCAATTCCTCTTCAATCTCTGCCTTCCCAACACAAATTGGCATTGTCTCAAATTCGGTGTATTGTGCAGAGATATAACCTCTCTTATCTGTAATTCCACCATCTTTCAAATCATTAGAGGAATATTTTATGACGGACGAAATACCAGAGACAATTAACTTCAGCAATATCAACAATCCAGCGATGAGCAAGATGTTGTTGATCAAAGATTCATAATCTTTATAAACTCTGTAGCTTGAGTGTGTTTGCCAATAGCAAAATGAGGTGTTAACATAATGTGCAACTTCATCTGGGACGTACTTGTTGTAGATATCAATAGCCTGACTCTTTGCACTCTCTTTGTTTTGCTGTACCAATGTCTCAAGGTCATGAAGAAGGTCAATACGATCAGTGGCAGTAGTAGTTGAGGAGTTCGCCACAACAACAGAAGCCGGAAGAAGGTTCACCACTTTCCTGCTTCGTCTCTCCGGTGACCCATTTAGAAAGATATCTGTATCAATAGTTAGTCATCTCGAATTGGCGATGGTGTAATGTACGAAGATCGCTTACTGATTTGATCTGAGAGGATCTGCGGGATGGTTGACACCGGAACAATTCCGGTGAGGAATGGCATGATGAGAGTGAACACCACCACACTCACAATACTAAATATCAGCATTTAAACGACCCAGACTCTGATCAGTGTTATACCCACCAAAACAATGGCAGTGAAAGGTGTTTGGCTTCTCCATTGTTTACCACCAAACGACGAGTAAACAGTGCTCGAAAATTTCCTAATGTGGTAACGTAGTCGGGGTTCAATTGTGTGTTCTTATAAGCCAATTTCATTAACAGTCATAAAAAGTATATACAATATGTGGCACATGACCCGATCTGGTCAAGCAATTGCGCCCAATGTCATTAACAGGAGTTGTATGAAGGCCTGTAGTGTCCAGAATCCAATTCTCTTGAGTCTTAATGTCCTTACTTCTTCATTGGCAACGTAGTTTGCAAATGCATCATAAACTTCAATAGAGATATCATCCATGAACATTGAGTCATAAGCAGTCCAGGACCCTTCAAAATCTTCAACTTTTTTAACGATACGGCACTTGATCGGTATGTACGTCTTCCTTGAGTTGATATAACCCACGATTGGTCTCACCAGAGCGTTGTTAACATAGGAAAGGTCATTAGTGAAGATCGGTACTGCAGCTTTAGGATTCTTGAGGATGAGTTGGAAATCCATGACAAAGTATTTGGATGGATCGTTTTCTTTATCTGAGGCTTTTTCCTTGTCTGATGACGCAGCCTTTGGTTTGTATGAAGAGATGATCTTTGCTCTGCGAGCTTCCTGTGCCACGGAATCAGCAATTGATTGGAAGACCTCTGATACGCTGATCCCTTCATCTTCTGGGACCATGATGTCACCAATCATATCGACTTCACCCGTGGTGATCCAACCAAATGGCCCGTCTAACCCAGTATTGAGATGATCAATATTCAATGAGTCACAACGGCATCTGGTGACCCTCTTCCATGGTGAATGTCCGGTGCCACCATCATTCATGTTGTCATTAAAGTCATTAATTCTCTGTCTCTTGTGGATCGTGAAGAGTGAATCATCATAGGAGCCTGATATATTCGTTGCATTGAGGAAATCGTAGAATAACCAGTGTTTTCTCAAGATAGGCAATTCACAGCTAAAGATACTGACATTAAATGGTCTGAATCCTGCTGGTTGTGCCAGGGTGAATAGCACGTCTGACATTTTGAAGTTCTCAATTTCAAAATCACCAGGTCTGTGAACATTCAAATAGTTACGAGCATCATCATCGGGATCCCAATTGACATGTGTACGATCCACAATGCCTCTGATTCCATTAAGTTCAACTTCTTTGAGGATTCCTTTGCCATTTAGGAACTTCCTCACTGACAATGACACTGCAACCTTCTCAATTGTGAGATCAAATTGAGTGTAGTTCCCGTCGTCTTCATATTCAATCACCTCATTCTCATCAACAGTTGCAGCTTTTGCAATGGCATCTGCCTGGGAACCTTTCTCAAATACACTAGTGTTGGCCTTGTTCTTCTTTCTTGGTCTCCTCGACACAAAGCACTTGTTGAAAGTGAGCTTCCCATCGCCCCAAGCTGGGACAATAGCACTTTCAAAGACTACCGTCAATCCTGAGTTTTTGGTGATGAAATTACCAAGAGTCTTCGCAACGAGTTCTTGGGCAAAGACTGTGTTCATGAGGTATATCACCAATGAAGCAAAGGTCGTTGTACCCAGCACGATCAAGAGCACATTCCCGACCACAATCCACGAAAAGAAGGCACTAAAATCATCAACATTGAAAGGTCTCATTGATTTTTTCAATAGCCATTTCAATCTAATTTGGAGTCGCTGCCATACCGATGTCGCTCGGGCAAGCCATTCCTCACGTGTGCGCGGGGTACCAGTACCAACATCTTGCTTGTCAACTGGAGGTTTTCCTTGTTCAGACTCGGAAGAAGAGTCTTTCAATGGTGGAGTGGAATAATTTCGCTTTTGAAGAAGGCCTCTTGTTGTGTGTGAATGAATAGCTCTCGGGAGCAAGAACTGACGATGAGGTAGGGTAGAGCATGGTCGTATTAGTGCCCATTCTCGCACAGCACACCGCTTGAAAGGCGGTAAAAGCTGTGCCAATGGTTTCACTGACCGCAATGATGTCCTGAATAGGAGCATCTCCTGTCTAAAGACTCCGAAATGTCTGGCCAACAGTAAATTCCGGCTGATTATACCGACAAGCACCCTTAAACGACGGTGTTTGAAGAGAAACGAAGCAGCTATGAGTGGCATCAAATATTCGCGACGGCCTTCTAAAGATCGACTGTGAAGGATGGAGCAGTTTACACGATTGCTACTTAAATGAAAAGTTCTAGGTGCTCATCTTGTTATAATCTTCAAGATCCGTTGTTTATTATTGTACAATTCTTTTTCAGTGTCTTGCTCAAAGCTCCTTGTAGCCCTTAGCAATGAGTGCCTTCTCCATCGAATCCCAGAAGGCATTAAGCACAACAGCATCCTTGAATCTCTTGTACTTGTCTAATCCAATTCGCTCGACATTCCAGTCCTTGACGGTGGCCGGGATAGGGTCTTTCTCGAAATGGAAGTAGTACCCCTTGACGTTGTGGAAGAGGTCACCGGGCGTCGTCCACTTGTAACTCTTGAATTGCCACGTCTGACCTGTCGTGAACACGGCAACTGTGCGATCCCAGTGCTCCTGCTTGCTGAATTTGGATGTGTTATCAACGACCAAGAATGTGATTTTGCCAACTCTTGGGAATACGTGTGTCACATGCGCCAAATCAGCAGAGTTGAGCTGATCACGCTCTTGTGGGGCTGTAGTGTTGGGATTAATGTATATGCCCTTCTCGAGGAACGTCTTGATGTTCGACATTGTAAGCAGTGCAGATGCAGATGGTGAGATAAGGATAATAGGTGTTGAGTTCTTGCCTGTCTTCTTCTTCTTGTCTGCTCCTTTGGAGAGGTCTGTGGCTGATCTCTTTGAACCCTTCTTAGGCTCTTGCAAGTAGACCCTTTTGCAGATCTCTGCTGCATTGGAGAAGTCAACACCCTTTGATCCACGCAGAGAGGTATTGTGGTCCACTATGTTACGTTCTTTGGAAAGAACCAGTTCCAAGAAAGGATCATTTTCTTTCTCATGATCGGCATCGGCCATAGAGACATCGGCATCACCACTAGCAGCCGCTTTGCCATCACCACTGGCAGCACTTGAAAACTCAAACTCGCCCTTTGTACCATCCAGCCATTGAACAAGATCTGTCTTGTGAAGAACACCAAGTGGCTCAACCTTGTTGCTTTCAGCAGCCTCCAGGTACTCTGATCGAGAGAGATCCTTCTTGATCCAGGCAAAGTAAACGACCCTCAGCAACACCGGCTTACCATCAACGGAATATATCGTCTCATCGTCCAATGAAAGCTTCTTATCGTGTTTCGTCAAGTGCAACGTCTTTGCACTCGTCAAGTCCTCGGTCTTCGCACCATCGGCGTCCAGAAGCTCCACTGCACCACCGCGTGAGAGCTCCTTCTTCAAGAGCGATAGCGAGTCAGACATTCTAATCGGAAGCAGCACACGCAATAAATCACCAACAAATAAAGAGACCCCGTTGTCGTCTGTTCGTCGTTTGTCCGCTGTTTCTCTCTTCTGTGTGTTCAATGTGTTTTCATCGCCAGTGTCGTGTGGTGTAAGGATGTTGAATCTCGAGGGCCTTCTTCAGCCATCATCAACACCAATAATTATAGGCTTAACTCCTCTCTAAAGGACGCTTTGCTTTCTTATCTTTACCTGATAATGCTGAGAAGGTGTCTGTGGCGCTCAGTGCGGTTCCACTCGACAACACCGGCGGTGGAGTCCACGGCAGTGACGAACCTCTCCATAGCTACAAGACAGCAGTTGTACATGATCGATGCTGTGACGCCCGGTTCTGTCTTCTTCCTTCCCCATGGGACGAGGATATTCAACAAGCTGGTCTCCTTCATGAAGGCTCGCCAGCGGAAGTTCGGCTTTGAGGAGGTCATCACACCGCTGATATACAGAAAGTCACTTTGGGAGAAATCTGGTCATTGGGAGAACTACCACGATGACATGTTCAGGGTCGAGGGTTCTGACCTGGAAAAGGAGGAGTATGGTCTGAAACCTATGAATTGTCCCGGTCATTGTGTTATCTTTAGCAGATTCGACAGATCGTACCAGGAATTGCCCCTCAGATTGTCGGACTTCTCAGCACTTCATAGAAATGAGTCGAGTGGCTCTCTGTCTGGCTTGACGAGAGTCAGAAGATTCCATCAAGATGATGGACACATTTTCTGTACACAGGACCAGATTCGTCAGGAGATCCAGAACTCTCTTCAAATGGTGGACGAAGTCTACAACATCTTCAACATCCCACAATACAAGCTACTCCTCTCTACACGTCCTGAAGAATACATTGGTGAACTTGCCGAATGGGATGCTGCTGAGCTGGCCTTGAAAGAAGTGCTACAATCTACCGGGAAACCATGGACCATCAATGAAGGTGATGGTGCTTTCTATGGGCCAAAGATCGATATTGTCTTGTCTGATCATACAGGGAAAGAACATCAGGCTGCTACTATCCAGTTGGATTTCCAACTTCCGCATCGTTTCAAATTGCAATATCAAACAAACGAGAATGGTGTCTCGAAGCAGCCTATTATGGTTCATAGAGCTGTGTTTGGGTCCCTAGAGAGATTCCTCGCGATCTTGATTGACCATTACAATGGTAAATGGCCATTCTGGTTATCTCCAAGACAAGTCCTTGTCATTCCCGTGAGTGATAAGCATGTCGAATATGCTCAGCAAGTGGTGAAGAAGATCAATGGGGATGATGTAGAATCATCTACTAGCCTAGTGCATCAATCATTCTACATTGATACCGATTCAAGAAAGGAAACTGTTGGAAACAGAATCAAGGAAGGAATCAAGAAGGGATACACTTATATTGCCATGATTGGAGACAAAGAAATGGAGAATGGAACTGTTGCCATAAGACCAGCTTCCGGACGGAAACCACAAGAGATGAAACCAGAAGAGGTACGGGAGCTTTTCATCCAACTGGAGAACGAGTATAAATAATTAGATAGTATATCATGTACATATATTTAACTGACCCAGAACATTCAGTACTATCATAATAGTGTAGAATGTGCTCGTAAGCGCACGCTTGGTGGAACATTCTGGAACTCACGTGTAACATTGTCCAGAACTTCTACCGATATCCCCGCCGTTCTCGGCTAACTATATAAGTCCGAGGACGCCCACCGGTTGGCTTCTTCCTCTTGCCACTTTTAAAACGCTACACCTACATCTTTCACCATAGGTTTGGACTGTGAGCATAACGATACTCTGTCGCCATTGGCCATTGGCAACGACGGCCAAAACAATAGAAAAGTCTGGTGAAAAGTATATTGTAATGTCGTTGCCATGGGCCGTGGTACTGTTGTCCCAAAACATTAGGGAAGTATGGTAAGACCTCCATGTCGTGGCGAAAGTATAGTATAATGGCGACAATAGTATCGTTATGTTCACAGTCCACATCTATGTTGCAAGATGTCGGTGTGTAACAAACGTTGATTAAAAGAGTATAAAATACGAGAAGTGGGAGGAGGAAGACATTCATATCAGTGCTGGATGTTTCGTTATGGAATATTCTATAATAGACAATGGTTCATGATATCTCATCTCGTAGAGCATTCTCTGCTGTGTTGACACTTGATTTACTCACAGGAGGAACATCGTACAACCTCACACTGAGATCATACAGTGGATTATCGTTGCTGAAACCAATCCAGAGGTCTCTTGGTAGAAACGAGCCATTATTTCTCATAAAACTCTCCCTATGACGATAGTCATTCTCCTGCATCCCCTCCAGTTGATTCTTAGTCTGCTCAATCAACTTCAACATTGCATCCTGTGTAGATTTACGCCGTTTCAACTCCAGTATCAATGAATAGTACGACTTGATAAACTGCTGATAGTGTCCAATAAGCTCCGTAGCTTCATCGCAGCGCTCATTCACTGCTCTTACCGCTGTTTCAAACTGATTTACATATTTCTCTGATATTCCCAAACTTGTCATCAACTCTTGATCCCCGTATGACTTCAATTCAGACAGGAGACGCTTCAAGTCGGTGTATATCTTTCCTTGTCCAGCAAGGTGTTCCTGTATCGTTTGGCAGCGTTGTTGTATATCACCCATTGCTTCTTCCAAATCACTGAGAACCTCCGGAACCTCATGAACATCCTTCTCCAATACGCTGAATAGCTCTTCCTTTTCATCCTGTGTAATATCAGTGATACGACCATTGGCCACATCAACACCTCTAACACACTGATCGTAATGTGCTGTAATAGACTCCAACAACGCAGCGACTTCCTCCTCCAACCCAGAAATCTCACCTAGGATCTCATTAACCAGTGTTTCGTCATTTTCACTCGCCTTGGTGGTATCTCGTTCCAATGATTCAAGCGTATCAGTAAATGCATCGGATTTGCGAACCATCACTGTGTCCTGGTCTTCAAGCTCCAACTCCAGCTCATTATATGCCTTCTCTAAATCCACTTCACACTGTCGCAGAGAATCCAGAATCTCGTTTGATACGAAATCGTAGAGTGTTAGGCTCCTTGACCTCCCTCTATCGTCCTGTAATGAAGGATCCACCGTGATATCTTTCAGCTGCACAAACACCGACTCCACCTCCTCAATCGAACTCTCCAATGCAGCGCATAGTACGCTGAAACTGTGTGCTCTATCCGTTCTTATCGCTTTCAATGAATACGCAATAACCTTGTGTAATCGCAGCTGTCCATGGATGGCATCTAACAGGAAGACGCATCTGTCCAGCTGTTCGTTCCCCTTGGCAAGAGCACTGCGGGTCCGGGCAAGCAACGCATTGGCGTGCTCACCGGCTCTCTCAGCAACGTGGAGCTTCTCAGTGGCATCATTGGCCCACTTCTGTGCCTGTTGGACCGTTGCCATTGGTGGAGATAACGTGGTGTGCTGGTTGTGCTGGTTGTGCTGGTGATGAGAGGGGGAAAACTGAGTGTTTTGACACAACCACGAAATATCAACAAACACTTCTAATAGTAGATCCGTCAACGCACTACAACTACGCACGCTCTGAAGGGTAATAGGAGACGAGGAGGAGATGGAGGAAGGCATCACGAGAAAGAGGAAGCCAAATTTGTTTGACTTTCTCAAGGGAGACACCGAGACTTTGTCCACGGCAATCACACAAGAAGACACAACTCCGGTGGACAAGAAAGCTCGAAGAGAAGATGAAGCAGTACGATCAGAGAGTGCAGTACCGACGACAATGAACCACATTGGATTCACTATGAACGCACCGGTTATGTTCACTAAAGCAGCAGATGTGAAGGCTATTGGAGAAGACGAAGACGAAGATGGTGAAGATGATGCACAGTCAACGCGGCCAAAGCTCTCATACAGTGAAGTTGAGACTCTCTCCAAGACCAACATATCTCGAATGGGATATAATAACTTTGCCAAAGGCAAGAAATACGGCCTTGGTGCTTCATTGCTTGAGAAAATGGGCTGGGAACCAGGGAAAGGTCTTGGTGCAAATTTGCAAGGTATTCTTGAACCGATAGAAATGGGTACACATCGTCAGGGAAAGGGAATTGGTGCTTCATTAGAAAAGGAGAAGGTTAGAAAGAAGAGGTTCCGTGAGGGTAAAATCACTGCTGAAGACCTTAGTGATGAGAGTTCGGATGAAGAGTACTACAAGGAAGTTCCCAAGAAATCACTTTATCAGCTGATTATCGAGATTGAGAGTTTGGGTATTGTCAAAGTTCCTGATAGTATTAAGGAGCTTAGTAACAGACAGGCCAATGATTCTAAGAAGCCGTTTATTCAACTCAGGAAGGAAGGTGGTCATGAAAACATTGAAGAAGTAACCGCCCAGCTTGACAAGATTAGCAATGAACTCTCAAATCTCGTGGCTTCGATCAAGATGGCAGACTTTGAAATGGAACAGTTGATCGAGAAACAACAATCATCAAAGACTATATCAGTGCTTTATGGATCTCTTGAGTCACATTTGTCTGAAATTGAAAGTATAATGTCAAGAGTAGATGTCCAGCCTATTGACAAGTGTAAACTGTTACGACAAGAGATCCAATCAAACCATTCTTTCTACACAGAAGCTAATGAAAAACTATTGGAGTTTGATGTGTCAAAGGCCTTACTGTTGTCACTAAAACCCACGTTGGTTGTCCTGTTTGATCAATGGGATCCCTTTGACATAAGTGATACGTCCCTAATTGACGAGCTCATTCTTTGGAAAGAGGCACTTCCGCCATTCGTGGAACACTATGGAGAATTGAACTATTTCCAGTCGTTGGTTTATTCATTATGGAACCCAAAGATGACTAAAGTGTTTGCTGAATGGCCAGTATCTCAACCAAATCTTGTGTTGACTCTTTTACTCGATTGGGAACCCGTTATTGATCCTACACTAACTGAGCATTTCATCCATCAAAACGTTCTTAGTCGTATCATTGATGAAATTCAGGAATGGAATATCCTGGATTCTGGTGAGAATCCGCCGTATATTTGGGTGTTTGAATGGATACCTTTCCTTGGTGATACTGAGATTATCAAGAGGATGTTTACATCCAAATACGATGCCTTACTCAGTGAATGGGATCCGAGTATGGGACATGTTCCTGGTATGCATGCATATAAAGAACTGGTGGGAAATGATGCATATTCTAACACATTAGTGAGGAAACTGCTCCCTCATTTGGTGTCATTATTGGTTGATATGGACTTCAAGTTTGATGGTACTATTGCAGATTTGGGTCTTGATAAGATGCAGTTTTGGTCGGAATACTTTGATCATGAAATGTTTAGTAAACTGTTTGCATATGCCTTGCTGCAGAATTGGTTGGATTCGCTCTGTGTCTCACTTGATAAGGTCAATGGTGGATATCAACAAGTTGCAAAATCTGTACAACTCTGGAGTGCTTATTTTCTCTCATCACTACCATCTTTGGAAGTAACTATTAAGGAGTATGTTACACGAGGTCTTGATGTTATCAACGGACTAATTGATTCAGGCGTTCTTCCTTCAGCAAAGAAGCCAAAGACCAAATCAGAGATAGTTAGTTTCTTACTTGCTGATTCCAGAAAGAAACCAGATGTCATCAATACTGAGGGGATTCCTATCCATAAGCTGCATATTTCATTTAAAGAAGTTGTTGAAGACTTTTGTTCAAGTCATAATTTATTCATGTCGTCCAACAAGGATGATCTTTCTACAGGAAAGCATCTCTTCAAGATCTCGAAGGACGTTTCTGGGAAGCATGGAGTCTCTGCATTTATTGAGGAGGATGTGTTATTCGTTTCTACCACAGGAAGTGAGTTTGAACCTATCTCAGTAGATGCCTTGGAGAGTATCCTTTGATCATGTATTAGTTCAGCTATTCGATTAGTGCTCTCTTATCATGGTGAGATCTTGAGGCAACGCTATCACGTGCATTAATGATCTATAAGCGAGGCTACTAAGGAGAGATACCCTTTTGATGTATGTACACGTTTATTTTCTTTTATAATGATGAATGATAAATATAACTGCCCTTCTTTAATCTACAGGTAGCGATATGTCTAGGATGAAGGTTTAGTCTCTTTAGCAGGTGTATCTTCAATCTCCGCTACGTCGTTGATGGTTGCAACGACTTCGATTGGAGACTCTTCAAACACGGTCTTTTCTGTGCTGACAGGAGTCACGTCAATCTCGGTGATGGTAGCATTAGCAGGTGTCGTCTCGATGATGACTTCTTCAACAATGACTGGTTCACCTGGTGCTGCTGGTGCTGGTGCTGCGGCCTTTGGAGACTCGTCCGGCTGGAAGTCTTCAGGTGGCTCATCATCGCCTCTAATCTCTTCAGAGTACACTTCAGGGTATCTTCTGAAGCAGTTCTGCATGTTCTTGAACTTCTCGATACAGTCGAAGCCCTTTGGCTCGGCCTGTGAGTAGACAAAGCATGAGAACGCCTCCTTGAACTCCTCACCACATGGTCCATGGGCCATACCACCAAGGCACGGACAGTCCCAGTTGATCTCGCCCGTCTCTGGGTCGTAAGCAGCAGACTGTTCTGTCTCCTCCTTGCCATCCTGGGACTCTGGCTTCTTGTCACCCTCTGGTGCTGAAGCTGGGGCGTCTGACTCTGGCTCTTTAGTCTCCTTTGGTGCCTCCTTGACTGTCTCGGTCTTCTTGGCAGCAACAGGCGTGGCATCCTTCTTCTTAGCGTCAAGGGCCACGGGTTGCGTCATCAAGTACGTTGCGACACCAGCGGCCATGATGGAGCAAGGCACAAGCCATCTTGCGGTGGAGGAGTTGTGTCTAGCAGATGTGGAAAGCGTTCTGCGGGCAGCAAAGCGGGAGGAAGCGGCAACAGTACGTGTCAAGAGTGTTCTCTGCATCTTCTCTCTTCTCTTCTCTTTGTATTTCTCTTCTCCAAGAGCCCGATCAAGCTGGAGTTGGCAGTTGATAGCAGAGAGATGACAAATTTCGTTCTCGGAGCACCGACGCCATCGCCGGCAAAGCCAAAGGAAATAAGGGGAGGAAAGCAGGGCTCGGGAAACGGTACCGCCACTCTCGTTCGCGGGCAGCCAAATAACAACAACTTGGAGGCACTGAGCCATAAGGTAGCACCGGGGGCTTCGAGATATATATAAAGGGGTAGAGAGGCAATGAAGATCTACTATATCGCTGTGTTCAAGACGAACGAGGGGGGCAAAGCCGTGGAGCTTGCGTCCGCCAAGGACGTGTCCGACTTCCCCTTCTTTGAGCGCTCCTCTGTCGGGCAGTTCATGACCTTCTTCTCTGAGACCATAGCAACGAGAACAGACCCGGGCAAGAGACAGAGTGTTGAGGAGGGGAACTACATTGCACATTCATTTGCCCGCTCAGAGGGCATCGCCGGCATCCTGATCACCGACAAGGAGTACCCGGTGAGACCAGCATACACACTCCTCAACAAGGTGCTCGATGAGTACATTTCAGTGCACCCTCCAGTAGAATGGAAGAACGTCACCCAGACTTCGGCCTCCTTGGCCATGCCGGAGCTGGAGGCCTACATCAAGAAGTACCAGGACCCTTCGCAGGCAGACTCTATCATGCGCGTCCAACAAGAATTGGACGAGACTAAAGTCGTCTTACACAAAACCATTGAGTCTGTCTTGGAAAGAGGTGAGAAGCTAGACTCTTTGGTTGACAAGAGTGAGGCATTGTCATCTTCTTCCAAGATGTTCTACAAGCAGGCTAAGAAGACAAACTCTTGTTGTGCTATTATGTGAAAGCCTAAGCAACAAACAAGAATGAACTGTTGCATGTCTTATCTAGGGCCTTATTTTATTCCACCATTCTCTGCTAGTATATGTTTTTGTGTTTTCTGTTTTTAACTTTATTGTAGACATCTCGCCACCCTTATGATCTTTTGACCTATGAAATAGTGAACCATTATTGTGCTGTATCTCGTTGGAACTTCGTAACGTATACTATACATTCTTACCCTTATTTGCAACCAACTTTCCCTTATTTACAACCAAATTCTGCTATTCGCGATGCAAAAAAAACGACCTCGGTGAGGATCGAACTCACGATCTCGCGATTAACAGTCGCGCGCCTTAACCAGCTTGGCCACGAAGTCATTTCGTTCTTTTGAAATTTTTCTGACTTAAACCGATGGGGATATCGCTAAAGTCACGTGTGTGTGGTGTAAACCGTAGCTTTCTGTTTCCCGAACCGCGTTGACACAATCTCAATCAGGGTTATAAGGGATAAGAACAATACGTTTGCCATACTTCAAACTAGGTTATACAAGAGGTATCTGATTTCTAGAGTTTGGTTGTATGGAATCTCCCTTCTCTTCTCCTGGTTGACCTTGACAATGTCATACAATCCTCTTTTTTCCGAATCAGAATCAAGCAGCGAAGCTGCTTCTCCACGCCAAGTGCACTCACCATCACAACCACCGCTTTCAGAAAGCTCCAGCAGTCTTGGATCTGGAGCAGTCGAGCAGTCATCATTGCCTTCTCGCAGATCACCGGCGAAAGAAAAGGAAGAGAAGGAGGATGAGGATCCTTCTCCAAAGGAAGGAACACCCAGCATTCAGAATGAAGAACTCCCTACTAAAGTCACGCTCTCTGCATCAGTCGTACTCTCTAAACTTCCACCAGATTCATCCCGTGTACTGTCAAAGATCACGGAACCTACTAATGAGAAGATCACGATACGATGCCAGCCCATTGGATCAGTACCTGCATTGACGCCCAATGTCTTCAAAATATCATATAATCAACCATTTGCCACGTTGATCAAGTTCTTGACCAAGAAATTGCGGAAGAAACTACCAAACAAGAGTGATACAATATACTTGTATGTCAATAACTCGTTTGCACCGAGCCCTGATGAAATTATCGGGCATTTACATAGGCATTTTGCTGCTAATGGTGAACTGGTTGTCAGCTATTGCACAATTGTTGCCTTTGGTTAACCTTAATATACTTAACGACTTGATCTAATTTACGCAGTTTTTGACCATATCTTATCAATACTAAAAGAGTACTGTTTATTTGTTTATCAAATGTGCTCAATCAATCAGCAGTTTTTATGTAACTTTTAATAGATTTTGAAGAAATAGGAACGGCGGCTTTATCTTGGGAAATTGACTTGCGGGTTTCTCTATCAATACAGAACCAAAATACGAAATTCAAAAACTTACAGAATGTTTCATAGAGGAGTTAATTGCACATTGGAATAGATGAAGAAGACTATTTCCAAAGCCATAAATATTTGCATGGTTAGTTAACTTAATTTATTAGGAGGTTCTTTCAAACACCTGGACACCATTTTGCAGCATCTATTTTGGTTCACTCTCATAAGGGTAGTATATGCAATTTCATTCTATCAATTCTTTCTAATATATCCATATTCTCTAAAGTCATTGCCGTAGTTGGAGCTAGCAATATTTTTCGTTGTAGATCTCTGGGTTGACGGCGGTGTGGGGACAAGTCTTCTCATAGAAGAACTGCATCAAGTTCTTAACACACTTTTTCTCAAAGTTCTGGAAACTATCCACAGTACAAGCTCCAGCGTGTGGTGTTAATGTAATCTTCCAGTTGTCCAACAGCTTCTGGCTGATCTTTGGCTCAAACTCGTGGACATCGAACCCCGCACCAACAAGCTGTCCACTCTCTAAGGCATCAATGACCGCCTGCTCCTCCACAATTGGACCCCTAGCAATGTTCACCAAACGTACTTTGGATTTCATCTTCTTGAAAGTTTCAGCATTGATCAAGTGCCGAGTTTCAGGGGTGTAGGGGCAGAGAACCAAGATGCAGTCCGATTGGGCAAGAAGCTCATCCAACGTTTTACAATAGGTCATACCTTCGACCTTCTTGTCGTTTCTATTGTGATACACGATATTCATACCCAAGGTCTTGCAAGTGTTAGCGACAAGCATGCCAATGTCACCTAATCCGATAATTCCCAAAGTCTTACCGTTTGGATCATCTGCGATGTTGGAGATAATCTGGGAATCATAGTATGCACCAGGTGTCCTCACACAGTGTTCGGCATACGTAAGATATCTGAAAGCAGAGAGAATAAGGTAGATCCCAACATCTCCAGTAGCACGAGAGCAAGAATCTGGACAGTTGCAGAACACAATCCCACGGGACTTCAGATATTCCACATCAACGATATCATAACCATGTCCGGATTGAACAACAATCTTGCATGATTCTGGTAATAATCTGACAGGATCATCTCTGAGAATGTAGTGATGAATATAGGGGCTTGACTTTAACCAGGTAGAACGACAAACGGCATCGATATATCCAATTTTCCCATGCCCTGGTTTCCGCAATTCGTTCATGTACTCATCGACAGTGTCAAAGTCATAAACAACTAGCTCGAAGTTGTCGTTTAGTGTCTTCCAGGCGTCATCATCGTGCACTGGTGTATTCCAAGGAATGTAGAGCACCCTTGGTTTGCTTTGGTCCGTCATCTTTATCGAGGGTTTTGAAGTTCTTGAAGACTCTGAAGAGACCTCGAAGCGGATACCTGCAGCTTTTATACCAATTGAAGTTGATCTCCGGATCCCGAACTCCGATATGGAGATAAGCCCGATACATAAGCATGGTCATATTCGTCGTCAAAACCGAAAGCAAATTATAACTACGATAATGACCAGATGGTAGATGCAAAATGACATTAATATAAATAGCTAATAACAATGAGATAAATGGATAAAATGCAAACTAAGAGTGACTTATTCGTACTCTTCTTTGTTCTTGGTTTTGCTCTCTCTTGCTTCCTTCCAGGCCGCCGCATACTTGACTGGAGCCAACAATATAAGACCAGAGAGCATACCTAATCCAGCTAACATGGTCAAGGTGCCTGCAACAGTCATTGCCTTGTTCATATCCGTTAACACGCCCACAAACAGGGCAGCTGTCAAACATCTTGTAAGGTTAACACATGAAGCTGCTGCTGATGAGTGAGATGGATACAGATCAATCATGAGAGTCATGTTGGCACCGAGAACGGACAAACAACCGATGGACACAAAGAATGTGCTAATGCAAATGACGGATATATGAACTTTCTTGTAGAGGCACCATCCGTACATGATAGTGAACCCTTCGGCAATAATCATGAAGGGGAACACAACAAGAGCACGGGCCTTGAGGATATTGAATGGAGTATCTGGAGCGATGACTCCGTTACTTTTTTGGTCCAGGTAACGTTTGTGCAGGCGACGATAAACGGCATCCAGGATCTTTCCAGTAAATACAGACCCACCAAGACCTCCAGCACCAGATGCGATGTAACAAAGACCGATCGTCATGACGGAGTATCCATATGACTTGGAAAGTTCTGTAGTTAGACAAGTAAGCGAGACGACCCAAATTGCAAAGTGAACAGCAGCACTCATCAAAGAAATGGCAACTTCTGGAACAATAATAATCTTGAACGGTGCCCAAATGTCTCTGCTGTTGTTTGGCTCGAGAGTGGAGTAATCTGGATCATCCAACTTCCACTTCTTCCGATAGTAAGGAATTAAAAGAAGGGGAGATATATTTGTAGCGTACTTTGGTCTTATGGAACCGTTACCAACAAAAGTTCTTCTTGTTTCTGGAAGAATGCAAAGGTTCATTACTAGAGATACACCACCACCAATAGCCAAGAACCAGAAAATAGCCCTCCAGTCGAATCCTGCAATGAGTGCTGCTCCGATCAGTGGACCAAAGGCCTGACCAAGAAGTGAGAGTCCTGACTGAATACCAATAAATCCTCCTCTCTCAAACCTTTCTGTGAAGTCACCGACAATCCCTGTACTGACTGATACCGTGGGGCTGATTCCTGCTGATTGGATACATCTGAGAACCAGAAGCACGGCGTAACTGTCTGTTAGTGCAATACCAACAGAAGCACCAATGAAAACTAATAGTGAAAGTAATATCACCGGTCTTCTTCCATATATATCAGCAAGTCCTGCGACAAAGGTGGGAAATATACCCTGGCATAACAGGTACACGACCACAGATATATTCACGAGCTCTTCTGAGATGTGGAAGTGTGACTCGATGGTACCAAGTGCAGGATAGTAAATGGGCGATCCGATGGTCGACCAGGCAGAAACGGAAGCAGCAAGAACAACTAGAAAGTATTTCTCTGACAGGGAAAACACTGTATAGGGAGGGTTCTCTTCGGTTTCTGTTCGTTCTCGCGCCGTATCTGTTTCCTCCTTCTTTGCTGAATGGAGGTTCGTCTCTGTAGCAGAGTGATCTCGCAGTTCTTCGTCACTCATGATTTCATAAACAGAAACAAAAGTCACCGCTTCTCCAACAAGATCAGTGACAGGTATGGCTCATCTTTGAGGTTACACTGCTGTCAGAGAAATCTCACAAAGAGCCAAGACTTGACCGGCTTGCGAGTTCTTCCGTGCCGGTGCGGAGTACAATCCGTTTTGGGACATTTCTCCGCCGATGTGCCCGCCACAGAAATCTGCCATTTCTCCACAGTGTCACTAATCTGAATGGTAAACAAAGCCAAAGGACAAGTCCAAGAGAAGGTCCTGATTCATCACGGAGTTCTTTCTCATTTCTGCTTCTCCCAATCACCGATGACCCAGGGATCCACTGTGGTTCTGACACCAGAGCTATCTCCCGACAAGGTTGTTCTTCTGGCGCTCATTGCAGCGTACTGTGCTGGAATTCTCCCGAAGAAGACTCACAGGCCAGTGCTCTCCACCATAGTTCGATACATCGAGGGACCTTCCACCCATGATACCAATACAGGTGCAGCCACAGTACCGACATTGGAGGAGATTCTGAGGAGTATTAAGGATGCGTGTATCAAGGCTGATTCAAGCATGGGACCACAGTACGCTAATGACATTGAACTTCGAGTCCTCCATGCCCTCTGGACCATCCAATCTCTCGATTCATTACACACGTTCATCACCCGTGCAGAGGCTCTCCTTGTTAAGAACTTGGACGAAGGTCGAAAACTTATTTCCTTGGGCTCGCAGAACTCTCTTCCTTCCTACTTGCTTACACACTCTAGCTTCCTAGGGCGCTTTGTTCGTTCGTGTTTAACAGCTTTCAAGTCTCTTGAGTTTGACAAGGCTGATCTACTATGGCGTGCTCTTGTTTCAGCCCGAGAGTCAAGCAGACCTTTGTGGAGGGAATTGAATAATACCCATGAGCAAAGACCGACTAATGATATATTCGGCTCATCAACGCCAGGTGATGATCCTACGTTGATAAAACAGCTAATGAAGAGAATAACCCCTGTTGCACTGAACAATGAGGACCACAAAGTTACATTGATCTCACAGGGTGATTTATCCAGACTTGTTAACTATCAGGTGCATATTCTCGAGACTTATGGCACACCAACGCATCCAGACCTCAAGAACATTCTGACAAGAATGTCACAGTCTGACATGGGTAAGATTCCTTCCACGCATTACATCAAGTACCTCGAGTGTCTTCGTGACGCTGACTTTGAAGGGGCGTTTAATTCTTTGCACAGATACTTTGACTACATGATGAGCAACAAGCACACTGTCTTCTATCACTATGCCTTGTTGTCACTCGCGTCACTATATGCAGAGTTCAACTGTGAAGGCGAGGCAATCAGGGCCATTGAGGAGTCGATATCTGTCGCCAGAGAGAACAAGGATATGGCATGTTTGAACTTTTTAGTGACTTGGGTCTTTAATTTCTTGAAAGACAGACCCCATTTGAAGCATAAATTTCACGTCTCTAATGATCAGTTGCTCCAGTTCCTCAAATCCAATGCAGGTGATTCTGCAAGTTCTCTTGGTTCTACAGCCTACCAATCAGATGCGACACAGCTTATAGTTGAAGGTGGTTCATTGAGCAATATCCTTGAGTCAATGACAAAGGCGCTTTACCTTTCTCTTAACGGAAGCAGTAAGTCGTTATCTTTTATCAGTTACTGTGGGTTAGCGTCTCCCTTTTGGCTGCGTACAGGAAATTTTGAATTGGCAGACGTGTATACAGATCTTTCATTGGAAGTATGTGCTTCAATTTCACAAAGAGTCGACGCCATGATAAGGAAGGCGCATTTGGAATTTGTGTCAGGTAAAATTGAGAACTGTTTAAATATACTGGATGAGCAGCAGGCGTTGGTTGAGGGTGATGTCCGCTTGACAAAGAGCCTTATAAGCCATAAGCTTATACTACAATCTAAGCAAAGCATACGGATTTCAAGATTCAACATTGCGGAGATTTATCTGGCAAGACTTGCGGCACAGGATCATATTAATGTGGATCTTCAGGCTGAATGCATCTATCTGACGGCACTGCTTCATCTCAAGCTTGGTAATCTCACAACAGCTTTCGAGATTGTCACAGAGAGAGTCGAAGAGTTTGCTCATGTTTCTGCGAACAAGTTCTGGCTCGTTATGTTCAGTATTCTTAAATGCAAAATCCTTACACAAGGTTCTGCTCCTGCACGCGCACTTTCCATTTCAATTCAGTGTCTCAATACTGCAGCTGCTAGTGGGTTCACACTATTGACTCTCCATGCAGTGTTACAACTATGTGATTTACTTATTCGTTTGGAGCAGTACAGTGATGCTAGAGATATACTGGCTATATCACTTCCAAGTTTTGAGCAAGCTGGTGACTTGGACTTGAAATCATTAGCGTACCAACACATTGCTCATGTTTTGATCAAGTTATACGAGAAAGACACATATAATGAGTCTCAGAAGATTGGTGTTATTACAAAGATTGTGGAGTGTCTGGAGATTACCATTGATGGGTTGAGAAAGATCTCGTCCTTTGAGGAGATCAAGAAGACCTTGGAGTTACAGCTGGAGATTGGCGAATTCATTTCCCATGAGGAGATTATCTCTCATGCAAAGTCATCCCTGATAACTATTAATGAAAAGTTAGAAGAACAACTTACAGCAACAAGTTGAGCGCACCTCAGCTTCCTATTTAATGACTGCACGATTAGCATAAAATGTTTCTACAATAGAGCTCTATTACATAAGGAACTTTTGTACACTAAACAACCAAAACATGATATTAACCGTTTAGATGAAGGTCTCGTAAGGAGCTGGGGAAACAGTGAGTGGGACGTTACCCTGGGTAGAAACAACTCTGAACTCTCTTGGCTTAACTGGCTGTCTCTTCAACTGAACGGCGACACCGTTGGCCTTAGCCTCGGATCTCTTGACCTCGTTGGCCTTAACACGGTCCAAGAACTCCTGACGACACTTGGAGTGCTTAACGTGCTCAACTCTCAAGTTGACACGCTTCTCAATGTAACGGTTACCAACCATCTTGTTGATGATGACACCAACGGAGGATCTTGTAACGTTGTAGACGATACCAGTCTTACCGTGGTAGTACTTGTGTGGCATACCCTTCTGGATGGAACCGTTGGCCTTGATGTCGACAATGTCACCAACCTTGTAGATCTTCAAGTAGGTAGAGAGTGGGATGGTACCTCTCTTCTTGAAATCACGCTGGAAAGCGTAACGAGTACGAGATCTGTAACCATGACTAGAATAAAAGTTAGTTTCGGGTTCGGAATGCGAGGTAAAAGAGTTGCTATGAGTTCCTTCGTAAGAGTTCGTCGCGGACGTGACTGTGTGCTTGGTTGGATGTAGAGTCTGTTGTTGACTGGTGCTTGATCCTACTTTTTGGCCATGATGATTATCTGTAGTGAGAATACTGCTGGTCTGTAAATTTGAGCTTCCTCCAGTCCTCGAACTCTGGTATTCATGTGGAATGGTGATTCTGAACTGATTATGCCTTCAATATATGTTGCCTGCTCTTGCAAATATCAAATGTTGACTTCTAGTGACACTCCGAGCTATGTGTAGCCCCTTCTGTACAGCACCTGTGAACACACGATACAGAAACTCATTGCAATCCTCCTATCCAAATATCTTCATGACATACGATTTACCCATTTTAGCTGTGTCTTTGTCGTTGAACCTTCTCTCTTCTCTTGTGCGTGGTTGGGAACCTTCAACAGATTAAATTTCAACTTTTTCCCACTGCGCGCACAGCACACCGCTGGAAAAAAAATTGTTTGTGAGGCGAGTCGCATAGGCGTCACGTGCTAACCCTAGGCCCTTTCGCGCCTGTCTGCCATACAAAACAGCGTTTTGAGGTGTGCGGATGTTCAGGGCAACCGTTTCGCGACTTTGCGCAGTCGCAGTCACAGCTATCACCACAAGCTCTGGGGAAACGGTGGTGTCCGGTTGTGTCACTTTGCCTGCCTGCACAGATAATAGAGCATTCATCAAGGTTCATGATTAGTCTTTTATCAGGTATATAGAGGAACTACAGATTAGTCTCATTAGTCATTAGGTGTAGGATATTTAGTATATGTCATTACTGGAACTTGTCACGCAAGTCGCATAGCGGAACAATCGATGGTCGTCCGTGGGCACACTGGAATGGTTGTCTGCACCGTGCTAGGTCTCGCACAAGCAGCTGACACTCTGAGTGAGACAACGAATCACCAAACATGATTGCAGAGCGACATGCCTTGCTGTTGATGAGCTGGATCAAAATCTGCGGCATTGACTGGATCGATAGCCACCAGTCATCCGGTATCTCTTTTAGTTTCACATTGTGCTCAAGGTCATAAAGATACTGGATGATGCACTGTCCAATAAAGACGTTGTCATCATCAACTTTGGCGTGCATTATATCGGGCAAATGAGTTACTTGACACTTTCCTGAGTTGTCTACCATCACGTGGATACCCCATGCTTGAAGTTGCTGTTGAAACTGCGATAGAAGAGGAAGTGCTGCAGGGACCACATTCAACAAAATGGGGCTCCCCTTAGTGCGAGTAGCCAACTCTTTGGTTTTATCAATGGCATCATTGTGAAAGGACTTGAAGAGAGCCTCGACTTGGATTCGCTCGTCACATGCGTGTTGATCCACCAAGTACAATGACCCTGGAGATGAATTGGATTTCACAAGAATGAATTTCTTATCAACTTGTGAAATAACGGTACAATTCAATAACAAATCTCTTTCGATCTGAACCTGACCAAGTTTGTCTAACGTCAATTCATCATCCTTCTGGGTAGGTAAGCATGGGTGAATATCCAACTCTGAGATCAAACGCTGTCTCTTTATGAGATTCTGCATGTTGTCTGATAATAGCGCCCTTCTTTCCTTTTCCCTGGACTCCTGCTGATGAGATGACGTTAAAGGTACAATCATTCCATTCAACTCCTTCTCCCTCAATGCACCAAGCCTCATCTTGGAGTTCATCACAAGCGTTGATGCAGCCTTGCCGATTTTCTTTGGTGGTGCTGTCTTACTCTTTGTGTCACTTGGCGCATTAGCGGCCTGTGGCTTCAATGGCCCATCACGAAGCTTCTGCTTGAATTTATGGAGCCATAACGAAATTTGTGTCTTGACAGAATCAATCTCAGAGAGTGAACCTTCATTTGAGATGACATGAGTGGCGGTTAATCCTCTTAGATCAAACTTCATGATGAAAACAGCATATTTGCCAATAGTGTTACCAACGACAGTTGCCGGCTTTGTTGGATTCTTGCCCTTTTTCGGAGATGTATCAGATCTAGACATTGAACTCACCAGAACACTATCTTCTGACTTCCCGAACCCGGCGCGTTCAAGTCCAGTGTTCACAATATGTTTCACCTGGTTATCGTTGACAATAGGACCATTCACAGAGATGAACTGATATGCTTTGGTCATGACTGGCAACTTACCGATAAGACAAGACATTGTGACATCGGTAAACTCCGTCTTGGAATAAGAGTAGTTCTTACCCAATGTAATACCGTATATCGAATCAAGCGCATTTCGCCATGCAACAGACGTGTTTGACGACCCAACAACGTTGGTGACCAACTGAGATGTAGTGCCATTGTTCTTGTAAACCGTCAAGTTTATCTTTGGATTAACAATAACACACTCTAAAAGACACTCTCGCACTTCACTGAGAATCTTGTACTCTGGGATCTTGCGTAGTTGGTGCAATCTCGGTGGCATCCCATGGAACAACTGTTGGACTCTGACCGTGGTGCCGGAAACGCCGCTGATCCTGCGCTGATCCGAGTCTTCACTCTCATCAAGAGCCCGTGGCTGCACAGTACACTCCCCATTGTGCCATCTCGTGTACAAAGACCCATTGTAGTCCCGTACTTTGGAGATAACAGACATGTTCGCCACTGAGGCGAGAGCAGCAAGCGACTGGCCCTTAAACCCGAGCCCATCTCTCTCGTCCCTTGCCCTTGATGTGTATCCTGAACGGCCGACAAAGCACAAGTCATCAGGGTGGATCCCACATCCATCGTCAGAGACAACAAAGCTGAGAGCAGAAGTGTCAACGCTCACCGTGATCCTCGTAGCGCCAGCGTCAAGCGAGTTGTGGAGGAGCAGTCGTAGCGCATCGGGCAGCGACACGATGGAAGAGTGGGCGGTAAGCGACCTCGACACCGCAGAGTCAAGCGCTCTGATACGTCCTATATTTCCCTTCATCAGCCATTGTTATCTGTGAACGGTTAAGATGGCTATCCGCCAAGGTGCTAAGAGATCAGAGATGGTGATGTTGTTGACACTTTTGGAGCGCTGTGTGGTGCGGTGCGAAAAAGAAGCCATGATGATCATCAACAGCACAATAACTACCAGCCACGAGAAAGTTGTAAGATCACAGCTAGAAATGTCTCTTCCAGGTCTTTTCAACGCCGAGAGCAGTGTATGTCGTATTCTCTTTCTGCCTGTGCTACAGATTACTAACAACATTGCAAACAGGCACCATCAACCACAATTGGCGGCGAGGTAGTCGAGATCGGTGCTCGCTCAGAATGGAGAATCGAGGTCGCTTTTGAGAATGTGGTCACCGTGAAGGTGAGTAATGCTAATGCTAGTAATACTGGTCTAATACTAATAAAATTAATAGGTAACTGAGGGAATTGCCGAGATCTTTGGAACAGAGTTGTCGAACGATACCGAATACAAGTTCACAGGACAGAAGCTGGCTATTTATTCGCATGAAGGTGCCAAGTTGGAGTACACGGGCGAACTGGCATCTGAGTACACATCTGAAGAAACACAAATGCCCACTTATATGAACCTCCACTTTGCACTGGCCAAGATCCGCGCCGAACAGGCAAGAGGACCAAGAGTCCTCATTCTGGGAGGTAAGGACTCTGGAAAGACGACGCTCACAAAGATATTGGCAGCATATGCCAACAGAATGGATTCAGAGCCCATGGTGGTGAACTTGAACCCAGCTGACGGTGTCTTTGCCCTTCCAGGTTCATTGTCCGCTGCACCAATTAGTGATATTCTTGACGTTGAAGATGGTTGGGGTCACTCATACACAACAGGTGTCGCTGCACTACATCCAAAGCAACCGAACGTTCGGTACTACGGTTACGGTAACATCCATGAAAATATCAAGTTCTACAAGCACAATGTCTCGAGACTCGGTGTAACTGTCTGCTCAAGAATGCAGGAAGATGCGGTTGTCCAAAAGAGTGGGTGCATCGTAGATACACCGGCATTGACTATTAAAGACGTTAACGTTATTGAGGACATCATCTCAGATTTTGAGATTAATATCATTGTCACGGTCGGTAATGAGAGATTGTTTGTTGATATGCGCAAGAAGTTTAGTTCCAAGCACACCGTCATCAAGGTGCCAAAATCTGATGGTTGTGTGGAAAGAGACGATGCCTTCATAAGACATCTTCAACAGAGAACGATCAAAGAGTACTTTTACGGAACACCAAGTGCTCCACTGAACCCATACACTGCCCATGTCAATTTCACTGTTGTCAAGGTCTTCAAACCGTTTGTCGAAACCATAAATGTGATGGAGTCCTCGGTTCTTCCAATTGGAGAGTTTGGCGATGAAGAGGAGGAAAAAGACACAAAGCCAAAGCTCATTGAAGATGTCGAGCCATCATCTGCGACATTACTACACTGTGTTGTTGCCATTCTACAGGCTGACAAGAAAGATGATGAGGATGAGATCCTCCGAAGCAGTGTACTTGGCTACGCTGTCATTACGAGCGTTGATGACACAAAGAGTAATTTGGGTATCTTGATCCCGGTACATGGTAGACTCCCGGACAAGGCCATGATTCTCGGTTCTTTCAGTTATATTGAGTAGTCATAGCATAGCTTAATGTCAACTAACATTCCTCAATTAAAAAAAAAGCTGGTGCTTTGCCGTAGCTTAATGAACTTGATCTTGTGTGGCTCTCACCAAGGGGTACGCTACCCGGCTCCAAAAGCCACATCTCCATGTTTCCCCCACCCTGATCTCCCCCAATTCAACCCGCACCTCTTTTTCATCAGGGGAGGTTATCAGATCAATTAGCTCGGCCCAGATCAACTCATTAAGATGTCCAAGAGAGCCATTCAATTGCTCACTCCCGTGGCCTACAGGGCAATGCTCTCCGCTGCTCGTCCCGGGACCAGCATCGTCGCCATTGATGGGTCTTGGTACATGCCCAACAACCCTCGGGATGCCTATGAGGAGTTCAAGAAGGAGAGACTACCAGGTGCCCGTTTCTTCGATGTCGATGGTGTGAAGGATGCATCCTCTAGCTTCCCACATATGCTTCCATCGCTTTCCGAGTTCAATGAGGCAATTGGCAAGTTGGGTGTTCAAAAGCATGACATCCTTGTCGTCTATGACAAAGTCGGTAACTTCTCCGCTCCAAGAGTCGCCTGGACATTCCAGACATTTGGGCATGACAATGTCTATCTCTTGAACAACTACCCTCAGTACATCAAGTCCGCATATCCACTCGAACACTCTGCAGAGATAGCCATCGAGCCATCTAACTACAACTCCACTGAGTTTGATTCCAATGCTGTTCTCTCATTTGAGCAATTCGTTGATATCGTCTCTGATAAGAGCAAACGTGATCAATACACCATCCTCGATGCAAGATCTTACGGAAGATACACTGGTGAAGACCCAGAACCAAGAGCTGGTCTCTCAAGCGGTCATGCACCAGGCGCAAGATCACTCCCATTCACAAAAGTTCTCGATGAAGATAACTGCTTTTTGCCTGCCAAGCAGATGGAAGACCTCCTTAAGTCAGTCGGTGTTGAACCTGAGAAACCAATTATCGTCATGTGTGGCACTGGTGTCACTGCTTGTGTTCTCAAGGCAGCTATTGACAGTTCCGGCTTCTCCAAGGCAGGTGTCCAAGTCTACGATGGAAGTTGGACCGAGTATGCCCAGAGGGCAAAGCCAGAACTCATTGTTAAGGGTGAAAACTAGGTAAAGAATGCATTTATTATGCTACCAACAAGGAATCAAACAAACATATCATGCATAAGAATAAAAATATGCGGGTAAATCTTACCCCACATTGAGACATGTCTTGTCAGTAATGTCCTTCGTGTAGAGAACTGACCATTCCAGGTAGCTCAGGTGTAACTGAGAGTTGAGATTGTCAAACTGCCTCTTTGCGGCAATGGCTGAAGCGATGTCAAAGTAGTGCACACAAACTGACAACCTTCTTGATATCAATGGACAAACCTCAACAATGTCACCAAACTTACTGAAGTCCATTCTTATGGCATCTAAGTCAAGCTTGGAATAATGAGCTCTGGAAGCTCCATATCCCTTTGAAGTTGTCAAGATGCTCTTTCTTGTAACTTTTCTCAAGGCAAGACAGCGACTAATAGTGTGGTTCTTGTTCATCTCATCATCAATATCCTTGCTGACCGGTTCATGATAGAGTGCAGAATCTGTTGAATAACTGTCATGCGGTGGTGCCCATTCTGGTGAGAAATGAAATCCATTCACCAAGAACATGCCACTCTGACTAAACTGGAAAAAGTCATGGGCCAGTTCAGACTTGAGGAACCAGAGCTCAAGCACACAATTTCTCAACAGCAGTCTGGTGTACTGATCTAATGGCTGTTTCAGTTCCCTATCGGCCCTGTATATGACAATCTTCTCTAATGGACCTCCTGATACCTGACTCAAAACGGACTTGAGACCAATCAAGGAAGGCAAGTTCCGAATCTGGATTACTCTCTTAGAAGGGGAAAAAGCAGGAACCTTCAGAAGAGCATCCATGTACCTTAATGAAATGTTTGGTTGAGTGTTATCTCTTGACTCTGTCAATACCTTCTTGGATGCCAATGTGCTATTGGCCACTTCTGGTTTAATCAGTTCCTCGGAAGCCTGGCGGTCATATCTATTTTTCAAATCAAAGTAAGATCTCCAAACATTTGACTCTTGTGGCAGTGGATAATAAGGGTTGGCCAAATTTGTTCCCAACTTTGTACTCTCCAGAGTCACAAAGGCAGCGGCATTGTTAGGTGAGACCGATGGGCTGTGGGGTGTACCTCCTGATTTCATCGTAGTAGTGTGTTGTCCGGTCCTCCTGCCACTCTTGACGTCGTTCCAGATTGTCTTTGCCAATCTTCTGAAGCCGAGAAGCTCTCCTTTGTAGTGTGGAGTGACAGTGTCCTGGTGCTGGGAATCAGATACTAATTGACTCGAAAGAGACGCAACACGATAACGCGATGAACGCATAGTATCAGTATATGCAATATCCATTGTGTATAAAGTAAACTTGTAATGGAGTGTGAGTGGGTCGTACAGGGCTCTGACAGTGGATGAGTGGTGCAAATTGTGTCTAGCAGTTGTAAAAGGGTGTTCTCTCTTCGTAATGTGTAGCAACTGAGAGGTGAACTCTTGACCTAGGATTCAATACACAGCTATATGTTCTTTATTCACGGTGGAATGTATTTGATGGATTTTGTACTCGGGAGGGTCACAAATCCTGCCACGGGAAAGCGACGTCAAGTTCGTTTTTGTGTCACTTTCCTGGACCCCTACCAATATCTCGTCTTTAGATGCGTATTTTCATGCAGCAACACGCCCCAAAAGAAATACATATGTGCTGATATATTCTTTACAGTATAAAATATATGATTGGTATCATCAAAGAGTTTATATCATTTGATCCTTCTATACTTTTATGTAGTCCGCGTTGTGTGCGTAGTGGATCAAATGACAGAAGCCGTGTCAATAAGCTATGCCGGCAGTCATTGTTCTCTCTGCCTCTGGCTCTCTCACGAGTCTCAAGATCAATTGTAGTCAACACGGGCACATAATGGCGTCAAAGAAAGTGGTATACCTTCGAATTCCCGTTGCCAGAGATGGGTTTCAAGATCCACCGAGTGTGAGTTGTTGTTACTGCTCTTTGCACAATCCGACCACTAACAATCATGCTTTTATCAGATCAACTGGAGTACAGCCAAGGAGGAGAAACTGTGGGCTATTTTGTCCAAATCAAAGAAGATTGATATTGATTGTATGTTTTTGCTCTCTTACTGTATGATTATAGCATATTTTGCTATTGATGAAGGATATTTTGCTAACAATGACTATTAGGGATGACACTGTATGCAATTCCCCAGACTGCTTTCACGATGACCGTCTACTAACAGATTTACACCAGGAGCACACAGTTTGGCGTTCCCATTAAATTCCTTCAACAACAGGCATACTGGATATACGAAAAGGAGTTGGAGCAGCTACGATCAAAGATCCAACGGAATACCTCACTGTCTGACACCATCACAGAGCAAGGGGCAGTCTCTCAACATACCCTTGTTGCTGGCAACGCACAATCAACATCGAAACACGTTAGCATATTTGATTCAACAAAGACGGGCAAAGATCATCTGAATACCACACAGGTGTCTCCTGCACATGTCACGCCGAGATTTGTTTACAGAGAGTCTACACCAGGCTCCGATCTAGACAGCTCATCATCATCCTCTGATTCTGCCTCTTCAGACGAGGCAGGCGGTGGTTCCATGTTATTGCAGCGTTCCAGAATTCTGGCTAAACCTGTACCGAAATTCCATGAACTCGACGATGACGAAGATGAAGATGACTCCAAAGCAGATGTCACATCGTCTGTTCATCATGGATACAGCACGCTTCTTTTGCATGGCCCTTCGCGTGGCAAGACTACAACAACTGTGGAATCCTCCATTTCAAACCTATCATGCAAGTAATCTATTCTATCTCCAATCATTAAATATGCATACTAACCATGTGATAGCTGATGGTATAAGCAAATCTGCTTTGGAAGAAGCGCTGTTGAATGATGATCACTTTGCCTGAACACTAGTGCTCTCTTCTATGCAGCGAGCACATTTACAAGAGAAGAACCAGTTCTCCGCAAGGTCCTTCTGTCTCTGTTCGTATGGTTCTTCTGACAGTTGGAAGTAATCAATGCAGAGCTGCTCACCGTTGTGGATGTCCTTGGTGGTGGTAAAGATCATATGGTCATTTGATCTAGTCTTAACCAAATTTGGGCGGCAAGAGTGGTTGAAGAAAGATGCTTCAGGACACATCATGTAACCAAGGAACTCCTTGTTTTCTTCCGACCCTTTTTCTGTGATTTGTCTGATACCAAACGAGTTACCGTACTCTCTTCCAAATATGAGTCTGACAAGGTCAGTGGTGAGAAGATGTTGCAACTGGTCTGGAAGCGATATCCTCAAGAACTTGTAAACGTATGTCTGTGATTTAAGCAGCACGGGATACTTGCTAATCTTTTCGAGTTCGTTGGACTGAAGTTCTTCAAAGAGTTTTGACGATGGATGGTGGTTGAAGAAATTGAACAAGAACAGAGCAACAAATCTAGCCGATGTATACTCTTCTTCATTAAGTGGAGGAAGTTGGTTGGCATGTTTGGTTTTCTTCATTTTCTGGATCTTTGGATCCCATTTGTTAACATCATCCCAGTTTTGGGATATCACTTGTCTGGTGATGACAACCTCATTTGCCTGCTTGTCTACTTCATCCGATGCCTCTTGCGCTTTCATCTGATAATTCCTGAGCATCGTCTCGTATGCTGACACCAGTATCTCATCTCTGTCTCCCTTTTGCCAGTGATGCATACACTCCTCAGAACAGAACCACACACCTCCACCTTGGAACTTGCCTTTCCAGTTTACCGGTTTGGGAAGTTTTACTCTAGCGTACTTGCCATATTCATATTGGAAACAGCTCGCGCAGACCTCTTTCCTGAATTCGTATAGGATTGATGAGCTGATTGCAGGATTCGTCACGAGCACATCGGTGCCTTTGGGTATTTCACAATTGGCAAAGCATGCTCTTCCATACACTGTCTGGAACACGTTAAATTGTGGGGAAAGGTGGATGTCTGTGGGCATGCTATCAATAGTCATGTTCGGTCTTTAGAAGCGATGATGATGCACGTGCGTGTGTTCCTTTTCTGTCTGTAATTATGCGATGATGTGTGTCTGCCACAATACTATCAACGTTCAAGGACGGTGTAATGTGAATAGAACCTAATAGATATACAGAAGTAGAGGTAAAACATCACTCTGCTTATTGCGTGTGAGGGCTTTCAAATCTTTTTTTTTTTCTTTTTTCTGCCGCTCGTTCCGTCAAAGCTGTTTATCTCATTGCATCTCGCAGCTTTTCGGCCTTGAAGATCGGTTTATGCCTAATACGGCAATTGCAGTGTTGGAGGAGATATTCGACACACGATCACGTGATCAATTATATAATTTCACGTTTACGAGTGAACTTGTGACGGCTCTGTCGGGCTCTTTTCTTCTTATCAAGGAAACAGTGATATTGCCAGGTCAGTGTTTTCAAAATGTCAAGTTTCGATATTGGAGAAACAGAACAGCACGAAGAGCTTCTCAAACTCCCAGAGCTTAATGATGATATTGCCTTCAAGATCGGCACGGCTGCTAGAAATTATGTCCTCCAAGACTTTGCAGGCAAGAATGTCGTCATTGATATCACCACCGTCGCTGGCGTTACTCTTTTCAGATCTTACATCGGTGCAATCTCCCCAGATAACGAGGTTTGGATCAAGAAGAAGAGAAACACCGTCATCAGATTTGAGAAATCGTCATTGAGATATGGCCTTGAACTTGAGGCCAAGAAAAGAACTATTCAATCAGTGGGGCTTGACCCTGAGGAGTACACAAACTACGGTGGTGGATTCCCACTAAGACTTGAAGGAGCTCCGAACATTACAATTGCCGTTATCGCTGTCAGTGGTTTGACACACTGGGAAGACCATCACGTTTGTACTGAGGCCCTAAAAGTTATGTATCCACAAATCTAACGTCCTTCCTTTCTAGTTACCAAGATATAAACTTGGTGACTTGCTTATTCACTTCCTCTAACTCAAACAACTTCTTCTCTTGACGGACTTTTGCAAAATATATCGAGCAATCATGAGAGGTACACATTGCCGATTCTTCAGAACTGCACAAGCGGCATACTGATAAAAGATCATTCCAGCGTTCTTGCCCCAACTTCGTGTTCATTCTGAGATTGAGTAGCGTCTGTAACTGGTCGGCCTGACAATCCCCACAAACCTTGCTTCTCGAGGTATTCCCACAAGCAACACACTTCACACTGTAAATTGAGCCTTTGGATACTTGTCGAGGCATATCAGTGTACCATTGTCGAACATCAACCCCAACAAGTGTAAAAATTCTCTCCAATGGCGGTATCAAAGTTTTTGTTATGTAGTATTCAGCGTCCAGCTTAAAATTGTTGAGGATGAAGTCTTCCGGTGATCTTGCACGCTCTCTCAAAATGGCATTTGGCTGTTGAATGATAACATATGGTACCCTTTCCTTGTACTGGGGTTCCGATCTTGCATCCTCAGCCATCTTCTTCTCGCTCACAACTGCACCAGGTGGTGGATTCTTGTAGGCACCCACTCTTACTGCTCTGGCAAAACAAAAATCTTGGATGGATACGTCATTGTTGATGATTTTGTCAAATTGTTCTTGTACATAAGACTTGATTTGAGTAATATCACACGTTTCAAACAACATCCTCAGACATTGCTCCACTATATGTTGCTGCGCAGGATGTCCATCACGTCTTACTGTTTCAATGCCCTTGGCATCAAACTTTGCTGGTGAATCCAAATGTTCATAGGAGAATCCTACGTATCTCTTCTTAGCCATCAACAGGGCAGGGTGATAGACTTTCTCAAACTTCAAAGTCACGGGATTTGGATTTGCCTTAGTCACGGTATCAGCCATTTCTTTGCCCAACTGGAAAGCTTCCTCTCGACTTCGACCAGGAAGATAAACAAACAAACTGTCTGTATCTCCATAGACCACTTTAGCTCCCCATGAGGATTCCCCTTCAATCATCTCAATTGCTCTTTCAAGAGTCTCTCTCCCTGTCTGTACAATCGCATCAGCAATATCAGAACAAGGCATTCTCCCGGAAAAGGAAGCAGATGTATAGCCATATGTAACATTAGCCGTAAGCTTCAGTGCCAGCTGTCTGTTATTGTAGAGCTGATTCATATTTGCATCTAAAAACTTCATCGTGTTCTTGACCATAAATCTTGTATCGAGGATATCTTCCAACATTTTGGCCAATAAAGACTTGCGGACAGAAGATTTTGCAAACATAAGTCCATTGGGAGATAGAGTAATGTCATCAGAAAGTAGTTTAAGTAACCCTGGAGGATGTTGTACTTTCCCTGTACCAATAGTGTTAGTTGCCTCTGAATAATTCTTCATGCGACCAAGCAGAGTAGAATAACAGTAATTGTATGCAATAATGATCGATGGGTATAACGACTGGAAATCCAGAACCAGTAGGGGAGAATTATAAAACTGAGAAATCGGCTCCATCACCATTGGTATGCACTCCAATGGCTTCTGGTTTCTCACTTGTTTCTTACTTGGACTCAGCATCAAAAAGTTCTCAGCCTTTGCAATTCTTGTCATAAGTGACTCAACTTTGTACTGTGATCCTCGATAGAACACATCATTAAAATCAATTCCAATTAATCTAGCCTGCTCTGCTGCTTTCGGGATGATCTCTGCTGCTTCAATGAGTCTTGAATCAACTTCTGTATGTAGTCGCAAGTGTTTCACCACACCATTAAAGTTCATTGCGGCCATCTCTGTCAACGTTTTGTGATCGAAATGCGGAATCTTCATATGCAATAGATGATAAGCAACATACTCAATTCCATTCTTGGCCAAGTTCAACTCCTTCAATGCTCTCCAAATATTTATGGTATGTCTACCACAAACCTGAATTGCAGATGTGTGAGTGTACCCCCAGTGATCACCCATCTTACTGTGACTTTTAAATGTAACACGGGATATGTCTGAAAGAAAGTCATACTCGTGTGCAGCCCTTGCCCTATCGATGATATACCCCCATGAAGACGCGTGAACCTCATACCCAGCAATTATATCAGGATCAAACCCACAAACAATAGCAGCAAATTGTGCCAACATTGTCATCTCATCATCAAAGCGCATTGTTTCCAAGTTGGAAATCATGGTCTGTGTGTACGGAGTGTTTAAGCAGAGCATTCCTTCCTGATATTGGTCTCCGTTCATAGTGCGCCACATCATAGCTGTGATCTGGTCAAGGTTTGGATCCGGCATTAAGTTACCTCTTGTTGGGACGAAAACCTCGACAACTATGACTGTGAGGTTATTAGAGCCATCTGGGCGGCGCTCAGCATCCTTTTGTGTGGCAAATTTGAAGTCTCTCTTGACGTCAATCTGTGATGAAGGCCGCTGTGGAGTATAATCAAACCCATCAACTTCCGAATATGTTGGTGGCGAAACAGTATATCTCCATTTCTTGGTTGTTTTGTCTTGAATGTGTGTCGTGTCGCTGGATAAGTTTGGAATGAACTCGCCGTTGACAGGGACTGGAGGAAGATATTCTAACAGTCGAGAGGACAACTTAAACCTTTTGCCAGCGTGGATAAATGGTTTTGGAGGCGGTTCCATATAAAACGGCTCTGTGTACTGGACCCTTGGTAGCCCTTCCTCCTGAAAGTCCAAGTTCATAGGCGGAGAGATCTTGTAGATATATTGGTGTGACCCCAATCGTGGTTTCAAAAAATCCAACTTTGGTTGTGTAGAAGGTTCTTCAAAGGTGGTAGAGAACCGTCGTTTAGATAGCGACATTTTCTGTAAAATCTGTGCATCATAGGTCAAATTATTTGTCTCTTGATTGCTGGGATCATTGTTTTCATCCGAAATTGTTGGTATTGGAATATCATTTTCAACATTGTTGTCTTCATCTTCGTGCTCTTGCTCGTCAATCTGATCCTGGAGATTTGCAAGCGCCCGTATTTCAGCGTTATACTCCTCATTAACATCGATTAAACCTTCTATTGGATCTTCATCCTCCACAATCTCACCATGAGTTGTCTGGTTTTGTTCATCATCTTCAGTATCATTATCTTCTTCTTCGAATTGTGGATCATAAAACAGCTCTGAAACAGATTCAAATGTTGTCTGTATTTTAGCCAATGCCGGATTGTTCTTGATAAAGGTATTGAAGTTCAACTCATCAGGTTGCTTCCCCAGCTCCTTGACATATTCAAACAACATGGCATTCTCCTCAGATTCAACCCAACTAACCTGTGGGTTTCTTTCAAACTGAGTTGGAGTGGAATAAGGTTTCTGTCCACGAAGTTTCCTCTGAAACTCACCATCTTTCCAAAGATCCTTAGAACTCTGGATGTATACAAAGTCCTGCATATCAACTTTCCCCAATTTCTCCACAAAGTCGTGGTGAAGATGTCTTTCTTTCAAGTCATTTCTATTGAGAATGAACTGAACACTGGTATCAATCTCCAGTGCACTTCTTCCAATTCTGGGTATTGCCGTTGTTCTGAACCCCATCATGTACTCCACAAGGTCTTCAGTTTTGAGATCGTCATCGTAAAGAATCGGTGTTCTGATGAATAGTTGTTGTAATTTGAGCCAGCCGCAGCCAAACAAGTTGTAGTCTGTAAGGAACTGGAGCCCATAGGAAATATGTGCCTCGTATACTTCAAATTTCTTCCCCATTACGCTGCCCTCCCTGAGCAAATCAGTGACTCGATTAACGTATGAAGGGTTAAGCAGATAGATCTTGAAGACTGGTCGATATCCAATGTGGTAACCGTAGAAAGGAACACCTTTGCAAACTGAGACATGGGCAATATACTTGAAGCTCTTCTTGTGTTCATCTTTTCCATTCTCGTCTTCATCTGCTCTATCGTTGTCCTTGCGTTTTAATGATTCTGCAACAGCACGTTCAAGCTTCAACTGCAGATCAAAACAGTCGTGCTTCTCCCAAGGGATGTAAATGTATGGGAACGCCCCGTGGATGTGTGCTAAAATGTTGTGGCCAGTGGGGAGAGAGCCAAAGACTCTAACCACCGGAACATGGTGGTAAGTATAGCCTCCCCCTTCTGGCGCCAGCGGTGGCTCTGCCCTATCGAGTGGCGTCACCGTGCTTTGGTAGCGATCATAGGTGTTTATCTGGACGGCAAAGGCGCCGTGTACCGAGTCTGCGCTGGTCGCGTAGAGCTCTTCCCTGTTCTTGTGTTCCATGACATTATTCTTCTTGTTCCAAGAGACAGCGCTTGCCCTTGTTATTGGCTAGCTCTGTTGATGTTTGCAGCGATGAGGTTGGCGGTATCGAGAAGCGCACAGATGATCCCGCGCAAATCCGGGGTTCTTACAAGTAGGGTAACCCCTTAGTGTGTGTGAAGGGACATAGCCTACAGTCTCAGTTGTAGCATATTAAGGTAAAGTTGGAATGTAGAATAGCATAATAAAGAGACCGTGGACTGAAGGTATCACAGCCCTCAATACCACCCGGATGCTGCTGCTCATTGGATCCGGCCATAACAACAGCCGGCTGCTGCTCTTCCATTTCGCGCTGTCAATGCATCAATGGGATCCCAACCTTCTACCAAAGAGAAAGAGAGCAAAGAGAAAAGAGACAGTCATAAGGAGGTGACTTGATAAGTTGAAATGCTGAGACCATCGAGATCGCTATTGCTTCGTCCGACTTTGCGGTACTCTTCCACGCTCGTGAAGACGTCTTCACTGCAATCACAAGAGGCTCTCGAGGCCCATATTGCCTCGAACCAAGTTCTCAGTAAGCTCTGGACAGAACCGCACACTCCTTTGAAACCTGAGGAAGATGAGATCAATGCGACAGCTACACTCCCTATTGTTCTGAGATCGAAGGCTGCTGTGTTCCATGATGTTGCGAAAGAGTATGCCGACACAGGCTTCTCCCTCAAAGTCAAGCAGTTCACAACTTACTTCAAGTCTGTGATCCACTTTTACCGAGTCGGTATCCAAAACGTGTGGAGAAACTCGAAGCTCGTCAGAGAGATTAAGAAGAAATATCACATTGAGACCGTTGGCAGAAGAGGTGAAGTTGTGCAACGAAAGATGAAGAATGGCCAAGATCTCGTTCAAGTTCTCTCTGCATTGGAGTCGTTGGAGAGGTTTGAACAAGAAGCACTTAAGAAGATTGATCCAACACTCGTTCTCAAGATCACAAGACGTGAGTTCCAGACTGTGTTGAGAACAGAGAGAGATTTTTTCAAACTCCCGCTTTTTGGGATCATTCTTGTGATATTTGCAGAGATGACTCCAATCGTTTGCACTGCAATTCCAGAGATCACTCCAAGCACATGTGTCTTTCCTGGGCTTGTAAAGATGATGCATAAGTCCTCTATGAAAGCACAGGCTCGTCTTAATGAACTAAGATTATCTCGGTACGCGGACTCGTATGCACAGGGGATAGTTCCCACTCAAAATGTCATGAAGCTCCCGAATGACGAACTTTTGCTGCTGGTGCAGGCACTTAAGCTCACGTCAAGATACATCCCAGTGTCATTTTATCCAACCAATATCCTCCAATCGCGTCTTTTGCAAAAATACAATGAGATTAAAGTCGATAACTACTTCCTCATATATGGCAAGCAGAACCTATGGGACTTGAACAAGAACGAGTTGATGAGATGCTGTGTTGATCGTGGACTTATTGACTTTACCAAGGAGGATCTATCGACGATTGGTGCGCCTAAATTACAGGCGAGATTGTTCTTCTTCTTGGGGATGATGGAAACTGATAAGTCACCAGCAAACGTTGGTGTCTTTGGAGTTAACCATTTGGGCATTAAAGAATACGTTCAGTTCCAAAATCTGGATGATAAAACCGGACATGATGTTCATTCTTGGTGGATGCACAAACACAAACATACACAGGACTCCTCCAAGACAGACACTATATAATAATATTTATTCGACTATAACTTACAACTTGGTATGCATCTATGATTAATCGTTTATACCTAGTTACTATATAGTGGAATGTATTATGTCCATGCATGTTATAAGATCGGAACATCATTCAAGTCATTAGCCCATCAAATTCTCGCAAATTTCAACTCTTTCCCGCATCTTTTGCCTTGTAGGATTCCAAATGTGCATCCTCTTCCTTGATAATGGTATGGATGTGTCCTGGTCCATGAACAACCTTGTTCTTGACAACAGTACATTGCACAATTCCAGAGAACCACTCGTCTTTGAAGATGTCCTCCATTGAAATTCTAGTGCGTGGATCAACGGAAAGCATTTGTGATAAGAGTGGTCTAGCAGCGTGTGGGAGAAGACGCATGAGACGGTAAGGACCGTGGATGGTATGTGCTTGTGCTCTTTGCACTGGAGTAAGCGTAGATTCTTTCGACTTCTGGCCCTTCTCCTTGTGTGCCGCATGTTCCTTCTTATCCTTCTTGTCCTTTGGTGCCTCATCCTTGGCTGCCACTGGAGCTGCTGCGGCGGGTGTTTGTTGTGTAGTTGGTGTTGTAGGTGTAGATGGCTGTGCAGGTTCTTCTTGCTTCTTTTCCTGTTTCTCTTCCTGTTTCTCTGCAGGTTTTGACTCTGCGTCCTGAATATGTGTATGATCCAGCACTTCTGTGATCTTCTCGACGCTCTGTGGATCCTTCTCAGGGTGTTCTTTTCTTTCTCTTTCCTCCCTACGTTTGCGGATGAGGTCTGCATGCACTTTCGATGCGAGTGCGTAGTCATGCGGGCGATCATCTGGCTCGCAGTAGAGTCTGAATGACACGTCTGACTGCTTTGGAGACTTCCAAGGGAATCTCTTGAGCGTCATGCAGCAGTAGATAATGGCAACGGACCAGATATCGACTGGGCGTGGGTCGTATTTCACGACTGTCAGTACCTCTGGTGCGAGGTATGGATCTGAACCGCAGACGCCCGAGGCCTTGACGATACGCTCTTCATAAGGGTACTTGAAAACAACTGCAGATCCGAAATCGATGAGCTTAACTATGCCGTCGCCGGTGATGACACAGTTGTCCAATTTGAGGTCTCTATGTGCAATGCCCATCTTGTGCAAGTATGAGACACCTTCGACAATCTGTCTGAAACAGCAGTTGATCTCGCATCTTGTCATCTTACCCGACATGACGACTGCAAAGAAGTCGACGGGGCAGTACTCCATGACTTCGAAGTAGTGGTCGCCTTCGTTGGCAATGTCCATTGTCTCAATGACGTTTGGGTGGTGCAAAGTCGACCCGATACAGAACTCTGCAGTACACTTCTTGGCGTACTCGTTGAGCGCCTCATTAGGTCTTCTTGGTCTAAACTCCTTAACGGCAAAAGTGACACCATCTGAAGGTCTCGTCAGTAGACGCACCGAGCCGCCTGCTCCTGATCCGAGAATCTTACCCATCTTACCGTACTTCTTGGCCAACTCACCTTCGTCGTCGAATGGGTCTGTGGAATTGGCATTTTTGGCGAGGTTGAGCGTAGAGCTCGATGCCGAGGGACTGTTACGCACAGAAGACGAGGAGGAGCCCTTTTTCCCCAATGATGGACGGAAGAAACGCTTTAGTGGCTGCATTGCGTGGTGGATCTCCTTCTCGGCGTGCGACGGTGTCCGTGGAGGTGAGTGAGCGGACGGGTTGTGGTCGGCATCAGCACTAGCAGCACTAGCACCAGCGTTGGCCTGGGAGTGCGCTTGAGAGTGGGCACTAGAAGGTGATGCAGCACCGCTGTGCTGGACATCCTGTGTGGAGGAGGTCCTTGTAGGGTTGCCTGAAGGGGACGTAGGCAGCGACTCGTGCGAGTCCTTGTGGGAACCCATCATCGAGATGCCAAAGAAGGACTTCTTGGAAGAAGCGTCCTTCGTCGAGTTGCTGTGGAGCTTGAGATGCATCGTAGTTGATTGTTCGTGTGTGTGTGTGTGTATTTGTGTTGTTTGCAAAGAGAAAGACGAGCGCACGACAGACAGACTATGAGCTACTGACAGGTTGAGTTCCTCTTGACAGATCTCACAGGGCCATTAGACACTGGTAAAAGAAAACGTCTGTATGTGTGGGCGGCCAGGCCGTATATATTGAGTTTGCCCTCTTTCGACGGTGCGGTCTGTGTGCTCCGGTGAGCGTTCAGCCCTGCGCGTATATACTACACAAGGAGAGGCCCCCTTACAACTCAAAGAGAGTCCCCTAGCACTAGGCCCAAAGGGAGAGGATCTGCCTAGTGGGAAAAGGGCGCTGTGCGGGTCGGTCCACCGCTCCCGGCGCAGGGAAAAAGAGCAGACGGCGGCTTATCCGGCCGACGGAGACTTTTTCCGCGCGAGATGCGGTGCCACTGCATTGGGCGCGCTGCCGACTTTGTTGGGAAGCCACACACAGTCACACAGTGGATGAACAAGAGGAAGAAGAAGAAGAGCAGCCAGAGGGGGAAAAGCTACAGCAGCCAGAGAGCAATAGAGACATGGAGAGCCTCTTCTGCTGACTCCCTAAGTATATGTGCCCGTGCGATACATACATATATACACGAGGGACCCTGATTGTCCCCTCCGGATCAACACCAATGCTCTTGTATTATTATTATAGCTTGACACATGAACAGGCCACCGGGCCCCACTGTGGAAGGTCGGACCGCGGGCTGGAGCCTGGCCCCCGAGACAGGTGGTGTGTGCCACGGTGGTCTGGGCTGCCCGACCGTGCTCGGCGGTGTCGTGGTCCACCACACAGAGTAGTGGTTATATATCGAGAACAACTGTCCATTGCCAGTGTTCCCATGGCACTCTTCCCCCATTACGTGACGCGCAATGCCTTCCCTCGGTTAGCCGTCTTGGGAGTTATCTGTTGGCTGCTCCGGTTGCTGCCAAACTGCGGCAAGAGTCACACAGACACACATCACTGATGATTCCACACGATGCACAGTGGATAATTCCAAGTGAGAAACCTAGGCAACAAGGCAACCAAGTAGGCAACCACGTAGGCAACCAGACAACCAGACGGTACCCACGCATGCCTCCATCTGGCATACCGTCCCGCTGTCGGCGGCCACACTACAGATCGTGAGGCCTTCAGCCGTGTCCACCCACGCAACACAGATGCGCTCAGCATGGAGTTTAGAGCATCAGTCTCGCTACCTCCCTGTCTGCTCTTTACTGCACTACCGCACTGTGAGATAAAGTCGTCTCCTGTCAGATGCACCCGTACACCACAGTGCCACAGAACCACAGAAGTTAGAACGCTATAATTCCGGTCAAACTCTTTCGCGATCTCTGTAAATTCCGACCACAAACAAGCAGTTTGTTTGTGTGGTTGTGGTAATCTCTCTGTAGCAGAGTGGAACCTGGCTTGATTGCTTAGCATACCGACGAGATTGAGAGTTTGTGTATCCATTGACCCTAGTATTTTGTGTTTACTTCCACTGCTGAACCGTTCTTTTGATTTTTTGTGCATTTCAACCACCTCCTATCCCAATCTATAGCAACATCAACAAGCATCCATCAACATACCATTGTCCTTCCAACCCAGCCACATACAAGCCACTCTGGCACCGTCATGTCGTTTCTCTCAGACAGACAGAGGTCGGATCTACACAATTCGATCCTGAACTACTTGAAACCGAAGGTCTCAGAGGAAGCGCTCAACTCCCTCAAGAGCGATTTGGGAGTGTCAACCATCATAGATGACCACGACCTTCTACCGAAGAAATGGACTGCAATCCTCAGATTGCAAAAGAAAATCACTGACCTGGAGTCACAGGTAGAACAGCTTTCGAAAAATACGCATAATAACGCTGCATTGGTCGGCAATGGCGATTCACAGCTTTCCAAATTCAATTGGGCACCATCAAGAGTTAAAAAGACATTGAACAACAATGCCACAGTAACCGCTCTGGCGATTCACCCAAAATTACCACAACTTGTAAGCGCTGCTGCAGATGGTACATTCTCACTCTGGAATCTCTTGGATCTTGTACAACCTTTGAGTACTGTTCAGGCACATACAAGATCCGTCAATGCCCTTGCGATCTCACCTGCCAAGTTGGAATTCAACAACAACAATCACGTCCTGGTGACGTGCGGTTCAGACCTATACGTCAAAGTTTGGGATATGCATTCGATGAAGCTGATAAGGACATTGGCAGGACATGAACATATAGTCTCATCTGTCGTCTTCAAGAATGAAAACGTCATCTTCACATGCTCGCGAGATACCACGATCAAGATATGGGATATCAAGTCCGGATGGTGTTTGAAATCATTTGTCGGTCACTCAGACTGGGTAAGGACGCTCGATATCACCGCTGCGGAGTACATCTTATCAGGATCAAGTGACCAGAGTGTCAGATTATCACATGGTGATTCAGGAACAGGACTCGGGCTCATGATTGGACATAACCAGGTTGTAGAGACTGTCAAATTCATCCCCATGCATTCAAATAAGTACGTGGACAAGTTGAACACATCAGAGTATGGAGATGATGCAACTTACAAGAAATTGGGGTTCAAATACGCTGTGACGGGTGCAAGAGACGACACGATAAAGATATGGCTATTACCACTACCAATCATGAGACCACACAACCATCCGTTGCCCTCTTCCAACCCGCAGGGAACACTCGTCAAGACTTTGGTTGGTCATAAATCATGGGTCAAGGACCTTGCATTCCATCCAAACGGTAAGATATTGCTTAGTTGCTCCGATGATAAGACCATAAAGCTTTGGGATTTGGAAACTGGTGATTGTGTAAGAACTTTAACTGGTCATGAGGGATTCATTAACACTATTGCATGGGCACCATCCATATTTGAGCATGAGGAAGATGCATTGACTGCAGATGAAACGATGATCAACGACAGTATGAGATGCGTGTTTGCTTCAGGTGGAACAGACCAATTAGTCAAGATTTGGGACTAAGAAAAAAAAGAAAACTTTCAATTCACTATCAAGATAATCTGTATTAATTAGATGCATAAGAAAAACAGATGGTTTGATCATCATTTCACCAATCTATATGACTAAATAGAAAAAAAGAAAAAAATGACAACGACGAGCGTCAGTATGAGAATCAAGATCTCTGTTCAAAGATCAAGTTCAGTGCAGAAAAAAAAAACATGTGTACAATTATCCAGGCCTATCAAAGGTCTAGAGCTGCCAAGACTGTCTTGAAGCTGTATGGCTCATAAGGTTTACCACCACCAACAAAGAACTTGGACATGGATTCGACCCAGTGCAAACGCAAGGAGTGCAACATGGCAGATGTACCCTCCATGGCAACCAAAATACACACAGTGAGCGTGAACCACATGGCAAACAAGAACACAGTGGCGAAGACACCGACAATTCCAGTAATTCCAAATGCGTTCTGGATCGTCATCGTCCACAACACAGTCGACAATTGTGCGTGCGCAAGAGAAAGAGCCCACAATCTCAAGTAGGAAGCGGTATGAGAAACAGAGTTCAAACAGAACTCAATCGTGTGGATGACTTGATGAATCATGATATCACCAAATTCGTGAGGTTCTTGCTCCTCGTCATCATCATGTGCAGCAGCAGCTGCTGCTGTAACTGCAGCTGCTTCGTCAGCAGGAAGAGCCTCGTACTCTGCAGCCTCTCTTTCCAACACACGCTTCATGTACAATGGTTTAACAAGCAGGAGCCATGGAACACAGATCAATGCAGCAACAAGGAGAATAACTTGAACCTTCTCCTGATGTGGATACAAATAGTCCTCAACAGTACCTGGTGAAAGGAACATGGAAATCAACATGTTGAGCAAACCTGGAGCTGGCTTGTTGATAGCTGCCCAGTCAACAGACCACTTGTAAACGATACAGATGGAAAGGTAACCAAAGATGGATTGCATAAAGATCAAACCTGGAATGAAGTTACCAATAATGTCAATCATCGAATTAAAATGGATGTGGTTCACAAGAGAGAAAAGGTACGAATAAGACATGTGAATGAAACCCATCAAAATGGAGAGCTTCATCTTGTACGAATTCATGAACAACAATGCATTCTCAGCACCGTGCCAGGCTGGATCCATACCAATGGCATAGACACCATTCTGTTTGGCAAAAATAGTCTCACCAAGCTGATGCTCTGGCCACTCCCAGCCGGACTTGAAGATTGACATTGACTTGGAGAAGATATCGTTATAGAAGAAACCAGTCACCATGGAGAAAAGACCCATCAACAAGAGAATATATCTTCCTGAGTACGCCATATCGAAAATCTCATCTCTCTTTATTCTTGCAATCTTGTTCTCGTGAATCACGAGCACAGATGCAGCCAATGCCATAATCAAACCATGACCCACATCACCAAACATGATGGCAAACATGAATGGGAATGTTACCACAGTCGGTAGACCTGGGTTAACTTCCTTGTACTGTGCCACGCCGTATGCATCACAAATGGCTTGGAAACCATATGTGAATTTGTTGGTCTTGTGATATGTTGGTGGAGTTCTTGAAGTCTCCATAACGTTGATAATAGACTGCAACCCTTCAGAGCGTGTTTCAAGCACCTCTTTGACATCGTCCAACTCTGCAGATGGAAGCCAGCCTTCAGCGATCAACGTTTTTCTATTAACATCGTAATCGAATAAGTTAAGTGTCTGATAGACGGACTTCTCCTTGGCAATGGTCTGTATCCAGACGGCAAGTTCCTGGGCAATTGCAATCAATTCTGTGTCCAACGTTCTCGTAGTAGTCTCCAAGACTGTGTAAAGGTCAGCCAGTGTCAGGTTGACTTCCTTAAGACTCTCCTCTCTGAGCGAGTAGTCCTGGTCCACAGGGTAGATCTCGGCGTCTAATGACTCTGCAATCTTCTTGATTCTCGACATAATCTCCTTACCATGTGAGAAAACAATAAAGACATCCTTATCCACGGCCGACTTGGCCTTTGGATCATAAATTGGTTCCGGGATTTCCACAGTGTCCAAGAGTAAGTTACCTCTAAGTGCTCTCCAAAGCACTTTTTCCAACACGTTTCTCTTGGCTCTTGGGATAACACCAGTGACAAAATTGGCATTCATGTGTGAGCTGTTGTAGTTCGCCTCTGTGTCATTACTTGGGGCGACAAAGTTCTGGGATTCAGCCTTCTTGAAGAAGTCAGCGGCACCACTAATGACAAAACGGTGCTGGAGTAAGTCCTTTTTTCTAAGCTCCAATGAGCTGGCTGCGTCAACAAGCTGCGAAAGTCTCTGTTCAAGCAGCTGTGCACTGTCAACCTTGTCGTCAATGTCGCTAGATTTGACTGGTGCAGCAAACCGGGATTGTGCATCGTCGTCGTCAATGAATGGGGGTGGGTTGACTTCAATACCCCTGGCATCAAGCTCGGACTTGAAGTATCTGTACTGTCTCTCAACGTTGTCAAGACGTCTAATCTCTTTGACGAATGATCTCTGGAAGGTGTTTACTTTGGCGTTCAAGTCTCTGAACTGTATGCTTCCAGACTCTCCAAGGGCATACACTGCCTCACGGCCAATCTCTGATGGGATGTAGAACTGCGCGAGCGTCATATCCGCAGCGCCTATTCGGTATGTTAGTATACAAAGACTGAGTATTGAAATTGGCCATTGGCCCTTTGTGCAAGTGCCTGTTACAAGTCATCTTATGGCACCTGTTGGTGTAAAAGCCAACCACTTTAAGGACTCCTTTCCCACATCCTCAGCGACCAGGGACCTGTGATTGGGCGGCAAAGTCGAGACTTGCGCACGCCGCAATTGGACGAGTACTCACGGAAAATGGCCTCATCCTTTGGAGATGGCATCCTTCCTTTCTAGCAAATATGTGGAGTTTATCTAGCGCTGTGTGTGTGCTGAAAGCGTCAGTGTTTCACTCTTGTGCTCCTCCTCTTTGTGTGCTTTGTGCTGCCCTCCAATTTCTGGCTGAGATAAAGCGGGCAAATCCGCTCGTGGGCCCTCCCCTCTGGGCCGGGTAACTTAGAAGAATGGTAAGGACAGACATCGCACTTTGCACGGTTATAACTGACAGACATTTACTACCTCTGTCTCTTCTCTTTCCTCTATGTTTTGCCGTTATTAAACAGGTACACAGACATGACGTTCATAGCCCCGGTGAGAAGAATACGCACGGAGGACGACTTGGCCAAGTGGAAAGATGGACAGACACATGCTGAGATTGTTGAGTTCGTCGCAGAGCTATCCGCCTCTGTTGTGGGGAAGGCAAACGATGCGGAATGCCATGTCTCTGAAGCTATACAGTCGCTTCTTGGGTTGCTTGATGCCGTGGAGAAGATTATTGGACGCCATCCGGTGAAGGACAAGGGCTCCTCGAGATTCGGTAAAGTGGAGTTCAGGGACGTGTACGATGAGATCAGTGACTCTGCACCAGAACTGTTGAAGGCGCACATCCTATCATCGAACCCGGATGCTGCAGTGGAGCTTTCTGTGTATTTCAGTGAATCATGGGGGAACAGAACAAGAATTGACTATGGTTCGGGGCACGAGCTAAACTTCCTTTCCTTCCTATTGTGCTTGAAGAAACTCAAGGTCATTGAGCAACCGGATTACACGGCTCTCGTGCTCAAGGTGTTTAACAAATACATCGCCGTTATGAGAATCTTGCAAAAGGAGTACTGGCTGGAACCCGCTGGATCTCATGGTGTCTGGGGACTGGATGATTACCACTTTCTTCCTTTCCTCTTTGGTGCCGCACAATTATCTACACATAAGCATCTCCGCCCAAAGTCGATCCATGATGCCGATATGGTTGAGATGTTCCATGACAAATACATCTATTTTGCCTGCATTTTCTTCATCAACTCACTAAAGACTGCATCTTTGAGATGGCATTCGCCAATGCTTGACGATATTAGTGGTGTCAAGACGTGGTCTAAGGTCTCAGAAGGTATGCAAAAGATGTACAAGGCAGAGGTACTAGGGAAGCTACCCATCATCCAACACTATTTTTTCGGTTCCTTGTTGGTTGCGCCAGAAGGATGCTCACCACCGATGGATACACATACACATGATGATGGATGCGGCCATGCTCACCTAGATAACGACTCCGAGGAAGGGCTCCCTGTTCATCAACACACATGGGGTGACTGTTGTGGTATAAAAGTACCCAGCGCTATTGCAGCTAGTGAGATGAACAAAACTGTCCCGGGGCTTCTTCCTTTTGATTAACTCGACAAAAGTATTACATGATTCTACAGTTAAAATTGGTCGTAACTTCGTTAAAAATGCCTGAAAAGATGTGCCTTACCAGCCAAATCTCAACTGTGCAGCGGTGAATACTGGCGGCTTCCAAATCAACAGGTCTGGGTTGATTGTATGTTTCTTCTTCTTTTGCATCTTGTTGTACTGCTCCATTACCTGATCACTCAAATAAATAACGTGCTGGCCTTTGAAATACTTCAATATTGAGAGTGTCTGTGCAGTGTGAAGGATATCAGTCGTCGTCATTGCAGTCCTTTGCGAGATCTCGTCAATTGTAATATAGTCACTATCGTTCTCGACAAGCAAGTTTATCAACGTTTCAGACCAATGAGCTCTGTATGACAAAAGTCCCAAATCTGACAATGGCTTTTCAGGAGACCCAACTTTACCTTCCTTCTTTGATAGCTCATATGAAAACTCGATTAACAAACGACCGTATCCCTTTCTCTGATATTGTGGTAGCGTCAAAATACATGCAAGATTGTAACCCTCCGCAGATTCCTTCTCCTTGGAAAAATATCCGACCAAGTGATGACCTTGTTCATCTCTTGATGTCATGCAGTAGAACAAGAATGGATCCACATCATAGTACAATGTCTTGTGGTCAAGGAACAACTTACAGAAAAGACACAAGTTTCGGCACCACGTTCTCTGTTTACGGCCGTCGATTTCAAAAAACGACACATAATCATCTCTGTAAATCTCATTTCCCGGTGGATGTCTGAGTGTACACTTTTGTCTGAATCTCTCAAATTGCTTTTTGGAACCGAAGAACTGGAGCGTATAGTCATCAATGTACATCACATCTTCTTCTGTGAGCTCAACAGGGTACGGTGAGAAATACCAAGGTTCGATTTCGTACTTCCCCATGATAACTTTGCTCAAATTACGCACTCTGGCGACCTCAGAGTTATTCTGTGTCATGGAACCACCCGTTCTCAGCTTCTCAATCTCTGCCTCTCTCGAGATCTCTTCATCTTTGATACCTTGAACATTCAAGTTATCCAAATCCATAACATCATCACTTTTCTTTCCCGGCGTTGCGCTTAGTTCCTTCTTCTTCGTGGCCTTCTTTGTAGTTGTCTTCTTGGAATCTTTCTTCGGAGCCTCCGGTTTAGGGAAAGTAATAGGTTTTGTGAGATCAATTCTATCCAGCTCGATCCATTCATCTAAACGTTTGTTGAAATCCTCATAATGCACATAAAACACCTGTCTTCCCTTCTTTAATCTCATCGACAAAAGCTCTGCTACCCTGTACTCGCCATCTTTCTCAACCTGGCACTTGCAACCCAATACCAACTCCTCCACGGTTGCGATCTTGGTCTCGCCCTTATCATCAGCGCCGTCTTTCGTAGCTTGAGAACCGCTCATCGTTCCTAGTGTCTTAGATTTGGATGAGGGCCTTAACCGCTGATGTTGATGTTACTAAAGGTGTTGATGTTGATTCCGCCGCCTCTTTTTTTTTTTTTTTTAATTGAAGTACGGACACCTGGACACCATCTCCAAGCCGCGTTATAACTGCTACGCTACTACCCCACAAAATGGAGATCTAATTTGACTAGTGAAGACGTCTGCAATGCAATTTGTTTGGATTGTTTGGTAAGATCTTACCATGTTCCTATGAGTGTCATATCAAATCTGCTGTGATCAGACTAATGGCTTCTCGATGGCCGAGTCGTAGTTGAACTTGTCACCATGAGAGTGAATGAATTCGTCATCGAACTCCCCAATGATTTCCAAATAAGAGTCTTTGAGCTCAGGGTCGTCGTCGATGATATGAACCTGGTCCTTTAGTAGCAATAGCTCCTTGGCAGACTTTGGATTGATCTTTCTCTGTAATCTCTCCTTGCCCTTTGATTCCTTGTATAGCGCTTCATCTAGCTGATCAATCTTCTTTGTGAAGAAGTCATGGAATGTCTTTGCGGTCTCCACTGGTAGGTCAAGTTTCGTAAGGTACTCTTCAAACTGGGAAAGGGTCTGCTGTGAGTCGAGGTAAAGAATCAGCAAGTAGTTGTACTCCTCGTTGAACAATGCGGCTGCGCGCTTGAGCTTGGATTGTTCGACTTTGACATGGACTAGTTCTCCTCTGTATATGGCACTGAAAGGGAATTGTCTCAGTGTGTCCTTGTCCTTGCCACTGCTCACCAAGTGAAGTCTGTCTGGTCTCTGCGACGACCCTTCGTCGAGATCCTCAGGTTCTGGATAGTACTCTTGTACGGCAAAACGTGTCACGTAGAGATGGTCATCCTCATACGAGGTGAAGAGCTTGACGCCGTAATCGTTGAGGTTGTAGAGCTGGAAGGCGACGACTAGGAACGACATGGTTAGATAGAAGCTATGGATGCAACTGTATGGGGTCTCAGCAAGATTCGGTGTTTGACTCTTGTCGAAAGAATGATCTAGAATCTAAGGCACCCCAGTCATGTGTCTAGAAAGGTGATATGCGGCGTGCGCTGCCATGACAACCAAAAGCCCATCGCGCCGAAAGAGGAAATATTCGAGAATACCGCGCGAACACGCTCGATGGCCTAAAAAACAGCAGTGTTGCGCGTACCGTGACCTTTAGCGAATGAGAACCGTTTGTTTTCCCGCGACAAAAGTGGCCTTTTTTTTTTGTGCCCTCTCTGGCGCACCGTAAAAACTAGAAACTCTCACCATTAAACAGCCAAGTTTACACTTCTACTCTCTCCACCTACACCACAACTCCACACAGGAATATCAATCACAATGCTCCGCACTACCGCTGCTAGACTCGTGTCCAGAACCGCTATCAGATCCCAGGTCAGATTCGCCTCCTCCCACCCGGTCTCCACCGCCACAATTGCTGAGTTGGAGAAGAGATGGGAGACTCTCCCAGCCGCCGACCAGCAGGAGATCGTTTCTCAGCTCGCCGAGCGTCAGAAGCTCCCATGGAGCGAGTTGACCGAGGCCGAGAAGAAGGCTGCTTGGTACATCTCCTACGGTGCCTGGGGTCCACGTCGTCCAATCCACCCAAAGGGTGAGGCTGGTAAGATCGCTACTGGTGTCTTTGTTGGTTTGGCCATCTCCATTGCTCTCTTCACCCTCACCAGAGTTTACGCCCCAGAGAAGCCAAAGACCATGAACCGTGAGTGGCAGGAGCAGTCTGACGAGTACCTCAAGTCCAAGCACGCCAACCCATGGTCCTCTTACTCCCAGGTCCAGAGCAAATAAATCTCTTGACTTGATACCACACAGGAATGCGGAGAACATCGTATGGGGATGAAGGGGGAGCTTTATACACATGACAGATTAACAATGATATATGACACACACAGAAGACACTTCGAGAGGATGAGGGGAGAAGGTCACACGCAGATTTCTCGATACTTTGTTCAACAACACACACACAAAACAACACAAAACATACTATATTCAGAAAGACACGACCGCGTCTTATTTATTGCGAAAGAAATTGCAGGGAGCTGTATGGTTTTATCACTCTGTGTATGAGATTCATGTGGTTTTTCCTGTGTTTTTTCTCTTCGTCATCATATTCGATTCTTTTGTCTTCTTATTTGTCTTAATCGCTTTTTTTTATCTATTTTATCGTTTGGTTTTTTACAGTTGCATAACAGGGGAGAGATGAAAAGGAGTTTGCAAAATTATACGCTTTTTGTATAGTGACTCTTAAATTGAAGACTTGATTTCACTTGGGGCCGTAGAGCATACTCAACATGGATGGTCTGATTTGACACCGCGATTTATTCCGTGAGAAAAAATTCCTCCGCGCTTGGAGATGAGATCGGGAATCGCATAAGCGATGATGTTGATGATGGGTTTGATTGAGATTGGAGGTTGAATAGCCTGTTATCTTATTGTAAGAATGTCCTTTTCCTTTGGGTTTGCAGCGGAAAGTGACGATGAGTTTGCCGGGGATGTTCCGGCCTCTGAGACGTTACCACCATTTACCAACCCTCTTGACACAACAGATCCAACTGCACGTCCTCCAGTATTGGAAGACCTAGAATCTGTGCTAAAGTCGTTGAAAGATGTTAGGGTCACATTTGAGAAGTACACAACACCGAAGGGGAATGTTGTATATAGACGTGAGCTGTTTGATGTGAAACAGCAGTTGATGATGGAGGATAATGACAAGGACGACTCTGATGAGTTCAAGATCTTGATTGGTGCTGATGCGACTGACTTGAAGAAGAATGTCTACGAAGGTGGATTGAAGAGTTGGGAATGTTCTATAGATACCGTGGATAAACTTGGCGATATGTCAGATGAAGAGTTGTTTGTCGGTGATGTTGTTGAGTTGGGTTGTGGAACTGCATTACCTTCTACATATCTGTTCAAAAGATCACTCTTACAAGGAAATGGGAGAAACATCAAGTTCATACTTTCAGATTACAACAGCACAGTTTTGAGACTAGTCACACTACCGAACTTGATTGTAACGTGGGTATCTGCCTTGAGTGAAGAGGAGAGCATATCATTGCAGAAATATGATGATGATACCATTCCAATTGTTGCTGATGAACTACAGTTCACAGAAAAGTTGCTCTCCACATTCTATGAGTCCATGCTTTCAAACCAAATTGAAATCAAACTCATTTCCGGTTCTTGGGGTCGTGAGTTTGTTCAACTGGTTAGAAACACCTCTACGAATCTCCATTTAGCCATCACTTCAGAGACTATCTACTCGCCGGAAACACTCCCTGTTGTTGGTGAGCTGCTGATTGAGCTTCTGCAAGAAAACAATGGCTCATTTGCCATTGTCAGTGCTAAGGACATTTATTTTGGAGTTGGTGGAAGTGTTTTGGAATTCGAACACTACCTTGAACAAAGACAACAACATGGTGTTGCGATCACTTTTGATGTTGAGAAGGTAAAAGCTGGATTGAAAAGATCGATTGTTGTGATTAAATCAGCCGACAAGTGATAGTCAAACATTACAATGCATTCGGGAGTCATGTTGTGTGCAGTTGATAGACATCGATATCTACCCCATCTACGTTGCTTAGAGCAGGCTTGGCATATTGTAGAATCGGGCACCAGGCTCTCAATTATACCGAACTAGATGTTAAAGAAAAAGAACTGATGAAATGATGAAATAGCAAAGACATGGCCGCACGGCTGCGTGTGCCATTTCCACATATATTTATTCCCAAAATGGACGCCAGAGAGATCTCTAATGTGTCGTGTCCTAAACCTTAAGTCTATCTATCGCAGGTTGTTTGTGTGAAGCGTGGATTGATCATTGGATTGAATTGCTGTATGCCGCCACCATCTTATACTGTGGCTCCGGGGCAAAGTTGCCATGAGGTAGCTCACTAGTGGTTACACTTGGAAACACAATGTCTATACGCTATGATACACACACAATATAGTGAGTTTAGTAGAAAACAAGATTTGACACCAATGCCCATAGCCTATAGGACACCTTCAGACTTCTTCAGGCGTTTGCCGTTTTGCCGTTTTGCCCAAGCCCCGTTGTTCGGGCAGCAAACCACCTTCTAGCTGGTTTCTAAACACCTCGTTGCAAAGGAATTGGCTACTCTTGTATATCTATTAAAGCACTTCGTATTGCCACTCGTAGTCTGAGGGATACAGAGGGTATCTTGAATGCATCTAAGACTCTCAACAAGACGCGTGGCCGCCAGGGAGGGTCGCGTGCACCTTGAGTCATACACTGCTAGGAAGGTATAGCTACACAGACTCTGTAAAAATGGATAGGTTAAATTAGTTATTAGTTATTATTATTATCAAAGGAAGTACTAATGCATCTTTATTCAACAGGACCAGCAGTGTGTTGTCTGTCAAATAGACAGACAAAGCCTGCAACATGGGAATAGCAGCATTGACCCCGTAGGAATAGAAAGACGTTAAACATAAAAGGCATCATAAAAAAAGGGAGGAAAGTGTAAGAGCAGATAAGGAATATGAGCGCTGGGCCCCTCACGCCATCACACAATAATATGATGGGGATGCAGGGTCAGGAGGGTGGCAAAAAGCGAGCTTAGTTAATCTTGGCAACAATGCTCTTCAACTTGGAGAGGAACTTCTTGACGGCGCCCTTCTTCTCCTCGGTGGTCTCGGCCTTGGTGACCTCCTCCTTGGCCTGGGTGGCAGCCTCAGTGACCTCTTCCTGGACACCAGAGGACTCGTTACCAACCTCCTCGGTCTTGTTCTCAACGGCCTCAACGGCTGGAGCGACGGTCTCCTCGGTTTTCTTCTCAACGTTCTCGACGGCGGACATTGTGTGTGTATGTGTAGTTGTAGGTCTATGTGATAGAGAGGAAGAGAAGAAGAAAAAGAGAAGGGAAAAAAAGCAGGCAATGGGGCGGGAAGGCAGGGCGGGAAATGCTGGCGTATTTATAGCCATGCGCGCGCCGGTAGAGCAAGATCTGCCAAAACAAAATGTGTCTGGAGCTTTCTACCGGCATGCGACTGCCGTAGCGCTCAGTCAGAAATTGGCAAAATTTTGACAGGGTGCCGCGGGTCGGTCGATGTAGGCATGCTGGGTGCTATGTGATATGTGCTGTGTTTTAGACTGGGAGGGACAATGCCTTCGCATTGTGTGCTTTGTAGTGTCCATTCGTAGCGTGTTTGTTCTGCTGGCTATCCATTATTTGTGCAGAGTTTCTAGCTTAATAACGAAGCTGTGGCTGTGCTACTCCCGCAAAAAAGCCCTACACGATATACACTACTATACACCACCACTGTAAACTCTGTGTTTGTGTGTGAGATATGCGCTGATCACGACTTTGTGAGTGACATTCGGCGTCCCGAAATTCCGAACGCACCGTCCGTGCTGGGCCCTGGCTGGCTGGCTGCTCTTCCTGTTCTTCCTGCTCTTTTCAGGGCTCACTCACCAACGCACAGCTCCTCGCAGTCACAAGAGAATGACGTGCGTCGTTATACCTCGCTACCCAGCTTCTTACCCATCTACCTACCTACTTACGTATATAACACAGGGACTCTCACAAGCTGCTCAATCCGTGTTTCTGTGTCTATAGTCTTATCAGTGCTACTGCGTGGTAGTGCGCTCCGCCTGTGACAGGCGTGATAGGCAGGACAACCGTTTGTTTTGTTTTTGTTTGTTTTGTTTTTCGTTGTGTGTTTTTTTTTTTCCTTCTCTTCCGCACACGCCAATCTGTTGTTCCAGACTTGGAAGTTGGAGTCTCTTCCACGGGGGAAGGCAACGCACGTCAAAATATGCTAGGGCTTACAAATACGACAGACCACACCGCTTTGAAGCAAAAACAAGGGTTCTGGTGTGTACAATTGGTCTGGTTGAAGGGCCGGTAAAAAGGGAAGAGGTAAAAAAAAATACACATCTACTACCGGGCAGATCAACACAACACCAATGACCTCAGGCTGTCCATCTCTCGAGGCCGAAGTGCGTTGAATGGGTCCACCATTCCCGGGCGTTTGTGTCAGACTTGGCTGGCTGTGCTTCTGCTTTCTGCTTTCGTTTTTTTTTTTTTTTTTTTTTTCTTGTTTATTCTTTAGAGTCTTCTCAGCCGTGCGGCTTTAACCGGGTCTTTCTAAATTCTGGATGAGATTTATTCCGAGGTATTTATCACGTGCCTGGTCACGTGATGTTCCCGTAATTGGCTAATAACTATCGTCGACGGGAAAAAGAGCGTAGGCACATCACAGACATTGGTAGATCCCCAACGGTTTGTACACCTAACGATCACGTACTCTAACAGGCACACATCAGATTCACGCATTATTCCTAGAGGCGAGCGACACGTTACAGAGAAGGAGATTGCAATTAGCTGGGGCATTCTTTACACAGAATTCAGCCCGATACACCCAACAAACCGCAAGGGAGACAGAGAGAAACACAGAGACGAGAACGAGAACGAGACCACACCATGTATCAACAGCGCCCGGTGTATCTTGACACCAATAGCCAGCAGAGAGCAGTATCACAGCCGACGCAGGGCAATATGGCATCGATGGTGACGAGTATGGCCAACATGGGCCTCAACAGCATGCAGCAGCAGCAGTTCCCATCTTATAATCAACAACCACAACAACAACCACAACAACAACAGCAGCAGCAGCAGCAGCAGAACACACAGATGGCACCACCATCAGCTCCTTCGCAGCTTTTGTCGAACCCATTGGCACAATCACAAACTGTCCAGACGCTTTCACAGTCACAGGCTTCGCCGCTAGGGCAGCAACAACAGCAGGTAGCACAGCAACCACAACAAGTTCTCGGTGGCCTAGCGCCTGGTTCCCGCTCTTTAGATGACGAAAAAGTATATCAGTGGATCATTGAACTGACTTACGGTCCAAACCGTGAACAAGCGCTGTTGGAATTGGGCAAGAAAAGAGAGCAGTATGAGGATTTGCCACTTGTCTTGTGGAATTCGTTCGGTGTTATGACCTCACTATTGGACGAAATCATCTCTGTCTATCCGTTATTGTCGCCACCTAACTTGTCATCTTCAGCATCAAACAGAGTTTGCAATGCATTGGCGCTTCTACAATGTCTTGCCGCTCATCCAGAAACGAGAACCATGTTTTTGAACGCACACATCCCATTGTTTTTGTACCCTTTCTTGAACACCAACTCTAAGCAACGGCCTTTTGAATACCTCAGACTCACAAGTTTGGGTGTCATTGGTGCCCTTGTTAAAAATGATACACCAGAGGTGATTTCGTTCTTGCTGACTACAGAGATAATACCCCTCTGTCTCAGAATCATGGAGTCATCCTCCGAGTTGTCTAAAACTGTTGCCATCTTCATCGTTCAAAAGATCCTTGTTGATGACAATGGCCTCGCATATGTCTGTCAAACTTTTGAGAGATTCTCTGCGGTTGCAAATGTCCTCAAGACGATGGTTGAACAATTGGTCTCTAACCAGGCTTCCAGATTGCTGAAACACGTTGTTAGATGCTACTTGAGACTTAGTGACAACCCAGATGCTAGAAAGGCTCTTAAGCAATGCTTGCCAGAATCATTGAAGGATGGTACTTTCCACATGGCCCTCAAAGATGACCAGGCCTCTAAGAAGTGCTTGGCCCAGCTTTTGTTGAATTTGGGTGACTACGATGGCGAACAAGCACAGGCTCCACACATGAGCGGGCTTGCTCAGTCACACCAAATGCAAGCCAGGGTTTGATTCATTTGTCTACTTCGACTATTTCTATTTCCTTTTTCACCCCTTTTTTTTAACTCTTTTCCATCATCAATAGCATCGTCATTTCTTGCTCTTATACACTCTACGAACTGCGTGTTGCACACAACGTTATCGTTTTCCTTTTTTTCCTTATTCCTTTATCCTCTTTTACTTGTTCGTCGACCCAACCAACCCACATTTGGCTCTAGCAAGAACGACCACTCCACGAAGTATGACCCATACGACATTCTATACTTTCCATTTCATACTGTTTTATAGTACGGTTCCTCGGGATTCCATGGGATATGCGACCCGACCAGAAAAAGAATAGGCTCTATTTGACCCCATTGGGATACGTAGAGAGGACATCTTTCTAGTGCATGGTATAGCAGTGTGTGCGGTTACCCGGTTCTTTTCTCCATCCGTACACCACAAAGTGTCAACATCGAGGCCACGCGCGAAAGGACAACAGAGAGGTTGAGAGATCGATCACACACACCAAAGAGCATCCATTCTACCCCCCAGCGCACCACGGACAATTGTCGCTGCTGTCTTGTCGATCTTTGCTGTTGTGTCCCGTGTTTCCCATTTTCTTTGTCGCTCGATCCAACGTCTCTGCCGCTCGACAAGTTTAGCGCCAGCAGGATCTGAAACAGAGAACGACGTGTTTTGACCTTGAAAGGCACACAACTGGCTAATAATTGCAGCACATATCCATCACAATGTCGACGCATTCATACAAGAAGTTCGAGGATGGTGACTCCAGCTCTGTTCCTGACAAGATGAACGTCTTCCAGGAGTGTCAGAGGGCTTTCAATGCTACCCCTGTCGATGCAAAGAAATGCCGTCTTTTGCTCGCCAGACTCCTCAGACTTCTCTACTCTGGTGAAACGTTCCCAAAGCAGGAGGCTACTACGCTTTTCTTCTCCATCTCTAAATTGTTCCAGCACAAGGACTCTTCGTTGAGACAGATTGTCTACTTGGCTATTAAGGAGCTTTGCAGCATGTCCGACGACATCCTGATGGTTACTTCTTCAATCATGAAGGACGTCCAGAACGGTGACATCACCTACAAGCCAAATGCTATCAGAACTCTTGGGAGAGTCTTGGATGGCACCACTGTTCATGCTGCTGAGAGACTCTTCAAGAATGCTATCGTTGACAAGCACCCTTCTGTTGCCTCTGCAGCCTTGGTGAGCTCATACCACTTGCTCGACATCTCCAAGGATGTCGTCAAGAGATGGACCAATGAGACCCAGGAGGCAGTGTTGGCTAACAAGAGTTATCCGCAAACATCCGAGGATTTCGTCACTGACTCTTTGATGACACAGTACCATGCTCTTGGTTTGCTCTATGAATTGAGAAATCATGACAAGATGGCTCTGAGAAAGTTGATTCAGCAGTTCTCCAAGAACTTGAGAAACCCATTGGCCATTTGTCAGTTGATTCGTTACCTTAACGAAATTCTCCAGAATGATCCATCCTTAATCCCAACTTTGTTCCCATTGCTTCATGATTGGATGTACGTCAGACACCACTCTGTCAACTTGGAGGCAATCAAGGTTGTTATGGCTCTTCCAGTCACCGCCGAGCAGTTTGCTGATGCCGTGCAGAGATTGCAGTTCTTGCTCACTTCTCCAAAGACAGTCTCTAGATTTGCCGCTGTTAGAATCTTGAACAGAATCTCTTTGAAGAACCCAGAGAAAATCGCTAGTTGCAACAACGAGTTGGAGACCTTGATCAACGACTCCAACAGATCCATCGCAACTTATGCTATTACGACATTGCTCAAGACTGGCTCTTCTGATAGCATTGAGAGACTCATCAAAGTCATGTCCAAATTCATCAACGAGATCTCTGATGAGTTCAAGATCATCATCATCGATGCTGTCAAGACGTTGTCGTTGAAGTTCCCACAGAACTACCAAGTCATGTTGAACTTCTTGGTTGATATGTTGAATGACGAAGGTGGGTACGATTTCAAGAATGCCATCATGGAGGCCATGTTCGACTTGATCCACTTTGTTCCAGAGTCCCGTGATTTGGCCTTGGAGAACTTGTGTGAATTCATTGAAGACTGTGAATACTCTGAGCTTGCCGTTAGGGTCTTGAATCTCTTGGGTAACGAGGGTCCAAAGACAACAAACCCAACACTATACATCAGACACATTTATAACAGAGTCGTTCTCGAGAACTCAATTGTTAGATCTGCTGCTGTCGTGGCTTTGTCCAAGTTTGCCTTGATTGACGCAAGCATTAACAAGTCCGTCAAGATTCTCTTGAAGAGAATTGTCAGTGATGTTGATGATGAAGTCAGAGACCGTGCTATCATCTCTCTCAAGTTCTTGGAGAGTATCGAGCTATCTACAGCCACAAAGGAACAGGTTGCCGAGTTGACAAAACCATCGCATACATATGACTTGGCTCTTTTGGAGAACAGATTGCAGAACTATCTCTCTGGTGATGTTTCCAGCTTTGTCACTCCGTTCGATATCACTTCTATTCCAAAGATGTCCGAGGATGAGTTCAGAGCTGTTGAACTTCAGAGAAAGTCCGCTCAGCTCGAAACCAAACAGGACACTGGCTCCAAGGAGAGATCGCCAGCTGTTGATGAGGCTGCTCAGAATGCTGAGTTGACTAAGCAGAAGTACGTCCAGGAGTTGTCCCAAGTGCCATCATTTGCAGCTTATGGTCCTGTTTTGCACACTTCATCTGTTGTTCCATTGACAGACAAGGATACCGAGTTTGTTGTGGAGGCGGTCAAGCACATCTTTGCCAAGCACATTGTGTTGCAATTCAACATTGAAAACACGATTGATGACCAGCTTTTGGAGAATGTCAGTCTTGAAGTTGAGGCAGATGAGGATATTGGTTCTGCTGAGGTTATTTCGATTGATTCCTTGCCACCACATGCTAGTGGTACTGCATATTTCGCCTTTGAGAAACCAGAGGATGCACCAGCTATCTTCACTGTTAACTTTGGCAACTTGTTGACTTTCACATCTAGAGAGTGTGATGCTAACTTGGTTCCATTCGATGAGGGCTTCGAGGACAAGTATGAGCTTGAAGAGTTGTCCATCACTGCTGGAGACTACATTGTTCCATCATTCATTGGTAACTTTGACATGGCCTTTGATGAGTTGACTAGCGAGTCTGTTGGTACTTTCCAGACTGAGTTTGAAAGTATCGAGGAGGCTGTTAAGCAAATCATTGAAGGTATCAGCATGCATCCAGTGGAAGGAAAAGATGTTTTCAACGAGACTTCTCACACTTTGAAGTTGTTTGGTAAGTCTCTTGATGGTGAGAGAATTGGCTCTATTGTCAAGTTCGTCAAGAGCAGCAACAAGCCTGTTGCTATGAAGGTTATTGTCAAGGCTGACGACGATGAGTTGTCGCAAGCTGTCTTGGAAGGCTTCACTTCCTGAGTAGACTGTTTTGTTTTTTAAAGTATGTACAAAAGTGACTGATTTTTGGGATCTTGTTGTAGATCTACAAAAGGGTGTATTCAATGGACACATTCATTCATTAGATCTTTCTTTTTGATCATAATAACACTTCGTTACAAACATTAACAGTATATAATCTCACCAAAACGTACAAAAAAAAGAAACAGGGCGGGAAACACATCAGAAGTGAATAAAGCAGCTTCTCTGAAGCTGTCGAATCACCAACAAAGGTAATTCTAGAAAACATTAGGCATCACAAATCATAAATCACATCTTGTTGAACATGGACATCAAGAACTGGTCGTTATCATCAACGCCCATCGCCTTATCCAAGTCCTCCAACTCCTCAATTGTGTAATGGGAGTTTGTCGAGCTCAGCAGAGAAAGCAATGGGTCCTCCTCCTCTTCTTCCTCCTGGATAATGACGCCACCAATCAGACTCAGAGGCGCATTCGACTTGAAGGCGTTTGTGCTGAATGTGTCCATCGAGGATGGTGGGCAAGCAGCGTTGAGACGAGAGTACAAGTCGTCATGCAGGTGAGATTCCAACTTCAATTCAACAGGTCTGTCAGGTGAATCGTACTGCGTTGCGATGACATCCTCAATGTGTGTGGTGTAGTTGTAGTCGTTGAAATCCAAGGACTTGTCAACTGATAGAATTGGTTTTGTTATCTGGAGGCCGTTGTTGAGTTGGTTCAAGTCACTAATGTCCTCTGTGTATCCGTCAAAATGGCCGATCGGATCGATTTCATGAAGCGTAGAGTCTGTTGACTCATAAGAAAGGTTTGTTCTCTTGTTTCTGAAGTCAAAGTCACACTCGGAGGCCGGGGTGAAAGTTGAGGCAGGACTGTTCATGATGGACATCACTGGTGAATTAGTTGATGCAGGGGTATATACCCAACTCTTCTTGTGGGTGTTGGTTGAATTCGGGGTGGTGGTTGAGTTTGGAGTGGAGTTAGCAGATTGGTCATGTCCAAAGTTGGAGCAAATGGCCATGTTGTGTTCCCCCTTGATGATGTTGATAGCCCAGATCTTGTTCTTGACCGAGTAACTGACTCTTAGTCTGAATGGGCAGCATTCTTCGGGTGTGGCTCTTACTCTTTTGGTGACTGTCTTGCCATTTGCGAGCTTGGTGGTTGTCGAGCGTGGTGTAGCTGACTTTCTGTGGATGCTCTTGCATTTGAAGACGACTTTTGTTGCATCGGATCTCTCAATTACCAGCTGGATGCCCGTTCCGTCTAGTTTCTCGTTGAGCCATGGCTTGATGTCGTCACGGTTGTCAAAGTCCGGCACCGGGTAGAGCACCTCCATGAGCTCGTCATTGTTTGTGATCTGGTACTTGTTCTTTCCTGTCAAACCCATGGTGTACGTGTATGGTTGGGTAATGAAGCTTGCAAGAAAGCGGGATCACCTAAAGAGGGCCGTATAAGTGGGTTGTAACGGTGCAGACAATTGGCCAGGGTTGAAACAGGGCAATTGCTGGAGGTGATTGGGAGAGGAGATTCTGGGGAATCTGAACACCAAGGGTCTATAGAGGCTGAGAGAAAGAGAGACACGCTAACACAGACACACACGAGAGGGCGTTCCCTGGAGACAGCCGAGAGATGGAAAAGATAAAATATATATGGGGGCCCAGTCTCTGTGCGCGTCGGTAAAGGAGCTTGTCCAACTCCCGGTGCTGCATGCAGACAAGAAAATTTTATCTGAACCATCAGCAGCCAATTAGCGCAAGGGGTTGGCGGACAAACGTGGACAAATGGGAGGACCCAGCGGACAACAGGACAAAAGGGGACACCGTGTGGGCCGTGTGTCGCACAAAAGGTCGCACAAGAGTCGCAGCAGGCTGGGCGGGAGAAAAAAGCCTCTTTGGTGGTATTTTGGGTTCATCTGGAATGGCCGGTCTAGACTTCATTTAGGTGGTTGGGTACTACTGTGTTTATTCTATATGCTACGCTTGCTTGTGAACAGCAGTGAGTTTAAGCTGTGAGTGCTAAGCAGTGAGTGTCCGATCAGTCGCTAGAGATCCCATCAGATAAATTTCTGCTTCGGACAAACGACGCGCTTCGCTGTGCTGTGCTGTGTGACCTGTGTCTCTGTGTCCCGTCCCGGGGGCAGTCACACCAAGTGAGAGAGCTCTTTCCAAGGGAAAACAGGCCAGTTTAGTTCACTTTTGTGTTTTTGTGCCACAGTTGGGCTTTGAGCCGCTCGTTGTCGTCTGTGTTTTTACGCAAATGTTAGTCAACCGCTGTGCTGCTGGTGCCTGACGCCGCATAAGAGAGTAAAAGAGAGAGCAAATTGTATTCTCCACTGCCACTCTGCTACTACACTCAGATAATAAATGCCCCAGCTCGTAGCTTGAAGTTCTCCCGCATGTGGTGGGTGGGAGTTACCTCATGGACTACGACTACATGGAGTAATGCTGAAGAACTCAGTTGTCTCTATTCCCATATTCTTTGCCGGTCAGGGCAAATGGAACGGTACCCTTGAATGAAAAAGGAAAAGAGAAGTTATAAACCCTTGGCAAGAAGCGTTAGGCCCACGGTCCACGGTCCACCGCCCACCGGACTCTGCATGTGCCCTGGGTATGAACTACTATGAAGAGTTATAGTGCGAGCTTGGAAGGAAGTTGTGACTCTTCCTGCTACGTCCAGGACTCCAGGACTCCAGCAGGCATTGAGGCTTTGACGATTTGCCGCTGCCTGAGTACTACTACTATCTACACGGCTTGCGGCATTTGATCATTGATGGCAGGCCAGGGAAAAGAGAGCATCTCATCTCATCCATCTGAATTTGTCACAAAAAAGAAGTAGTGCCGTCTTAAAGCTCAAGCAAGTGTGTCTGTTTAAGAAAATTAGAAGTATGGTACTGGCGATGCATGCATACTTGATCCTCTTTATCAACTCGTAACTTACAAGGTACCCAGTTTCACAACGGCATAGTCACCAGTGGCCGGGTCAAAGTATTTCGCTTTTTGCTTTTTGCTTTTCACTTTTCACTTTTCCAACGGAAAAGTTCGATGCATCAAATAGAACTTGTGGGTATGACGGGCATTGTATTTGCTCTTCTTTTTACAAGCCCGTCTCGGACTCTCTCTGCTCTCGTGATGCCTCGTGAGATCACACTGGCCATCGTTGCTGCTGGGCTCCGCTGCAACTGCACTTGCTATGTGTCAAACTTCTTTCTCCAGCCAGTGATGATCCTTGTTGAACCTTCTGCAATCCAAAGCCCGGGCGCAAACCCCCATAGCAGCGAGTCAGCGACTCAGCGACGCCCACCAGACGCGCGCCCTTATGATCGATCCTGTTTACTGATCGTTTAGATAACTTTGATCAAGCGGGAAAAGCGCGCGCGCGGACCAAAAGGCAAGAAAGATGGGAAAATCTCAGTCTCGAAAAGGGGAAAATGTCCCGCAGATCTCGGGACAAAAAGTAGCACAGCGTGCATTCGTCCGATCGTTTCTTAACCTCTCTCTTTTTCCCTTTGCCATGGACCTTTCCCGGAAACCGGCACCGGGGCTGTTACACACAGCTCATTGGCTGTTGCCAGCGACGCAGACAACGCATAGAGGGCAGCTTAACACGGATACGATGGGCTTTGTGATTGACCACGCGGTGCACACACAGTTGTGGCATATTGCGGATAGTACCTATGGTAGGTACTAGTATACAGTAATTGTCTTGCAAACGGATAAAAGGTGGGCCATTTGAAATGATCTTATCTCCAATTGTGTGTGTTAGTGCCCACTAGAAAGGGTGAAGTGAAATTGTGTCTAGGTGGACCGTGGGATTAGTCACGGTGGGACTATTTTGCCGCAAAGCTGTTTGGACAGTGGACTGGGGGTAGCCACTAGCGAAACGGTTCTCTGCAAATGGGTAAGAGAGTTGAAACTTGAGTAGAGCAGCACTCTCGCTCACTCTTCCCGGTAATGGTTGTATTTAGTACTGCTAATAACCGTCACAGCGCTGTTGTATAAAACTCGGCAAATCATGAGGTGGACGCCTCTATAACACGCTATTTGCCCTCAGTAGTCGTTTTCTTTCTACCACTGGTTGGTTAGTTCTCTTCTACGCGTTATGGGGGGCCCGCCAAATTGTCCTTCTTTGGACCCTTCTAGCGAGCGCGTCGTTTCGTTTCAGTTGGTGCTGTCATGGTGACGAAGCGGCTGACCTCGTTGGTATAGATATAGATAGGGAGGGAAAGAGATATATAGATAGGTACATAAGTAGATAAGTAGATAGATAGATATTAGATAGATACAGAAAATAGGGTAAATGGCAAGGATAGACGACAGAGATTAACATCATCGGTGGACAGATGGTTTATAAGAGAGAGCAATTGGCTATTTGTTAGCTTCTGTTGGAACTTGGAATCGTTGTTGGATTGTTCGTCCATTCTGGAAATAGTCAGCTCACCAATATACATATACCATCTTCATATATATTAGCAAACCATATACCCAACAGGATGTTACCACTTCAAGAAACCGACTGCTCTCAACCCTCTTGAGACTTGATAGTCGCGGTATGCAACCGGGCGCGTCTACGGCGCTCAAAAGGTAAACAAACGCGTACGCTCTTTCTTCTTAGGAAAAGGTCGCTCGACTAACTACGCTTCTTCCTCACAACAACAACAAGAGAAGCACCGAAGTGACAACCGCACGTTATACTGCTCTCGAAGTGTGGATTCTGTAAAGTACCACTATCACACTCACCTCCATCCACTCCCTTTACCGCTGTGGCCCATCTCTCGTTTGCCGCCAGGCCAAGCACCACGCGTGTCCTTCATCTGTTTCTCTCTCCCTCTTTCTCTCTCTCTCTCTCTCCCACTCCAACACAAAATAGACCTGGTACTTTATCATGAGAGCCTACCACATGCCGTCTCTCCCTGAGATTCCTCTCGAACACTTCCACGCCTCGGAAGGCATCTCTGACACCGTCCAGATGAAGTTAAAGATCCTCTATTCCGTCGATGACCAAACAAACTTCCTCGCGAGATCCTCGACCACTGTCAAGGTCAGAACGGCGAGAATACCCATTCCAGGTCAGCATGACATCATGACTTTGGGCGCCGTCTCTTTGAAAGAAGTTGTCTACCCTGTGATGCAGTCGAGTCCAGAACTTTTCGGTGATCCATCTTTTGACTATTCGGTATACGTCAAGGACGTCTCTGAAGAGGATGAGCCTTTCGTCGGTCAGGGTTTCGTGTCTGCTATTCTTAGTAAAAACGCCCTGGATGATGAGATTCTTGTTCCAGGAAGGGTTTGCTCCAGTTTTGCCTCGTTGTTGAACAAAGGTCCATGTGAGATTTTGGAAGTACGACTGAGGTTGTCTAAAGTAAGCAAGGCTCCACAACAGCCACAACAACCACAACAGCAAACCCAATCGCTTTCACAACAACAGCAACAGCAACAACCAGTTCAGCACCAGCGACCACAGCCACAGAGTATTCCTAAGCAGAGTACGCGTCGCTCGTCTCTACACAAGGTCCAGCCAGCACTGAACAAAAGAGGCCACGACGAGTCCATTGATACAGAAGATGAAGATGATGACAACACTGACAAGTTTGTTCAACCAAAGCCTATTCAAAAGAAGCCAACCAGGGTCGTCAACTCCGCTCCTGCTCCAAAAGCTGCACGCACACAATCTCTTCCAACGTTTGAGATCCTCCCGCCAATTGCAAGATTACCACCACAGTCCATTGCCCGTCGTATCTACATGGCTGACAAGAACAATGAGAGAAGCATTAGCAACACGTATTCGTACTCAATGGAACAGAAGAGTTCTCCAATCAACGCTCTCACAGATGTCTCCAAAAGATTTGCACCGGACTTTATCACAAAGACTCCAGACTTCATCAAGAAGAAAACTTCGCCAGGCAGCAAACCGGCTTCTCAGAGTAAGACACCAGTGGATAAGATTGACCTTGTTCAACCACCAATCGATGACAACTCTCAACCTCCAATCTGTTTCCATTGCAAGATAAGTGAGTCCAAGAGCTGGAGATGGAACGAGAGCGATGACGACTCTAAACGTGGTATGATGTGCTACCAATGTTATCAGTATCTCAACACAAAAGGTGTAATGAGACCGAAAAGACTCATCTCAAAGCAAAATCAATCCAAGAAGAGAAGATTTGCGCAGAACTCATCATCACCACCAACGTCCAGCAATGAAACACTACCGACTGCTACACCAAATATTGTCAATGACAAAAGCGGTGTGAATACTCAGTACTACAACACCTCCTCGGATCATTTGACTGGGATTGATGACATGATCAACAGCGATTTGGATTTCAACTTGGGACCAATGACAGACATTGATCCCTTCCCACAACCAGCATTGGTGAATGAATATTCAGACGACAAGGAGAACGTCCCGCCAGCACATACACGGAAACAGCAAACACAACATCAGCAATCAAGTGCAGAGCCTCGTCTAGTTTCCGTGAGAAAGGCTTCAAGGCAAACGTCATTTGAGAAGATGCTAGCGAAATCGTTCAGTGGTGCTCCTCCTTCAGCCTCACAAAGCGCTATGACTCCAAGTGATTGGATAGTTGATCTGTTCAATAACTCGGAGCCTACTCCAAAAGATGCTGAGAACAACAATCCTACACCAAGGGATGTTGATAACAACACACCAAGGGACATCACCACTTGCAACACGCTACCTTGTAATGAAGACTCTCCGGAAGACGTCAAGACCAGTTCCAGTTCGAACAACAGCAACACAAGCAGTCATATGAAGGCTACGGCTATGCCATCTTCACCAATGTGTGAGGAGACAACCGTCAACACTTCTCCCAATTCGCTCCAGCACAGTTCCGATTGGCAACACAGCGACACTACGCATCTTAGCTCTCAGGGCCATGAGCTCCCGCCAAAAGCGCACTTCCAGCATGATCCATCTCTCGGTGTGAACTACGCTCGTGCCGTCTAATTGTACTATAGATACCATCAGCATTCGAATTATTCACATTCTTCAAAGTTGTAGTTGGAGACCCGCAGAGCGGACAATACGCTGCTGTTGCCCCGATCCAGAAAACGTTGGCGAAATGCCGACATCGACTCGAACGTGTAATGTCAACAAATACAAATACGTCTTTCTTGCTCCACTGCGCTCCTTGAAGACTTGGATCTCCTGAGGGAAAGATAGTCTGATCTCTAGAGTCTTATCATGGGTTCTGCCAATTTGTTTGCATACGTCTTGGGTGTACTCGCTACACTATTTGGTTTGGTACGCTTCTCTTTCGATGACCCACGCGTGTTGTACGTGATTGACTAACAAAACTTCAGGTATACGGTGTTGTGCTTCTCTTCTCACATACTCCACGTCCACCGGTAGATTCTGAGCAATCATTCCTTACAACGACAAAAACAGGCACGGATCCGGAGCCCAAGCCACTCCCTGAGCGTGGTATACTAGAGCCCGTTGAAGGGATCGAACTGTCTGTGGTGATCCCTTGTTATAACGAGACTTCTAGGCTTAAAATTGGTCTTGATGATGCAGTCGAATATTTGAAAGCTACATACAAGGATGCATGGGAAATCGTCATTGTGGACGATGGTTCTAAAGATGGTACGACGCAATACGCGTTGGATCTCGCCGTTAATGAGTACAAGCTCAAGCCTGGACAGATGAGAGTGGTTCAGTTGGTTGAGAATAGAGGTAAAGGTGGTGCCGTTACACATGGAATGCAACATATTAGGGGCAAATACGGGATCTTTGCAGATGCAGATGGTGCTTCTAGATTTAGTGATGTTTCCAAATTGGTTGCGTCAATTGAGAAATTTGGAGATAAACCGGCAGTGGCTATTGGATCAAGAGCACACATGGTCAAATCAGACGCAGTGGTAAAAAGATCCTTTATTAGAAATTTCTTGATGTACAGTTTGCATACTTTGGTGTTTGTCTTTGGTATCAGAGATATTAAAGATACACAGTGTGGGTTCAAGTTGTTCAACAGAAATGCCATTGTTCAGATCTTCCCATACATGCACAATGAAAGATGGATCTTTGACGTTGAGATCCTCATTATTGCCATCAGAAAGAAAATACCGATTATGGAGATTCCAATCTCATGGCATGAAGTTGACGGGTCAAAAGTGGACTTGGCTAGGGATAGTATCAACATGGCGATCGATCTGGTTGTTACCAGAATGGCTTACATCTTTGGTGTCTACAAGGACAATTGAAGGGCGAAAATTAGAATGAGTACGATGGTTTGAACAAAGAGCTCAAAAGCAGTTTCGATTCAGGTTAACATTATATAGAGCACATCATTTTGGCACTGGCTTATTCAACTCTCTGTTAATTATTCTCGCATTATCAGCAAGAACCTCTGTAAGTTCCTCAAAAGAGAATTGGTCTGTATCCAAATTATCATATGCATCTAAAAGTTTTGCCATGTCGATCTCGAGTTCGAGTTCGTGGCTTTCACTTTCACGACTGTTTCTTCCCTTTGTCTTACCAACAACATCAGTAATATCGAATCTGGTGGCCGTTTTGGCATGGAAGAGTGAGATTCTCTTCTTGTGTCTTTCGGACTCTGGTGTATGGTTCTCAAACCTCTCTGGGTTGTCGTGGTTTGGCAATTCGAGCGACATTGTGAATCTGTAGTCAAAGAGCAAATCCGGGGAGTGAATGTGGAGGTGGCCCATCTTTATCTTCTGCACGTTGGCCACTATTCTCCCTGTGCTTCTATCTGTTGTTAATCTCACAAATCTGGGCATCTGTCCACCTGCCACTTCTCTGTAAGTCTTGTCAATCTGATCGGTTCTTAGAGTTTTGAATTTGTCCTTGTGTAATCTGGACAATCCAGTCAGGTACTTCTTTGCACGTTCATGGTGCTCTTTTTCCATCCCTGATTTGTAGTGGCAGTCCAAGATGTAGTTATCATCAACAATGCACTCGTTTGTGACAGGAATCAGTATTCTTCTATCTGTCTGCTTGTGCCAAATACGGCCAAATTTGATTTCCATCTCCAAGAACTGGCGCTGGTCTTTAGGAACACTGGCAATCTGTGCATACACCCAGTTGGTGATTCTTCTAGTCAAGTCGTTAAACGGTTTGACGCCTGTTATTGACAATTCACGATCGTCATTAGCAGTGCCATTACGGCTAGAACCACCAGAACGACCACGGGCCCTGCTTGGCGGGATCCATTTCTGTGCCCAAATAGGTGGTTTCTGGTACCTTTTCGGTTTATTGCCATTCTTTTGGACATGACTAGTTGCGTCACTTTTTTCAATTGTCTCAAGACGACTGATCTCATCATCAATGCCCTTGCGTGCACTCTTCTCTTTCTTCTTCTTTTGATCATTCTTCTTCTTTTGAGAGTTATTTGGTACCACCGGTTTCTGTTCCTGAGTTTCAACTGGTTCCTCCTGCTCCTTCTGTTCATCCTCCTTCACTTCCTTCTCCTCCTTCTCCTTTATCGTGGTCTTCTCCTCCTTCTCCTTTATCGTGGTCTTCTCCTCCGTTTCATCAATAGTGTCCTTCGCGACATCACTGGTACTCTCATTCCCCTTTGCATCCTGAAGCTCACTAGTCTCGTCGACGTTGATCATATCCTGCAGCGACGTGGCTCTCTTGATCGTTTTCTTCGGGAAGACGGGCGAGTTGGACTCGCTAGCACTCATCTCATACGACAACCGACGCGCGATACTCGGCGTCTCTTTCCCGTCAAAATCAACGTCGGTGTCATTGGTGAGACTCGAGATGGCACTGCGTGCCCTGACGGCATCTGCATTGTGTGTCGTGGCAGGGGTCTGCATCACCGATGCTGGGCTCGTGTTGGTCCTGATGAAAACGGGCGAAGAGCGCAAGTCGGCCTCCTCTGCCCTGTCGGAGTGCACCTGCTCCGAAGCGGGATTCTCCGGCGGTGGCACCAGCAGGCTCTTCAAGTCCATTGTAACAGATGTAATATAAATAGCCCTAGGTGAGTGCAAATGGCAAGTGTCTCCTTCTTTTTGCTCAAGTTGGCCATTCGTCTCAGCGATGACGATGACGGAGTGCCTCTACCGCTCCTCTACCGCTGCTTTTCGCGCCTTCAGCCATTAATGATGGATTAAATAGATTAATGATGGATTAAATAGATTAAAGATTAATCGATTCATGAATAGATTGATGAATAGAAAGAATAGATGACTATAATATGTGTTTTCTAAGTTAATTTATTCTCGTTACATGGCAGTAGGTATACACAGTATCGACGCAGCACTACACCTGTGCAATAATGTGCTGTATTGAGGTAGTAAGTCTTTCCCTAAGAAACACAGAACCACGACAATGAACGTCAAAGGTATAAATCATAAAGTTGCAGTGATGATGATGTGATGATGATAATGGTTATATATGATGATATATGATGGTATATGGCGAGTGGTGATGTACAATAACAGTGCAGTAAAAATCTCAACGTGAACGTAAGCAGGTCATGACATGTCACTTGTAAGGGTTTGGCGAGCCAACCCTCATCCCCGTTGCAGGGTTGACAATCTCCAAAACTTTCTTAACCCTAGGAGTGACGCCTCTCGACGGTGGATACTCCGTCGTTGTGTCCTTCTTCGACACTGGCGACGTCGTCATGGCATTCTGCGAAGTAGGCGACACAGTTGGTGAAAAAGTCGTCGATGTGTATGGGTTGAACTTATGATGCGTGAAGTTGTTGGAATAGCTCTGTGGGATCTCAGGACAAAACTCGAGGTCATCCTCGAGGTCAAATCCCTTCTGTGCGTTCAAACGTGCTCTGTTAGAATAAAGAGATGCAAAGTTCAAGTTCGGAGAGATCTTGGTGGCTCTTGGGGTCGGATAGATCCCGTTCATGTTCTGCTGGACTCTAGTGCTCAGGTTCAAGTTGTTGTAAACCTGCTGCTGTTGCTGTTGCTGTTGATTCAGCACTGAATTGACGCCGAGTGGCGAATTGTTGTAGACATAGCTGTTTCCGAGTTTCTGTGGCTGTTGCTGCTGAGACTGTTGTTGTTGCTGTTGCTGGAGCTGAGCCTGATGCTGGCCGGTGTATACCTGGTTCGCAAGCGGTGAATAATCGTACCCCATGGGCTGCTGCTGTTGCTGCTGTTGTTGTTGTTGGGATGGCAGCATCGTAATTGAAGAGGCCGTACAACTCCTAGCAGTTATATGTTCGACAGGTAGAGACAATACACTGCAAAGTCTAGAATAACACTCGCAACGTGGTATGTCTTCCCCTGTATGATGGAGCAATAAGGAGGAAGCTCTGTTGTGTTGATAGCGGGGTCAGCGGCGTCTCAAACGGCAAGAAGGAAGCGTACTCTGCGGATAACGGTCCTGTGTGATAAGAAAGTGCACGTGGTCTTCTGTGTCCAGGATGTTGTCTTCTGTTGTCTGATGTTGTGTGTGTGTGTGTGTGTGTGTTGAGTGCTGGTTGTGCTGGCTGTGCCCGGCAGGTTTCCATGGCACCGCTATCGTCGCTTTTCTGGAGTAAGCGCTCTCTCAGCCTTCGCGACTGAGCTCAAATTTCGCGGAAGCACAGGTGACAGCACCTGGTGTTCGGGTGGTGCTGGCGCTGGCTGACGGCACGGGCGCACGCTATTCGGTCCCTACAATGACGCACATGCGCACGCGCGCCATGGACCAATACCCAGGTCCGGCCTACAGCCTACATCAATGCGTGTGTATGTATGTGCGTTGACCACTTCTGCCTCTGCAGAGGCGCTAGGTCGAGGCGGACGCACGAGTGCATGCTGTTCCCTAGACTTCTCGATCGGGAAGGACATAGAGTAATTGGTGGCTATGGTTCTTGTCTGCGCAGCATAATAGGCCTAAATGAGCACAAGAGAACTGGAGTCTGGGAGGGAAAGCTCCCTCAAGAATGCCAATTCCGGGCCTCGCGGCGTCACCTCAGCCGGGAAAACCCCTGCATAATAATCCAACCACCGCCCAAATTTAGAACATCACAACCGTCCCATGTGCTGTGCCATATATGTGTAGCGTCACTAACGCATAGGCGCTGACGACAACATTCCAGAGCTGCGGGCATGGGCTTGGTCAGTTTGGAACTACACACAGTCTATTAGTCAGAACATTCATTCATATACCCATGTGTATATGATTTTTCAAAAGATGGAAACACGAAGGCAGTGTAAAGAGTGTGGTCGTATGTAACGTAGCAGTGCGAGAAAAGTCAATGTAGAACCAAAACAAACAATAACAGAACGAGTGTAACAAATGCAGCAAAAAATAACAGAGATGATTAATATAACGTACCATACCCCAACTATAGAGAGATCCTTGGCTCACTGCTTGAGTTCAACGTGGATACCAAGTTTATCAACGTGCGGAAGCTTGACTGTGCCCGATGAAGACTCGCTGACAGAGCCACCACCGTTCAATAAGCTCTCAATTCTCACCTTCTTCTCACCAGTCTCGTTTTCTTTGCTCTGGGAAAGCAAGTGGTTGTTTGGCGAAGGGATTGAGATCGACGAAGATGGCGACGTGCTCGAGTCATAACTGTTGTTCAAAACGTTGTTGAGCCAGCTTCTTCTGTTCCCATCACGAGAGTCACTGTATGACTTCCTATCGTTGAACCCTGCATTTGTCGGTGTGATGAGCGAGTCAAAGCTCGTCCCCGTTGGTGTATTGTTGTTTGAAGAAGAACCAAAGCTCGAGTTGAAAGGACTCACGAGTTTATCTCCATTCTTGGCCCCACTGGCCAAGAACTGCACACCAGGAAGCGCCGATGCAGGCATCTGGCTGAAGCCGTTCTGGTTATGTGTAACAGGGCTCAACAGATAGTAGTTGGACCCTTCTGAAAGCGGTGTGCGCATGCTGTACGGCGGCTCGCTATAAATGGACTTTCTTGAAGAGAGATTCAGTGGTCTCGGACGATGCTTGGATCTGAACTGTGAAGGCCTTAAAAGCGTCTCTGCAGCGGGCAAATTCTGGCCCTGTTGTTGGATAATTTCCTCTGTTGGAGGTGGAGTCAAAGGCTTGGACATCGGATGTTGTGGGTATTCTGGGTTCATCGGCGCAAGAGGCGGCGGTTGTAGTTGCGGATATTGCTGGAGATGAGGGTAGTCATGTGGAACAGGGACAACCTGGTGTTGGAAGGAGCCATTTATGGGGCTCTGTGACTGTGGGAGAGGTTTTAACGCATGGATTTCTGCTGTTGTTGGGTCGTGGGCGTGTACTGTCTGCTTGTGTTGCCTCAAGTTGTCCAAACGGGAGAACTTTCTAGCACACTGAACACACTCGAACGGTCTCTCACCAGTGTGTTTTCGAATGTGTCTTGCCAAATGTTCTGATCTTGTAAAGGTCATATTGCAGTCCGGATATCCCACGCATTGGAATGTTCTGCCTTTTGGCTTCTTTCTTTGTGGCTTGGATGCTGTGCTGTTCATGTTTGAAACGATGTGGCAAGTCCCTTAAAACTATTCTCCACGGGAGAGACTGTGGCAGCACTAGCGAGTGTGTGTGTGTGTGTGTGTATATGTGTTTCTGACTTTCCAGCCAGAGTGTGACAAAGAAGGGAAAGAGACGTGAGGAGACAACGATGCAAGACCAGAGCCGGTTCCTTAGGTAACACTTATATATAAGATGTCTTGTTGGGAGTGCGTGGTGGAGGAGTGAAGCACGCTTCAGGGAGAACACAACAAGTTATTTGCACGGTGGGGTGGGGTGGGTGGGTGCCCTGGATGAGTTAAGCGCCGTGTAGAGGCGCGTCCGATCTGGTGTTGTGTATGGTTAAATACACAGGTCCGCAGACAGGAACGATTGGCAGAGGTGCGCACGGGCGGCAAGAAAAGGATGTGGTGGAGAAGCCGTGAGCTCTTGCTAAATGTGGACCGAGATCTCGTGCGAGTTTCCGTGTGGTGCTGTGGAGGAGCAGCGCTTTGTTGTTGTTGTTGTTGTTGTGGCTTGTAGAAAGTGAGTGTCACCGGGGTTCCTGAAGAACGGTTTTTTTCTGGTGGTGGTGCTTGGCCGGTCTTTAAATGAAGATGTGGACAGCGCCCCGGCTGCGCAGCGTGGGCAGAACCTGCGCATCACTGAGGGAAAGCCCTCTCGGCGCGGCGATTGTCCACCTTTCAGATCAACTTTGAAGCCTTCTGCTGCGAGCTGCTGGTGGGCTTGAATTAAGCGACCTCAGGCCCACATCGTCCAGACAAGTCGTCTACTCTCCCACACGTTGTTGTCATACTTGGCCACGATTCCTATGCTCCCAAGGCAAGGTTCTCTCTCGCGGGAAGTCACATTGTCTATTTTTACTACCTCGAAACCTGTCGCTCCAGTGTGGTGCGTGCGTGACGACACACAACACCCTTTCGGGCCCTTCGCTGCCCTTCGCTGCCCTTCGCTGTCCTTCGCTGTCCTTCGCTGCCCTTGTCTGCGCTCCGCCCCTAGTGGTGGGGCGTGGCCCTTCTCGAGGCAGCTTCCCCAGCACCCAGGGACCCAGGAACACAGGAACACAGGCACAAGGGGCACACCAACTATTCCTAGCACGACCGCCTCAACTCATCAACCTTCGCAACACTCAGTGCATAAAGGGGCCCCTGCGGCCTGCCCCATTCCAGAATTTGACTATGGTCTACCCCGCTGCTTCATCCTCATCCTCCCCAACAGCAATCGTCCTTGCGGTACGCGTCTTCGTCGTCGCAAAGCACTAGTCCACGATCGTCCGTCTGCTCGACGTAGATCCCTTTCTTTCCCCTGTAAATGGCGCTTTTCCAGGTGGCTAATGCGGATTCAGACGTTCATCGATAGTGCGCGGCAACTCGTGTCGCTGCCTGTCCTGCACTCGCGCAGCAACAGGCTCACTGCCTCAGATTTCTTGTTTCTGCCTCGCTCTGCGTCTGACACTGCAAGTGTCTGTATATCGTGTCCCCCCCTTGTTAACACAAGATCTACCTAGTATCTCCGAATGCTACTGGTGTCCACTGTCTCTCCCAGCAGTCAGAATATTTCCTCTTATTTTTGTATCTACAGAGCTGGGATTGTTTCAAGCTTCCTGTTACACACTAAAACACTGTCTATGACATCGGTCCGTTTCCACTTACGAAGTCAGCAACTTGTGCTGCAAGTCTGGCATCTGCCCATGAAATTGCATCGAGATCTGCACGTCAGAGGCCATCTAGTTGCCAACAACTGGGTCTTGCGTAAAATGAGCGAGGGTTAGTTTCCACTCTATCCCCCATATTGGTCCAGGTCTATCCCTCCCTCAGCATCAGAATATTTTCTAGAGACTTGTCGAACGACAAAAGAACACAAGTACGTGTGGTTTTGCCTCTGTACCGCAGATCCCGTGCTTCTAGAAGCTCATTGACGTTGGCTTCTATCTGTTTTGGTCTGTTCACTGGTGAAACGAGAGCAACTGCAACATAGTCAGCCTCATCGTCTATATGGGGTCTCGTTTGAATCCATCACCAGGAGACGCCTGAGTTATGCTCATAATTTTGTGTCAGATCAGATGTATACACGATCCTTTACCAAGTTACGGTCCGTCCTTTGGCCTGCTTCTCCTTTCCCGCCTTCCCTGCCGAAACCAGGGCTGCATTTCACCGACCCATCTACGTTTCATAGCCCACAAAAGCCTACGTCCACCAACTACATATTGCCACAACCAATACTCTTGGCTCTTGAAGCCGCTAGATATAGGTAACTGATTGCATGGCGGCGCGTATACTTGACCCACGAAGGGGGAGGGCAACTTTCTCTAGATCAATCCCCCAAACACTTCTTACCAGCGAGCTGATATGACTACGACTTTCTAGAAATCATCTCAATATCCAGGAGTCCGTGAGATACTGATTAATCCCGTGAGTCGTGACCCTTGATAGCAGCGGCCGACACAAGCACGGTTCAAGGTTTCTCTATGATCAGCTCATCCCCATCAAGAAATCTTTCTATTCACGGATCTTTTTTTCTTTGAATTCCCTACACGTACCTGAGATGACTGGAACGTTCATATTCGGAATTCTTCATTCCCCTTTCAAAACAGATTACAGTAATACAGTGGAAATGGTTCTGTATCTACTCTCCCGGGTCCCCTGGTCGTCGTGCTGCCCTTGACCCCTGACCCCTGACCCCTGACGACCCCCTTGTCTATCAGGTGCGTCCAGGGATCAGCAAGAGACATAAACATAAAACCTTTTTTCTCAGACTTCTACGTCACTCTGAAACTCCTTCGCAGATGTCTCACACTTGCTATTAAAAATTTAACAGCTGCTTAGGCCATATACACAGCCCGGATTAAGCTCTTGTTTTAAGGTTTTCAAATGTATGGCGTATACGCCTCTTATACCCGTTCTACCTCCGCTTGTTCAACTCCGCCCACTTGGGCCGCGGTTGTTCACTTGCAGCGGTATGCGCATTTTTGCAGTTACTCGGCCGCTACTTGCTGCTTCCGTACATATGTATATCATGATACGAGGCGCTCCGCATAATCTAGTTAGAAGCAGATCTGGGTTGGTAAAGTCGAAAGATTAGATAACAATTTAGTAGGTTAACTCATATGCGGTTTGTTTGTTCAGAGATTATTTACCTTGCTCTGAGTTCAGTGCCGTCAAGAGGGCTTGTTCAAGGCACTCATTTGGTCACTTGGTCATTTTGGTCACCTGGTCATTTGGTCACTTGGGTCATCTGCCTCATGAACCATCATGGTCCATAGACATGGGCATAACTCGCAGCGATGAGTTCATTCTGTGCACGTATTTTGATCATCGATGACCTGAAATTTTCTGCATTCTTTTGCATGATGAATGAAGGCTTGGAACGTAAACAATGACTATGACTAAGGGCTTCAAAAGATCTTGTTCCTTCAAAGACGACAGGTCTACTCGAGTGACCAGTAATCCTAACATAATGTCATAATCAGATGTCCCGTATTTAAGAAACATTTTCCGCATCTACAATCTCGATCTCCTGTGCTGTTGAACTTAGTCAACAGATCTTGACATGTAACAGTTCTGCATATCGCCCCTTGCTCAACTCTCGTGAATTCCAACAACCAACACACTCCTTCATTTTCTTGTCGCCTTGCGTTGTCATAGTGAGCTTCCAAATTCCATATTTGCCTTTTCCTTGTTGCAGTATGCACACACGATGTACACGCTAAAGTAGATCCGGAATTTCAGATTTTGTAGTGATTACAAGAATGCTAGCTGAGGGCGGAATGCGTTCTTTTCTCGGGGCGCAGCCCTAATTAGTTTGATTTGAAGAGACGTTGCAACAAAATCACCGCATAGCCACAAAAGAAGACGAAATGGTACCACTCGATTCCTTCTATTAATAGCTACCGATTTCCTTCACTTAATTTGCAGACGCAAGATTCATCCTAGAATTTGAACTAAAAATATTTAGTCTAATTTCAATTTGTACAAACGAAAATCGACAATAGAAAGAAAAGTTTGCCCAAGCAAAATAAGGCAGTTCTGGCATCTCATGCCTTTCTGAAATAAACTTAGAACTATTATCTCATTACTCCACTAATGGATTATTGCAGACCTTCCCCAATATTGAAATAACTGAATTTATATGTAGACATCAAAACAGTGATGTGCGGGTGTTGTTGGGATGTTTGAAACAGTTGCTCAAGCTAGGTCCTTTCATTACATGTCTTTTGCACATGCTTATAATGAATATCTTATCCCGGAAACCCAGTGTAATTGATTATGAAGCTGGTTCCGGTCAGATGTGGAATAGCAGAACTCCTGATTCAGTTCGTGCTTCGGAAACAAGGAATGATCATTGATTCGCAATTCTTGCGATCCACAATGATCCCAAAGAGCTCATATTTCTTCCAGGGGTTCATCCAAACACATTTAACGTTTGAGTAACATAGTGGAAACATATTGAAGCCCTCACACGTAAAAATATCATGTTATATCATATCATTTAAATCCCAAATCTCCTAAACAAGCGTGAAATTCTCAAAAACGTAAATGGTTTCGTGGTCTAGTTGGTTATGGCATCTGCTTAACACGCAGAACGTCCCCAGTTCGATCCTGGGCGAAATCATTTTTGTTTACATTAACAATAAATCACGTGCTAAATCACGTGATAGAGGATATTATTGATTATTCTTCTTTAATGTTCCAAGACTACAAACTGCATTTCTATTTTGAATATCATAAAATTAGAGGTGACATTAAATGGCGTAGACCAGCTAGGGGCCTGAATATGTAGCGATGTAGGAACTCACATGTTGAGCGTGAATGATCTTGACAATTTTTGTCTAATGATACCAGATGGTTGCACTGTATGTTGGTCCAATGAATCAGATGGAGATCTTGGCAAATTGACATGCGATGTGGGTTCGTTTGGGAACTTGAATGCAAAATTGAGGGTGGCAGGTGGTTTGCTGTCCTCACTCGTTGTGGGAGACGTTGTTTCTGTGTTAAGCAGCTCGACCGATGAGCGGGAGAAGTCAAGGGTATGTAATTTCAAGCTTGGTCTTCTGGCCAGTGTGATCCCCGTAGAAGTTGCTGTTCTTCTATGGAGACCTCTCGAAGAGTGAGTGCTGATGGAAGATGTGTAAGATAAACTGTTGAAAGAGGAGGCTCTTTTCAAGTCTCTTCTGAATCTGCTCATCTCCTTCTCACAGACGTTCTTGTGCTTATCGTCATTCATCTCAACATATTTTTGTGGATAGCACCGACTTGGTTGACGGTCAAAGAAAGACTTATAGCCACCTTCGAGGATGAGAATGTCAGGGTAGTCCAAGTGTGGATAGTTGTCCTGGTTGACGTTTCTGTCACAAGTTCTCAAATGACTTGCCATCAGCGGACCTCTGTAGGAACTAAACTCACAGTGGAAGATAATTAGTGACTTCTTCTTCTTACCATGCTGGAAACTGTTTGTCTTTCTCTTTTGGAGGAATCTCTCTTCCAATTCTTGTTGTGAGGAGACGTTGACTGCTCCATTGATGTGACCGCCTCTGTACTCGTACTCGAAACGACAGTCGATAACATCCACTTCGTTGAAGAACTCACTGTAGCAACCATCCAAGATCTTACACAAAGTATCAGCAGTGATTCTTGGGATGGAGTCGTTCTTAACGTGGAAGAAGTCTATCTTTGACTTCTCCAATACAGAATTGGAGAGCATTGAATCGCGTTCTTCAATGAGTGAAAGTTCTGTAGCCTTTGGCGATCCCATCAGATTACCAAACATGCTTGTGGTGTCGTTGATTTCCTTCTTGGAGTAGAACATCGAGTGTGTACGACGAACTTTCGATCTGATTGGCTTCTTCTGGAGTGGTGAGCCACAGTCTCTCTTGTTCAAACTGCCGAGCATGTCTCTTCCTTCAGAGTCCTCGAGACTTCTCTCTGGGATGGGCGATGGGACACATAGCTTATCAAGAAGGGTCTCTTCATCGTCGTCGTATTCAAGTTTAGGGAAGTCATCAAGGTCATCAAAGTCGTTGAGGTTCATGCGAATGGCTTTTGCCGTCTTAGCGCCCATGAAGTCGTTAATATTGTCATCGTCATCGTCATCACTAGGTGCAAACCTGTTTGTTCTCGCAATGTCTAGTGTCGACACGGAGAGGGAGTGGAATAGCCCCGAGGATGAATTGATCGATGTTCTTGCCCGTCTTAGCGTCTTGCGCGCCTTGGGCAGCGGCGGAGTCGTGATCGAGCTGCATAGCGTGTCGTCTGCGCTGGAGATGGATGAGGCGGAAGTGTGTGAAGTTGCCCTTGAGGAATCCCTTGTAGAGGAATCACGACGTAGCAGGGATGGCCTTGTTGGCAGTCGCATCGGTAGTTGTTGTTGTATGTTGCTGATGAGCGGAGAAGTGTAGTCGTCCGGGATGTCGTTCTCCAGCGTGATTCCTTCAAGCAGTTGCGTTTGGTTAAATACCAGCGATGACTTCGGAATTAAACCCGCATCAACGGTTCTAAATTTGGGAGAAACCCAATGTTAGTATACCGAACTGATCAGTGAAAGCCGTGCAGGATCAAAAACAGAACAGCGAAAGAAAGAAAGAGAGTGAAAGGGAATTCAAGGTTATGACATTCCAGTATATGAAACGATCAAAATTCGCAATGAGGCGGGCAGGTGGGCAGCCAGGCATAGAATGGCATGGAATGGACAGGGAAAAGGAAAACAAAAAAAAACCAAACAGGATTCCTGGATGGCATGCATTCCCATTCTTCTAGAAGGAAGATCCTGCATCGGCGTATGGAATAAAAGGGCACTTACTTTTCCTGGATGTGGAAGTTGTCTGTGATCTTGGCGGCTAGTGTCGTGGCCGGTGATGGGAGTCCCCTGTCGATGGCGGCGGTGTCACTGTCAGCGCCAGTGAGTGTGTTGACGGACCTGAGACTCAGGGGAGCCGGTTTGGCCCTTGAAAGCTTCTTCCTGGAGTGCTTTGTCGCCGCCATGGTCTTGTGCAGGAGCGACGGTGAGTCCGGGGACGCCGATCCAAAGAAGTTCTCGATGTTCTTGACGAGATTGGAGGGCGATTCGAAGCTCATTGTGTCAAGAGGGTGCTCGGCACGGAGTAGAGACGTTGATCCAAGGTGTACAAAGAGAAGACGAGATAAAAGAGCTGCCACCGATTGGGTTGAGGTTTGAGTCACAAATGGCTGTTTGATGTGAGAGAGAGCCTTTTTTTTTTTTTAGGATTTGCTAGGAAGCAGGCAATCGGGTTGGATTGGATTGCTGAGGGTCTGGCGTGATGGATGGATGCGTGTGAAAGGGAGAGAGGGGGAAAGAGAGAAGGAGAGGGCCTCCTAAGTGAAGCGCTACCGAGGGAGGAATCAATCAGTGCTCCTCCTATGATCGCATGGCCAGGCTGAGAGCAGGCCTGTCTATAGTTATATGGAATCCCGTGCGTGGGGCTCCTCTTTGTGAGCCTCTCTTGTTCTTGTTCCGAAACAGTGTGTTTACACGTTGCCCGAAATGGGCGGTCGGAACCACACGCTGCGAGCGAAGCACAGATCAGGGCAGCCACTGGGCCCCAGCACCGCTTCACCGCTGCGCCAACCTGCAATGAGCTGAGCCCTCCGCCCACAGAGGGAAAGAGGCAGAGGCCCTGCTTGTGGTGGGGACTGGGGAGCTGTGTGGATGCTGGAGGCTTTGGGTCCATACGGACAGTATCAACTGACATGTCCAGTATTATTATATCGACGTGACAACCAGTATGGCTCTTTGATTTACCTGCTCTGCCGGCGATGGCCATACATGATACGGGCCCGGGCCGGTGTGTTCAGATCTGCCCTGTTCCAGGTTGACAGCAGGCGGTGCTGTGATGTAAGGCTGTCACAATAGTCAGCATCCTAAACTACTGTAGGCTGTAACATGCAACATGTAACATGCCGACCGTGTGCGCTGTAGACACAAAATCTGGAACGAGGCAAGATTGTTATCTCCCTTCCACAAGGCCGATGAACAGATGTGATAGATGCCACTGTGCTGCTTCTACTCCATGGGTTCAAACTTCAAGCTCTAAACCGGGACGCATGCATCTCTTCTAATCAAGACAACAACAACAAGAGATGCCAATTGAGTGTTTTGAAAATTTTGAAAAATTTAATCATGAGATCTCAGCTTGCGTACCACCGCTAAAAAAGTGCCTAACTACATCAGGAAGCTGGCGTGAGCATTGCCGACTGCCCATAAAAAGACGTGGCACAAACGCTGGAATGTCCCGCTGTTGCATATACATACGCACTGTTTTTGTTGTGTATTCTTTCTAAGGGTTTCCTAGAGGGTTCTCCAGGGGATTTTCTAGGGTTCTGTCGCTGTTGCGACGTCATCAGACTTCCAGCGCAGTAGTACTTTGACATTTGTTGCTTTCCCTCTTCCATACGACAACGGGCCGGCCGATTCCGTCTTCGAAAGGAGCATAACAACTGGTGTCAATTGCACCACACCACACCACGCCCGCACGACATATAAGACATTAAGCACTAGCAAAGAGGGGAGGGGAACAAGGTGAGAGGCAAATTCCCTACATGGCAATCATGCGGCGGGTGTCACAGTGGTCTGTTTGTATCTGTAATATATAGTCAACGGCATGTGCCTAGTCGTAATTCAAGCTTGATGTTGTTGCTCGACTCATATACAGACACACACACAGATAGCACGCGTAGACCAAACCAAATGCGATGGACGCTACTGCCAGGCCGACAGACGGCTACCACACAGTACCAATACACATACTGTGATCGACAATAACAAGCTAAAGCCGCTATCGGACGACCTCGTATTGAGACAGAGATCATTGGATTTGCTAATTAAAACTTGTGTGTGTGTGGTATCCCCTCTGTCCACAGAAAGGAAATAAAAAGAAATGAAAAGAAGGGGACCTGCAGTTTGACCGTTTGACCAGCCTTGACTTCTCTTCTCTCTCACTCTCAGGGGTTGTTTCCATGGAACAATTCCCCCGATGAAGAGATGCATACGTTTGTTTACCTGCATGTGGCCGGAAATAGAACCCGTCCATTCACCACGACAACCACCCCCAATGGGCAGGGCATCTGGCACACACTACTATCTAAGGGCAACCGGTATTGCACGGAGCAAGAAGAAACCATCTCAATTGGCAACATACGACGCTACGGAGGGAAGAGACATTACGCGGCCCCGTATGTGCTACCACGCAGGTCTACTGCCCTGTCACTGCCTTTGCCTGATTTACAATCCGCCTCTCTAGCAGACTACGTAGTGGTAGAACCGCCCCTGTGAGTCGTGACGCTGTTTCTAATACATCTGCACGCCTTGACCGTTTTGTGATCTGTGTTTTTATTTTGTGCTGTTGCCCTGCCGAGGAAAGAAGGAAAAACGTGCGTTTCTGGTTGTTTTGTTTGTTTCTGCGATCTGTTATCATGGAAAAGCCACCAGTCAGCTTCCAGGGAAAGCCCCATCCCGCCTTTCATATCGGCGAGATCCAAGATCCAAGCGAGATCAGTAGCGGATCATCCCGTTCCATATACAGGGGTCTTTCCTTGTTTTTGGGGCAAGCCGTTTCACCTTCTCTTCTTCCGAGTCCCTCCCCACATATTGATGAAACTGCGATGCCACTTGCTGTGCAATAACGCCGAAAAGGGCGAAACACAGTCCAGATTGGGCATCCAGATTCTGCGCGAATCTGCATTTGCTCGCAAACTGTTGCCAACTGGCGTAACTCGCGCATACTCATCCACAATCAGATTATCAGAGGGTCGTCGTTTGTGACACTTCCTCGGATCCTCCACCAATTCATCATTAATCTACTTCATCATAAGACACTTTATGAGGCTGAGTATGCATTTATGTGCGATCTGGATGTATGGGGAATATTCCAGAGCAAAAGATATCGTGTTCGTATTCATTAGCCCCACTACCCTATATGAGCTCATTTACTGCATTACTGAAACACCCTTTTAGGTCAGTGCCTCACAATCTCACAATCTAAGACCTTTGAAAGCCCGGCCGTTTGACATATTGCTCGTTTGGGATCGTTTCTGCTACACCACAAACAAAAGAAGCGATTAATCATTAGTACCGGAGTCTATATATCCAAGTAGTCATGCATGTTCTTGATGGCAAGAGAGCTACTTGCCCTCTTTGGCCCAATGCGGAAGCTTAACGTGTCACCTTCGTCATTGTATAGGCCTCCGTCGCTGGCATCGTCATTATCATCGGAGGAATCATTGCTCGAGTCATCAGAATCCAAACTGTAAAAATACGTGGAGTCATCAAGATAGTTTGGAACCTCTCTTTTGGATCGCAGTAATGAGTTCAAATTGAGTGAATTGGATGAAGTTGCAAGCTCTTTGGAAAGTCCCGGTCTTTTCAAACCATTAGGTGCCGACGGCACTGGTGGTGGGGGAAGAGGAAGAAGAAGATGTGCTGTCGATGGCGGCAAGGTATGGTTTTCCAAAACAGAGGGTGATACAGAAATATTAGGCTTCTCCTCTGATGCAGTGGAGGTCAAGGAGAAAACTGGGCGTTCCTTTGTAGAGGACGATTTGCGCCTGCTGAAGATTGATCTCAATTTGCGATGCATTGAAGTCGACCGTTCAAGATTCGATCCACGCTCAAACAGGTAATGCTCATTAAACTTGAGAAATTGTGTCTTGTCATCAGCGTTCAAGTCATCTGTGAGGAACTTGTGTTGCTTGATGTCGGGAATGCTGATTCGGTATTTGGGGTCCTTCTTCAATAGCTTTTGAATCAAGTCAACCAAAATTAACTCCTGCTTGTCCTTTGTCTCAGGGTAGACAACATCCGTGTAGATGATCTCATTAAAGAGCTCATACTCGTTATTACCAAAGAATGGAAGCTTGTGATAGAAGAGACAATAAATGGTGACACCGAGTGCCCAAATATCAAGACTCGGGTCAAGCTTGTTTGACCCTGATTTTGTCGAAGATGAAACGTTACAAAGCTCAGGCGCAAGAAATGCCGGCGTACCAAAACTTGAAATGTGTTGAACCTCCTGGAATTTACCGATACTGATACCAAAGTCACTGATCTTGACTGATTTCTCACAGTTCATCAACAAGTTTGAAGGCTTGATATCACGATGGATGATACCCATACCGTGCAAATACTCCAAACCAAGCACCACATCCCTCATAATCAACTTCAACTGCTGGATAGTATAGTTATAAGTGGCACCAAACTTGAGTTCGCCTTCTGAGCAGAATTCCAAGATAAGAAAGATTTTGGTGAATTTGGCATCGTCAAGCACTTTGAACAAGCGGAGCACTTTCGGATGCTGCATGATGTGTTTCATTATGTATATCTCATTATTGATCTTGTGGATTTGCGTGTCTGGGTCCCTATTCGTGATGCTGACCTTGGTCACCTTGCTGATCTCCTTGATGGCATACTGCTTGCCGCTCGGCACCTCTTCAGCGAGGTACACTTTACCGTTCGTGCCTGTGCCGAGTTTGGATATTAGTCTGTAGTTGTTGAGAAACTTCTCGCCAGTGGAGATGTCCTTGGTGAGATTGACCTCTCGTACCGTGGGGATCGTCTCGTCTGGCAACATAGCGGGCTGGACCATTGTGTGTTAATGAGAATGGAGAGGGTCAGCCGCCAGGCGCCAGGTGTGATGCGTCCAAGTTATCAACAACGCGCTCCACAGCGGGCAATTGTCGTATTAGCAGCAGTACTGTAGCAGAGCCAGCAGCAGTATCAACAGCAGTATCACCAGTGGTAAACTGTTGACATTATAGCAGGAGGACGTTTCCCGCGACTGGTGATGAGTTTGAGAATGAGAACACGAGCACACATCTAGACGCACCTCTTCCTACGCGGGGCCGTCCATGAGTGAGATATTATAACTGCAATAGAGATAGTCTCGATAGATAGTAATAAGAGCATAAAGATAGCCCAATATTAAGGGAAAATCGACTCAAGGCTCAGGGTTCCCGTTGAAGACTAGCTAAGCACTATATGTGGCCATACCAACTACGCGAACTCGTTTGATGAACGCACCAGGCCCTTCGGCGAAGACGTAGGTGAAGTTCCCATCAAATACAAAGGTTCTTCAGATTGGACGGGGGAAAACACGCAAACAGAGCCTGAGGGGAAACACATCTGGTCAATAGTACAATGGTGGCGGGTATGGGAAGTCTCTTGCGCGCTTCAAATACCCGGAGACTGCTTGTGACGTCGAGGACTCGTGTATCATGCAGAGCCATCTCTAGATCATCATATAGCTCTCATGAGAACAACTCCACTGCCCAGACGAAACCCAAGCAAGCAGACCAGAATCCATTCACTGCCATTGGGTTCCCGGTACCGTTTGAATTTGACGAAGTGAAGTACTCAGCACACGACTTGAAGAAGCTGGTTTCCTCGCTGAAGGCACAAAGCCCACATTTGCAAACTATTGACCTCGACAAGACGACCACATCACCCGAGGGAGACAATCACGCTCCACGTACCTCGTTTCTGAGTTCGTATCGAATGTCCAAGGCATCGGACTACACATGGGCTTTGCGGCAGAATCTAGGCATCTTTGACCTCGAAGATGAGCAGGCTATCAAGAGGTTTGAGTACCTCGAGAACTCAATGCACACCCTTAATGACCAACAGAGACCCATTGTCTGTGTCGATATGAAGATAATCCGTGGATCTTTTAGAGAAATTGGATTTGCCATATATGATCCGAGACTCAACGTTAACTCCATGCTTCCAGTTGTCAAACGTATCCATATTATCGCCCAAGAGTTCTTTGGTGTGCTGTCAACAAACACCTTCCACGGAGAATCCATTATCCTCACTCAAAAGGAAATGGTTAAGTTTACACGAACTTTTCTTCGGCATTACTTTATGCCTAAGGATAAAAACTCCCCAGCAGCAGTACTTGGTGGATACAACTTGCCTGCGAAGCTAGAGACTTTGAAAGAAGCATGCTCCCAAACACCATCAGATATCAACGATCTTCTGGATCCCTATTATCTCTACATCACGCCCACTCTGCTACGGAGCGATATCCTTCTCAGTGGAATTATGAACTCCACATCTCTGGAACTTATCTTGGAGAGACTTGCCCTTCCAAACAGTGAACTCACCAACGTCGGTAACAGTGCATTCTTTTCGTTATTGGCCATTTTGAAGCTGCTGAATCCTTACGACAGAATCGCCTTTAAGCTCGACGATCATGTGGAAAATTTGAGATTCCAAGAGCAACGTATGATAACCAATTTGGCAAATATGGTGAGAGGTAGAGGACACAGGGAAAGATCTGGACAGCCCGAGAACGGCTTCAGTAGACCAAACACTCCAATCACAACAGCTGTTACTTTCAAAGACGCTCTCGAGAAAATCTTCAAGTAATAGCGATGAGTACTGCATACGAATGATCAACAATATATGTTACGTTTATCATGAATTCATGCGTAAAAACAAACTATTCGTAAAAAAGCAATCTAACTCAAACGAGCAAGTTGTTGGCCTTCTCAAGAGAAGACTCATCCTCGTTCTCGTTCTCAACGTGTGCCGCCTTGGCCTTCTCATGGAGATGCTGAGGGTCAACATCGTTGATGGATTCACCAAACACTTCGGCGACTTCCTCTAATGTACGACCAGAAGTCTCAACAAATGTCAAGTAGGCAACAACCAATTCAACTGCCAAGATACAGCAGTACACAATGTAGTACTTCCACTCAATGGCATCCATGGCAATTGGGTTGACGAAACCGTTGTAAATCTGAATGATCTGTTGGGTAAAGAGACACAAGTTGATACCCTTGGCTCTGATTGTGAATGGCAAGATCTCAGTCAAGTACAAGTATGGCAAACCGTTCAAACCAAAGTTGTAGGCAATGTAGTAGAAGAAAATCATAGCCATGACACCCTTACCAAGAGACTTGTCCTCGAAATTTCTCTTCTGGTTAATAGCAGAGAGAATAGTCCAGATAACGTAGGTGAGCAACATCGAACCGATAGAGATGATGAAAGCAGTTCTTCTCTTTGTCAATTGGAAGGCAAACAAGTTAATGATGATAGAAATACCGTAGTTGAAAATCATAAGACCACCGTTGAAAACCAATTGCTGAGACGTAGAAGTGATACCAATGGAGTCAAGAACCTTAGCCAAATAGTACGAGACCAAACCGTTACCGGAAAGCTGCATGCAGATACCAATCCAGAAAAGCAAAAACAATCTCTTTCTGTTACCTGGGGTCTGGAGGAAGGACTTGTAGGAGAATTTGTCAGCGAGCTTCTCTTGTTCAATGGCAAGCTCGATTTCAGACAATTCAAAGTCGACAAGAGCACCACCAACCTCTTCGTTGTTACCACCATGGTACTTCAACAAGATATCTCTAGCCTCATCGCTTCTGCCCTTAGAGACCAAGTAACGTGGAGACTCTGGAACGAGGTAGATGAGAATACCTTGGACCAATGGGAAGAAACCCTGAATGATGGATGGAATTCTCCAACACCAGTTAGAGCCCATGTTTCTGGTACCGAAGGAAACCCAGCCGGAGATGATAGCACCCAAGTACCAGTTAGAGTTGAAGAAAGCGGTGACAGCCTGTCTATGGGATGGGTAAGAAAGCTCAGAAATAAGTGGTGGGGATGCAACAGTGGCAATACCGTTACCAAAACCCAAGATGATACGAGCAACCAAGAACATAGCGTATGCTCTCTTGCTGTTCTTTTCGTGTTCTTGTACCACAGTGGTCCAGACACCAGCACAGGACTGAATGATGGTACCGATGATCATGATAATGTTACCCAAAGCAATCGCATTTCTTCTTCCGAATTTATCAGAGATGATAGATGCAACAAAGAAGGAAAGACACACACCGAAGACCACACCGTTCGACATGGCACCAAGAACAGCACCACTTGGGGTCCCCATGACGGCCATCCAGTCGTCCATAGACTGGAAAGCGTTAAGCAGCGAACCATCATAACCAGTATTCGTCGATGTGAGGGAGATGATAAGAATCAAAAAGTTGAGACGGATCAAATGTGGAACCTTGAACCATGGTTTACCATAGTCGGGCAAGTAGTTCTTGAGGTTGTCTATGTGCTGCTCGACCTCAGGCTCATCAGATTTCTCTTTGGTATCCTTCTTCTTGAAGAACTTTACTTCGTCAGCAATGAAACCGACCATTATGTTATTGTAATCGTTATGTTTTGTGTGTTTCTAACGAACCAAGGAAGCAATAATACAACGGGTAAGACGGAGAATCTGCTGGCTTTATATACTTTTTCTTTTGTCGACATTCCAGATTGCATCCCCAACTGGCGGCAGCAGCAGATGCAGTTCGCCGTACATCCCCAGCTTTCTTCATGACTCTTTTAGGGTAGACGCGCGGATGATCCGTTCATGCATGTCTCCGGAGGAGGTGGAAAAACTTCGGACAAATTTTCCAGACCATGGAGCCGGGCATGGGACAAAACATCCCGCCCCTCTCGCTGGCGCTAGTGATTAGATTCAGAGAAAGAGCAGAGTATTGTCGGAATGGTTTACAGAAGACCCGTGGTAAATACAATCTCTCAGATGTTAACGGGTATAAGAATGGACACGAGGGCAACCGAGTCGCTGGGAAGAAGGTACCCGCTCCCGGTGGGGCGTGCCTTGTTTTTCCTTTTTCCTTTTTGTTGCTGTTGCAGAACGGCACATATCATCAGGCAGCGGGCGGGGGCGATGCGTCCAGGGGAAATGGAACAGTCGACTGACGCAGAAGGCTTACAACTCCGGGAAGACGATGGAACGTAAACCGGAAGAACTCCACTTCCCAACGTCCATGCTGACACGCAATGGGTGGGGTGGGGGTAACGATCATGCGAGTTCTTCTTGAACGAATGAAGAAGAAAGATGTCATGGCATATGAATTTACGGACCTATTGCCACTTCACACCAGTTTGACAAATGCATAAAACTCTAGGCCAAGGCCGCAACTCTGACCACCAGCAAAAGATGACAGATTCGTGCAGAGTCACGATCTCAAATTCTGCCGAATTGTGGAGTGGGTGCAGACTATAGCGATGATTATATGGCATACTATGCCATCTTCCATATACTATACGTAAGACCTATTCGCAATGAAATCCTGATATATTATATTCCTTGTTCCTCTCTTGTCAAGAGCAAAGAGAATCCGATTCTGAGGGCCCCGTCATTTTTTCCCTTTTGGCGTTCAGGGAGTACGATCATCGATGTACAATGCGAGGCGCCCGAAAACGTATGAGATGGCTGGATATGGGAAAGCTAGAAGGGACATCTCCAGATACATAGTATCAGATTCCAGATTCATGGGCCCCGTATAGACTTGGATCATGAGGTCCATATATCGAACATGCCTTTTGGTCCCAATTACAGAGCTAGAATTCTCAACGCCGTCGGTCATCGAACCGAATCTGTTCGTTGGCAGACAAGTCCAAGTTCTCTGACAAATCAAGAACATCAAACATACCAGTGAACAGCAATCATACAAATAAAATCTATGCAATAGGTGCAATCAAACCTGTTGATGGACATTGACGTTTGGAAATTGGCCGTCTGGACGTCTGGACTCTGGGGTAGAACGGCTGGAACCGGGGATAGCGGCTGATTCACAATTTCACGATTGGGCAATGGGGAGACTCGAGAGCTCGAGAGTCAGGAATCAGGATTCAGGACACACAAATTACAAGCCCCTTTCTCAAGAGGTCAGGAGTCAAGAGTCAAGACTCAACGTATGTCTATCAACAACAACAACGTGATTTGATACATTCGAGGGAAAGACCCTAATCATCGACGTGTTGACTAGCGCTTTGTAAAAAGGTTCATGTAAGGTGATACCAACAATTTTATGGACTAAACTTTAAGCTGATGCTCAACAAATGCCTTCATATCACACCCATTCTGTTTTAGGCAGATAAGGGTACTGCAAATTGCGATGCCGTTGCGATATTATGGCCAGAGTTACGAATTCTGAAACAGGACATGCTGACGCATACTGAATAATCTAATGAAGATCGGGTCAAGGACCAAGGCTACAAAACGAACGAGGGGCTGACGGCACGAGGTGTGGACAGTGGTAAATTGTAATGTCATGTTTTTGTCCGCCGGTTCACACCCGGGCCGAAGCCCCGGAAAAAATATTATTACCCCAGCAGGTGGCGCAACGTTTTTCCGGAGTGCATTCCGTCAAGGCTCGGGCACCGCGCAGTGTCCCACTGGTGCTGGAACAGTTTCATTGATTTGTCCCAGAACTTGCTAGTAATCAAATGAAAACTTTAACTTCAAAGAAACTGCGGGTTTACCCGTATTCGTAGGAGATTCTGCTGCTTTGTCGATCCACGCTCGGAGAAACCCCAAAGCCCGTTCCTCTAAAAGGGTGATGATAACCCGATAGACGCCAACCGCCAGCAGCCAGAGAGAGGATCTCGCAGTAGACATAAAGCTAAACAAACAGACTGCCCACAATTATGGATTCCATAATAAATTTGTTGCGATGCCCATCCACAGCATATGTGTTGTTGCCCTTCCAACTTCTTTATATGCCATACCTTTCATAGCCTTTGTCCTCCTCCCCCTGCCCCCGCAGCAAATCAGGAAAAATTCGGCATACACCAGCCGGCATACTCGCAAGAATAAACCTACGTACTCCTCATTAATTTAAGTTTATGAATGAAGCATAATTCTTCCGTGGCAGCCTCTTTGACACTTTGTACAGACTAGCCGGTTGCTGCTCACATACAGGGTATTGTTTACTACGAGTAGCCTGCTATAGAGACAAAGAGTACCTAGTTATTTGCTGCAGAAGATCATATACCACACATTTGAACATTTAGCAGCCATACATCATGATCTGCAACGTTTCGTGTGCGCTTGAACTGTTGTTCCATGAAAATAGTCCCCTCAGCCTACTGCAGCATGTGCATCCGATATGAACAGTCCCAAAGTTACAAATCCTGAATGAGAAGGCTTATTAATCCTTCAACTGCAGTATGGGTCGACACATATCTCTTTACATCTTCTTGATACTCAACTTACAGCAGCGGCTGAGACTACCGGTGGCCTGGTCACGCGTGATCCCTTTGACATTTGACTTATGTTTTCCAGGAATGATACCCAGCATGTACAGCTCTCACAGATCACAGTTCATCGATGATTCTCCCCAAGGCCTCATCAAGCTGGTCAGTCGTCTCTGTAGATGGGATTTCCAATGAAGAAGTAGGAGTCTCCTCCACATCAACTGAAGTGCTTATAACAAGGTCACTTTCAACATCAGTTTCTTCAATCGAGAGTGACGATGTAAGAAATACTGAACTTGATGTATCACTCAAACTGTCAGTGACCAAATCGATCTCCTTTGAGCCTGTAAACATCTTCAAAATGGACAACATTACCATGAATGGATAGTAAAGAATATAACCGAACAAGAGTTTCACCGGTATGCGTAACACTCTGGTCCACACAACCCATGCAACACAGACCACAAAGAATAACAGGGCGGCTTTCATGATACGTCTGTCTCTTTCGGCGCTAAGCTTGATATCACGCACAAACTCGTCGGATTTCTCCAAGAGACCACCGACAAATGTGTACTTATCAGCCAACCGTGACAATTCATCGTCTTGAATTTCCAAATCCTCGAGATTTAACTGGGACTGCATGAGTGATGCCTGAAGAATTTGACTAGATTGTGCGAGTCTGGAGGTTATCTTCTTGGTTGTACTCATCACCTTGGCGTCAGTGGACATATCCTCCAATTCAGCCAGGTCCTTCCTGCTTCTTTCCAGCTCAGATACCGTGTCCTGGTTTTCTGTGTCATCTTCATCGAGATGGAACTTGGCACGTTTTTGCTCTTCAAACCCAGATAATTCAGAAGCTCTGATCTCAAGCTGCTTGGAAACAATATTCTTCTTGAAATTGTTGAGAAAGTCATTGAGCTCTAAATATTCAATGGCGGAATTTTCAGCATCCAAGGACTTTGAAGTGAACTTCTCACCCAGCGTGATACCAAATTCAAATTCAATCTCCGACTTGAGGAAGCTGAGAGTCTCGATGAACTCGTTAAGCATCGTGAATATCACCGACTTCGTTGCCACATCGCCCAAGTCCTTAAAGTTGTAGAGATTTCGGAGCATCTGGTCCTTCATGGTCCTTAGCTTGGCAATCTCCACATGGACAACTGGGCTCGAATTCATGGCGCTCGGTGAGTGATCTGGTTGCTCTTCACGCCATTACTGCTGTCTGTTGTCATTAGTGCTTGTGTTTGTAGCCCAACGGAAAGCACCGGGTAACACCACTCTGGCTTACCTAATCGCACCCTGCAAAGAAAAAGCATCGTCGGCAAAGCGATGAAAAATTCGATGGGAGGCAAAGAGAAGTTGAGCTCTGCTTCTTTGCGGGAAAAGTGTCCTTGTTGCTGTTCTTTTTCTTCTACTAGAGGCCCGATACTTCTACACAGATATATACAACAGAAGAGACTGTTGTATTGATTTTTCCAGACGTCACAAGCCTTCGTACAGCTCAACTGGAGACCCACTGACACACATACAAAGACTCATACACACATACACAACCATAAATGTCCTGGCTGTTTGGATCCTCGAAAAGAGAAGACACGCCTGCTCCGCAGGCCACATCTGGCATAGATCCTAACCTTGGATTTGACCCAGCCTCCGTCTCAGATGTTGCTAGCATCATATCGACGCCAGGTGGTCTTGATACTTCCAGACTTCATCCTCTTGCAGGTCTCGAAAAGGGTGTTGAGTACCTCGACCTTGAAGATGAGGCCTTGACGCAGATGGAGGGTTCTAATGGGTTGCTCCCATCGAGAGGTTGGACCGATGATCTTTGTTACGGTACTGGTTCTGTGTACCTCATGGGTCTTGGTCTCGGTGGTACTTATGGTTTCTTTGAAGGTTTGAAGAACATCCCACCTGGTGCTCCAGGTAAGTTGAGACTCAACACAGTCTTGAACCACATCACTAGAAGAGGTCCATTCCTTGGTAACAATGCCGGTGTGCTTGCTATCACTTACAACATCTTTGATGCCACCATTGATGCCTTTAGAGGCAAGCACGACACTGCCAACTCGCTCCTTTCCGGTGCATTGACCGGTGCTCTGTTCAAGTCCACAAAAGGTGTGAAACCAATGGCTTATGCGTCTGTGATGATGGCTGGTGCTGCTGGAGCTTGGTGTGGATTGAAGGCTATCTTGATGGGTTAATTACTTGTCGCTCATCTTGCATGCTTGTTTTCTTCTTCTTCTTCTTCTTCTTCCTCCTTCACATGATTGTTATGACCTGTTTTGGTACCATAGGTATCACATCCCTTCGCCGCTTTCCTCCCGACAATCCTTTTTGTGTTTTTTAACGCCGTATGAAGTTCCGTCCTGTGAAAAGTTCGAAACCACATGTACATATCCAACTTGCAGACCTTTGATATGTGGGTCTGCGAGACTATACAGCACATTGTTGTTATCCTCTACAATGATTCATATTGCAAAAATGATACTCTATTTGTCCTTTGTAGACTTAGACAGCGACTGATTCTGTCTGGATCTTTTTGGCGAATGCATGGTCATTAATTTCAGTCTTGCGTTTCTTGTCATTAGTCTCAGTGTTTTCATCCACTTTTGCACCATCTATGTCTTTCTTCTCAGTTCCATCGTCATTCAACTTATTCAAGATTTCTTCAAGCTCGTCATAAGTCTTTGTCTTGGCAATTTGTTGATAAAAGTGTGATTTCCCAGGGATCATGCGCGTAAGCATGTATTTGGAGTTCCCGAAAAAGTTCTCCATTGACTTAGCAATGCCCACATATTCTTTAATCAATGGTGCCCAATGCAATGGGGTTAAACTGAAAACAGTTGGGTTTTCCTCTGCTCTTTCGGCAATCATCCCACCCATGTCCTTCCCATAAACATCTTGCAACTCCAAAAACTCCTTTCTACCTGTTAAAGCACCATTTATGATAAAGCTAACACCATGATCGGTGCATATCTTCTTGACTTTCTCCACAGATGATCTTATTGGTGCTTCTCTGTTTCTCATGTGTTGTGTACGGCAGTGTAATGTCAAGTTGCTGATACCAGTTTGAACGAGTCTGGTGACCAATGTAAGTGTATCTTCCTCTTGAGGCAACAATCTAATCTTGACACTTATTGGTTTATTATTTGGTTTACCGACTTTCTCCACGAGGTTAGCCAGGATATTGCATAGTAAGTCTGGAGTTTTCAATAAAGCTGCACCCATACCTGCATGAATGGAGAAGTGCTTTGGACAACCAGCGTTAATATCGATACCGGATACGTCATTTATAATTATGCTTGCTGCCTGTACTGCGATATCAGCATTTGCGGTCCCCATTTGAAAGATTATCTTGTCGGATTCAAGCTTTGGAGAGGTACGAAAGACGAGATTCGTTACACCGGGTATCTTTGTATAACCTTTAGCCAAGTAGTCGATCGTCTGCAGTTTGCTGTTGACAACCCGTTCGCAAGTTATAATCTTCTTATCGATGATTTCAGGGCCTTTTATAGGTTAGTATCCAGGCAAAGGAAAAGACAACGGAAAAGACAACGGGAAAGAATGCTACAAGTACTTACTCCAAACGAGGTCAGCGCCATAGCGGAGTGAGAGGAGGCGCGTCGGGAGCTCGCCTGCTCTGACCATCGGCGCAAGAGCGAGTGCTCCTCTGTACTCAACCATGTTTTGTAACTTGGATAGGTGGGGCAGATCAGGACTATGACCAAGCTCCAGTTCAAGCTCATCGCAAAGTGGCTTTTTGATCTTAATAATTTTAATAAATCATAGTTAATATTTTTTTTTTCGCGAAAATCAATGTACCGATTGGGAAAGCAACCACAAACGGTAAAGCGGTATCGGCATCGGCAATCGGCAGCTATAGCGGTGTAGTGTGCTTTCCGGAGAGGACGAAATCCTTCAGATTACCCGCAACCAAAACTGTAGTAAAAGTTTAGTTACAAATAAAATAAAGAAGAATTGCCTAAGTTCTAAAAACATATAAAGTAACGAATTCAGGAGGTTGACACCCAATTCTTATATCCTCCAAGGCAACCAAGGTGGCGTGCCTTTGAGGCATAGCGGCAAAGAACAAAACATAATAATCCCAGCTGATAGAAAACTTCCTAAATAGGAAAATCTCACATCCGGGTAAAATAAGAGGAAGTGTGTGAAAACCACAGTAGCGGGCATATAGAGATCAGATGAGATCTTAGCGAAGAGCGCTCTGTTTCCTCTCAAGAGCGCAGACAAATTGACAAGTAACAGTGTTGTGATATGCAACTGATAAAAGAGTACGAGTACATGACTCTGTTGCTTCGGTGACGACCAATTCCCGTCGTAATCACCGATGATCTCTGAAGATCTGAAACAACAGCGTACTATGCGGGGGTGTTCACGATCCTTGCCACATGTGACATGAAGCCTAAGGCCGAGCTGGTTGTTTCGTTTGTGATGTGTTTTGGACTAAGATGAGGGAGAGATACGGTCTCCAATGCACAATGACATATACCGTTTAGCAATGCTGTTTACCTTGCTGATATCTTTCGGGGCTTCCCAGGGCTTCCAAGGTTTCGTGTTTGTTTCACAAGTGCACGCGCGCGTAAGCACAGTAGGCAGCACATACGCGTTCTGGGCCTCTGCAATTCGCCACGACAACAGGAATAAACAACAACAAGCATTGTTTTGGGTCGAAGGGAATGCCCAACACACTTCTCAAACACACGTCAAACCTGTTTTTGATATAAAGATTAGCGGACTTCCCTGCCTTAAACACATAACACTTGAGACAGCTTCGCGCTACTAGTAAGGACAATGCACACGACTAAGCACCAGCAGGGCGCTCTTGCCCATCTCGAGACAAGGGCCGAGCGGTCCATCGGTAAGGAGATCAGCATCGTCGAGCAGAACGACCTGAGCCACCTAGATCTCATCATCGAGGCCAAGAACAACAGGCTCAAGGCCGAGTTCTTCTACATCTACGACTATGACAAGTTCAACGCGTGCTCGCTGCTCAAGTCCAACTTTGACATCCTAGCCGCCGACTACAACGGCATCACACACACGTCGGCACGCTACATCATCCACTACCTCACCAAGGAGCTCAAGAGCAGGTTCAAGAGGATCGACCGCAAAAGTGCCACCAAACAGGAGCTCAACGTCTTCTACGACGTGTTCAAGCCCAGTTTGGGCCAGTTTGATGAGAAGGACATTGCCGCCGCCAACGACTTTATCAGAAGCATGTTCCCCTATGAAGGTTGCTCATATACAGGTGACAAGCTTGAGCAGATCATCACCAAGGCCAACTGGATCACCCTGGTACTTTCGCTGAGAATCGTTTGGTCGTTGCTTCCAGATGCCATTATCCCTTGGGACTCCTTTGACAAGTTCAAACAGTACGAAGAGTCTACAAAGTATACACACCTCCAGTCTTTTTACCAGAAAATGCCGCTCTTCTTGCCTTCGCACAACCACTGTTGTGTACTCTTTGAGTTTTTGGAGATCTTCATCGCCATCTTTGAAGAGGATTACCTGCTTGATTTGAAGTCCGCTTTAGACTTGGTCTTTACCGCCGGTCAGATCTGCTTTAGCAGATCCGCATTCAAGGAGACTACAGACAATACAGATGACGATCTACACGATCTGCAAAAGTTCTACTACAAGAGAGGATACTCCTTCCATTGGATCTTTATCTCTTACTTAAGATCGCTTTCAAAGGAACAGTCATTTGAACACCAATCTATCTTGGACTCCTTCAAGATCAACGAATACCCACCAGCTCCTTATAAACCGGTTTCACAAAAGGCTCTCACATTAACAGTCCCCGCTGATGATGAACTGAAGACGACCAACTACTTCAAGTTGATCTCTATGGCGGCTAATGCCACTTCAAGAATTTACTCTTCAAACCACACTTTTACAAAGTTTGAGAACAAATTCCTGGATAAGTTCGAGTTGAATCCACACAAGATCATCGAGCATTTCTTCTCCAAATCTTCCAAAAACTATTTGCTCAAATTTGACAAATCGTTGGACTTTGATAACTTCAAAGTCAATGACGACATCAGCAAATTGAGAAAGAACTTGAAAGAAGGAACGATTTTCGAGAACAAAGAGTTTATCTCCACTTTTATCAGTGAATTCAGTCGCTATGGGTTTGAATCTCAACGTGATAATGGCAACGACGCATCGACATTCCTCGCAGATACCATTAACTTCAACTTCAACTCCAAATTGCAGAACGTCGACTCGTTGCCAGTACGTATCTCAAAGCTAGACATATCTGAATGGTTCATCAATGCTTGGAAATATGAAACATTCTTGGGCTTTCTACAGAATACCGTTGTTCTCAAGTTGACAAAGACCGTGGGTGATTGTGATTGGCTTATTGTCACCTCGCATGCAAAAGTCTCCACTACAAACCGTTACTTGACTCCTCCTTCCTCAGCCGAAGATGCTATCGACGCAGAGAAGGAGAAGGAACTCAGCGGTGGATTGATTCCACCAGCGACAAATGAGAAGAGAAAGAGTCTAATGCCAGCATTCCAGAAGAAGAACTCCACACTTGCGAAGCCAACAACAAAAGACTCTTTCAACCCACACGGTCATCCACATGCTTCTCCTCTTCAATTCAAGAAATCTCCAAAGCGAGACTTGAAGAGAATTTCATTCCCAAGTGCACCAAAGGACATTTCCGTATTTGAGAATGAGATACACAACAAGGCGAATCCACAACCACAGGTGAAGAAACCACACAAGAAGTCTCCATCTATCGCCAAGGAGAAGAAGGAACACGTGAAGAAAGTATCTGTTTCTGAGATTGATAAGCCCTTGCCTGCTCCAATCATTCCAAACCAGAGAATCACCACTCCTACTCATCAGCTCGCAGCAACAGCAATGCCGACTCCACCACAGGTCATAAGGGATAAGAACAACGTTGATTCGTTGATCTCTAATGGCTCGAACTTGCTTGCTACTGCTGGACTTGGGATTTCTACTCCTGTTTCAATCGGTGCTTCCGGGTCTCCAGCTGTTAAGCACACAGAGAACATGGGAAGCCCTGCATCTGTCGCTAACACGAGATTTGCTGGAGCTACACCAGATCTTGATAAAGAGATTGCTCCAGTGGGGAAGGAGGAAGATCAAGATCTCTCAGCTGCTCAGGAGACTAACAATGATCTGAAACTTTTTACTGCACCAGAGGTTAAGAAGTCGGCAGTTCCAAGTCAGGGGATCCAGACCAAGTCGAGAAAGAACACACAGCCACTTTCACCATCATCACCTGTGAAGGCTGTTCTTTCCCGGGCTCCATCTACACCGAGACTAGAAGAACCGAGATCTGCCTTGAAGAAGGTCCATCCTTATCAGATGCTGAAGGAAGCTTCACCAGTGAAGGCACCAGCCACCCAAGAGAAACCTGAGAAGACTTCCTCCATGACTCCTGTCACGATGTCCACTGAGAGATTCCAGACATGTCCAATATCTCCGCCAACACAGCAGAGCAAGCCAGGTGCCTTGTCCAAGTTGATTGTGAACACAAACAACACTGTGAAGAGCAAGATGTCTCCCGCATCATCTTCTCCAATCACACAAGTGTTGCCAAAGTTCTTTACCAAGAAGCCAAATGAGGAGAAGTTGACAAGTTCGAATTCGTCTAACTCATTATCATTCATCAACGATGGATCGGGCACAGACTTGACACAAAAGCCAAATCTGCTGATGAACAACCCAGAGTTGAAAGTAAGCTCATCGTCTATCCCAGAGATCCCATACACACCTCGTGCGATCCGTGACTCCAGTTTACAAACCACGTCTGATCATTCCTCTTCAGTGAGTAATGCTGAGTCAGATCTATCAAGAGTCATTAACGATCATAGAGGGAGCTTTGTTGGTGATTGCAGCACACACTCAAGAGATTCTAATGGTTGTTTCGACAATGAGAATGACTGTACGCAAGATACCACGAAAACCACTATCCCTGTGGACAAGGTATCTGATCATTTGGATGGGTTGTTGAAGGAGATTGAGGAGAGTATGGAGGGCGACAAGTTTTTCAGTGTTGACGATTTAACTACTACTGATCGTGATCACAAGGTGGCACTTGGTCACTAATAGAATGTACTTAACATTCTCTATGCTGATACCTGTTTATTATGTTTGATTTGTGATGATATGAGTCTATTGCAATGCCCATCAAGGACAATTTTTGTGTGACGAAGCACTATTGGGTATTCTTGCACACCTTTTATATTAACGTCTGTATTGAATTAATCTTTGTATTATATGATTTAACTGAGAATTAACGTGAATTAAATGATTCAAATGATAATTTGTATTTACATACGTGATGCTCAGAGTTCATCGTGAGTATGGACCTTCTTTGTACTTTCTGAAATCACTTCATCACTGCCAGATTCTTCACCATTAGCCTCTTCTTCTCCACTCTCTTCCGGATCATGCTCATAAACGGTTTCAGAAGAGTCAACCTCAGTGTAGTCTTCATTTTCACTAGAATCAGACTCTTCACCAGATTCTTCACCTTCACCAGATTCTTCACCTTCACCAGATTCTTCATCTTCACCAGATTCTTCATCTTCACCAGATTCTTCATCTTCACCAGACTCTTCGTCTTCACCAGAAGACTCATCACCAAGATCAGTGGAGACAGTAAAGTGCCCCGACTCAACAGAAGAGATTGGTTGAGTGCTTCTGGAAGGCATGCCAGAATATTCGAACAAGGTAGTGCCACCTCTATAATCATCCACAGTTACACCGCCCCTGTAATCATCTTCGTCAGAATTCTCTTCAGGAGAGACCTCTTCATGGGAATATTCATATTGATGGGCATCATCATATTCAGTGTCAGTTAGTTCTTCTTCAGTTTCTGAATCAGTAGAACTGTGAACACCTGAATCATGGAGATGCTGTTCTGTCCCAACACTAGAATATTCAACGTCCAGGAAAACATCAGAAGGCTCAATATCATTATCAGTAGTCGATTCAACTTGTTCTGCTGGAGTTTCTTCCTCCGTTTCTGAAATTTCATCCTCTGTAGAAGATTCCTCTTCATCTGCATCTTCATCCTCTGTTCCCGAGCTATCGCCAGAAACTTCCTCTTCAGTAGAAGACTCCTCTTCATCTATATCTTGCTCCGTTTCATTAATTTCAGAGTCTTCTTCAAGATTCTGAACTTGCTCTTCAAGAGCATCAGTTGTTGATACCGTGCTTGCCAATTCTGTCTGTGAAGGTTCAGCAGCAGTAACACTATCTATGGATTGTAGGTCTTCCTCAGACTCACTGTCAGCTTCATCACCACTATCGCTGGAATGTCCACTCTCTTCGTCACCACTTTGTTCATTTTCTTCATCATCTGTATCAGTTTCCTCTTCCCCACTGTCGATAGAGTCTTCTTCAGCAGTCTCACTCTCCTCTTCAACACTGTCCGCTTCCTCTTGAGTTTCAGTTTCTAATTCAGCTTCAGGTTCAAGAACCTCAGCAATAGACTCATGTGCAACGTCAATTCTTGAAGAGATAGCCTCAGTAGGAGTAATATCTTCTTCGTAAACTTCTTCAACGTCATCATGCTCTGGTGTTTGAGGAATCTGTTCCAACTCCGGTTCAGGATCAGCAGGTGGTTCATTCTGCTCCTCCACTGCATCAACATAATCGGTATCCTCCGAATCAGTGGAGTCTTCAATATCATCCCGAGTATCCAAACTATCTTCTTCACCAGTTTCATCATCTGGAGACTCAGTGTCTGTTTCTTGTTCATATGATATGTCAGAATGAACAGCCTCGGGCTCATGGATCTCATTCTCGATGATATCAGTATCCTCTTGTGGTGCAACTTCGCTATAGATTTCCTCAAGATGGCCGAATAACTCCTTTTGCTCTGTATTTTCCACATTAACATGTCCATGGTCAGATATATCAGTGGTAATAGTCTCTACTAAGATTGATGTAGTGGTCTCATCGTCATAACCAAGGCCAGATAGTTCATCAACAGCAGAAGAGAGTGGTTCAGGCTTCTTAATAGACGTATGTGTCTTTTTCTTTTGCTCGTGGGTAGAGATTGTAGTTTCTTCAGGATTTGGAGCAGTCATGGAGTCCAAAGAGAGTTCTTCAGTTATTGGCTCCACAATTGTCTCGTAAGCCATTGTCATAGAGCTAAGCTGATCGGAATCAATGTCAACATCTGTAGAGTAAACTTCGGTTTCTGATTCAGATGAGGACTCAGAAGACGAAACCTTCTTGGTTTTCTTGACCTTCTTCTTTGAAGATTTTGTCTTTTTCGCCTTCTTCTTCTTTTTAGAAATCGATGATGCTGTAGTAGATGTGATTTCAGATGGTGTCTCTGTAGTGAGGGCCTTTTTCTTTGGTGCCCTCAATGTGATTGGCCCATTGTTTCCATTTAGTACGGTTGCTGGCTTAGTCGACTTTGAAATAGTCTTCTTGTCCTGAATTGTCTTGTGAGTTGATGTCGGTGTAGTGACTTCATCCTCGTACTCTTCTTCATCTTCCACTTCAGCAGTTGCATAAGCAGCTTCGGGTGCTGCAATTGAAGCTTTGCGTTCGAGTTTGACAGTGGTCTTCTGTGGTGGATTGTGATCACTTTCAGTTGAAAATTCAGGGAACAATGTGACCGCGGAGTCCTTTGTCGTGATAGTGGAGGTCTGCTGTCTCTGGACCAAAGTGAAGTAATCTGAAAGATCTGGAAGATTCTCGGATTCTCTGTATTGATAAACCAGCCATCCGACACCACAAAGTATGGCCAGAATACAAAGTTGGAACAATCTAACAAAGAAGTTGTAAATTCTGTGAGTCTCAACACCGAGGGCATCAGGAATCTCAATAACGTTGATTGATTTGGCAACGGAGACCGATGCCAAGTACTTCCCATCTGGTGAGAATACCACTTTGGTGATGCTCATGAGATGGACATTGTTGACTGCCTTAATCTGCTTGAAGCTGTACATCTTGAGCAAATAGACAGAGTTATCACTACCGGAGAGTGCAATGACGGCATTCTTGGTGTTAACATCCATTGATGTGATGTCCTTGACTTTTTTCGAAATCAATGCGGTCTTCACCACAGTGAGTTTCTTGGCGATGCTGAGTCTGATGAGAGAACAACCTCCCTGACTCTTCATAACAGCAGCGAGGAGAACGTTGTCTTTGTCCTGGAAACGCACTTTGGACAATGTGCTCTTGAAATCTGTCTTACGCCCGAGCGACTTACCAGTGACGATGGATATTATCTCGAGTGTATGCTGTGTAATGTATGCCAAAAGTTTCCCATCTGGAGAGATATCGAGGTCTTTCACCTCATTATTGGTTTCAATCTCGTACTTCTCAAAGACCTTGATGGCATCGAGAATGTGGATGACGGTTGGCACCTGTGAAGTAGCAGTGGCCGCCATTGTTCCATCATGAGACAATCGGATGAGCTTCTGGTACTGCAAGGGGACCGCGATGGGCTCCAAGGAAGCCGATTGGACGTATTTCAAGTGTTCATTGGTGTAAACGTACTTCTGCAAGCTGTGGTTGTGACCTGCCCTGATGGCGTCGGCGCTTTCGTTACAACCAACGAGGATCAAGTTGTTTTGCGCATCGAGCACTGTAGGCGCATCATTCTCCTCCTGTAGTTTCAACTCGCGGAACTTCTTGAGCACTTTGCGCTTGGAGAAGTTGATTGTAAGAGCAGTGAGTCTGTTGACCTTTGCATCGGCGGCAGTGGCCTGTCCTCCACCAGTGACGAGCAGCGTCTCGCCGTTGAGGAACTTGGCGTCATACACCGGGTACCCGATGTCGTAGGATGCTGTCCTGAGCTTCATCAAGATTGCCGCTGGCGTCTCGCTGTGTGTGATGTCAATTGGACGTGCCACCAGCTGTTCCAACACTGACTCTAGTGCTACTAAGGTGGCTCTGGCTGGTGCACGCCACGATGGATGCGCACCCGGACACCACGCGAAAAGTGCGCTTCTTTTGGTGCGCGTCTCATCGCGCGCACACTTCCCAAAGGGGTAATCGAAAAGTGACACCTTCCCGATTCGGACGCGTGCGTCCCGGTTGTCTCATGTCTGCTGTCTGTCTGATGGCGTCCCAACACTCATTGTCTTATGGATTTGCGATATGGGACCCTTCCAATTACAGATGGACCACTGAAATAACGGGCCAACAGGTGAGCTTTTAGGGGCGCTGCTCTTCCTCTTTACCCAGGACAGCCGCCATACAGTCAGCGAGAGGTCGCGCGGTCCCCCCCTCCTCCGCTGTCTAGAAGGAATATGAAAAAGCCGGGGCAATGCCACGCACTTGACGGGTCTTACCTCACACGGTGTTGACGGAGAGCGAGAAGGAAAGGAAAGGAAGCAAGCAGGCAAGAAACTAAAGAAGGGAATAGGAGATATTGTGTTTTTTTTGGTTCCCCCCATTGATAATCACCATAAGGCCTTCACTTTGCATCCGCGCAGAGAGGATCAGCGAGTGATATAGCGACATATCCCCATTGCACAAGCCGACAGACACCCGAAATCACCTAGTGCTGCTCATTTCTTGGGATCGATCTGCAGCGCCTTTATTTGTTGATGATTATGTTGCAGCCCCGTCCAACGATGAGTTATAAGGATAAAAATGTCAGTGGTGGCCGACCCCTGTTCATCAACAGGGCCAAGTCCCGCATGACACTCTTCTTGGTGACGGTTATGCTGTTAGTGCTGTATTCCGTCAACTCACTTGAGCGGAAGAGCGCGTTAAAAGAGCCCCAGGGAACAAGACGGGACTCCACAGGTGTTCGGTCTACATACCATGATGCTGATGTTGACTACTCCAAATATGATCTCGATTACTCGAGGCTTGGAACGCTTATAAAGGGCAAAGACGCCAAACAGAGAAGTAATGACGGCGTTGATGAGTCGAATATCGATACAAGCTTGGACAGGAGAGTTGTTGGTTCAATTGACAAGGGAAGAGCGAAACTCGAAGATGGATACGATGATGCATCCAAGGCGAAGAACAAGCCAATTGTCAAGGCCGATGTGTCAAGAGCATCCAAGACACACGTGTCTGAAGATTCAGATAGCACGGCGGCGAAGTTAAAAGCTGAAAAGATGAAGAACATCAGGGACAAGTTGTTGCTACATCCCGGTGAGATACCGAGACCACACAATGTTAGGCCACACCTGAAGCAGGACCATCTCTTAGACCACCTTCTGCGAGACGAGAAACCACTAAATGATAAGGATCTGCAAGGGACTAACAAGAGGCCTATCCAGGAGGATGACAAGAAGGTAAAGGTGTTAGTGGGACAACTTGACAATGGCGGCGTCAGGGTTCTAGATCGGATCAATATGGAGTCTTGATGATATATATAGCGTATACGATACCATGGGTTTATAAGGTTAAGTTTTTGTTTTATCTACAGAGTTGTAGAAAACCAAATGAATTCTATATTCGAGCCATATAAAGCATAGCATTACCAGGTGTTTCCCTTTTTCTATTCAAACACCTCCTCGTTAAAGGACATTTCCCTTGGGCTTGTGCCGAGCTCTGAGCCGTCCACCACCTTTGTCTCTTCAAAATGGATTGCGACACTGCCGCGGCGATGATGGTGCCTATGGCAGCTGTCAGAGACAGTCCTGTGTTCCGAGTGGCCGCTGAGCTCACTGCACACAGAGGCCTCCCTCGAGTGTGTGCAGTTGCAAATAAACGAGTTCTTTCTGGAAGGACGTTGCGATGAGCGCTCCTCATGCTGCTGCGGTGGGAACGACGACTGCCCCTGTCGCTGCTGTTGATCCTGGGGCACCGGCTGCCGCAGCAGAGGCATCGACGACGACCTGGAAAGCCCATGAAGACACCCGCTGGTCTTCCTGGCGGTGGGCGTGCGGGCGGCTACTGCTGGAGGGCAATGGCATTGTGTGACGCGGGCAGCGGCATCACCACTAGTAGCAGCCGCGCCTGTAGCACCAGCAGCGAGTCCAGCAAGCTCTGTGCCAGACGTGAAGGGCCGTCTCTGTGTGGCGTGTGGAGATGTTGGTGCCGATGAGCCAAAGGAGAGCTGGTAGTGGTGCAGCCGGGCATTTATTGGCCTGTTGGGGCGGACCGACTGCTGGTCATAGTGCAGCTCAAACCACTGTGGCCGGGCGTAGATGTCGCCAGTCGAGCAGTGTCTGTATTGGATGTCCATGATAGCGAATAAACAAAGCACCCAGCACAGATATTCTTCTTCTTCTTGTACTTGTTGTAGCCAGTACTTCTTACTGCTTTTTACCGATCTTGCGAGGAACCCCCCATCTCATCCCCCTTTCATCTGGGGAAGTCTCACTATTTGTACCTCTGTTGCGCGCGCAGGCCAGTGGACTGACCGACAGGAAAAGCCCGAACAATGGGCAGCGCTCGCCCACCGCCAAATAGCAACAACAGCAAGCAATTAGCTTTTACAACGGTGACATAGTACACTGGGGGCATACCACTACATGCTGTGCTACCACTAGCCAGTCGCTAAGCCAGCCACTCTCGCTTGCAACCTCCTGCCCGCCCCTAAACGACGCTCAGCGGAGATAGCAACCCATTGCCCAGTGCCCAGGCCACGCTCTGTCTCTCTGTGTGGGGTGTGCGTATTGGGCCTGGGCCCTGATCCACAGTTTTCTCTGGAATCTGGTAGAAGATGCTGGAACTCTTGCCTCCACGCACTCGACACTACGTAGTCCACTGTGTGGTTTTATCACCAGTGGTTACCGGGAAGGGTTGTATTGTGCTCTCTGTCTTGTGTTGTCATCTCGCGTGTCTGGCCTGTCTGCGCTGCACATGGCATCACATCACCAACTTCTCGTACAACTCCGCGAGCCCGCAACTAAACCCTTCCCACTGTCCACATCGTATTCCATATCAATGATGTAGAAACGGCTCTGTGCAGTTAGCACACACAGTATAGAATACACTAAAGCTTAATCCTTTTCTTGGAAATGCATTCTCTCTATATACACATCACCGACGCATCATAGCAGCAGCTCTGTCAGGATGAACATTCCCCAGGTCTAGTACTGCTGCCTTTACATCGGCCTGCTTCTTGTTCTTCTCCTGCTTCTTCTTCTTGATGTCATCTTTTCTCTCATCATCCAGCTTTTCATTCTTAGTCTTGATCTTTTCGAGTCGGTTCTGCGAATTACCACCACCACCAACAGTTAGCTCAACGTTGATCTTTCTCTGTCTTAACGTAGAATGGTGCATCTTCAACGCGACACCCATCTTGTGCTGAATATCTCCACCTGCACCATCAAATTCCAAAAATGCAATGCCTTTGTCCTTTCTCAATCTTATCTTGTCGGGTGATGCAGCACTGAAATGCGATACTAATTCAGTCTCGGTAACGTCAAACGGCAGATTACCAACAAATAGTAAAAATCTTGGGGTCCCACTGGTATGTGACCCTTTCCCTTTCTTCCCTCTTCTAGTCTTTCTTTTCTTCTTGGGCTCTCCGCCCTCGGCAACCGCAGTTTCTACTTGTGTATCCTCTTCTTCTCTTTTGCGCTTCTTGTGCTCCTCCTCTTTCACTTCCTTCTCCTGCTCCTTCTCCTTCTTCCCCTTACGGAACTCCAGTGCTTTCCTCTGCTTCTTGGTCAACTTCTCTGTAACCTCCGACATACTCTCTCTATTCCTTATACCTAATACAAACTATCTCTTCCTTATTGTGTCTCCTTTTGATGTAAATTTTTCTAAGTAGCTCATCGCTGTTGCGCATACCGACTATCCGCGAACCCGTTTTATGGCCCTTTCCCACCCACACACACAGCCATCTCCCGGCTCATCTCAAGGAGAGTTCTCGAGGCTCATCCTTTTGCCCTTACTCCTTTTCCCTGTTATTTTCAACTGGATTTCAAGAAGAACACTGGGGAATATGGTCGGCAAGGAAAGAGAACCACAAAGATCGCCAAAGGTGTTGAACAGACCAGACAAGAGCCCCACAAGGACGCCAAAGAGTGAGCAGTACAGAGACCGTTCGAGAGATCGATCAACAGGGAGAACTAATGCCGTTACAAATGGGAACTCTATGCCCGATAGTGCAAAGAAGAAGAGTCTGAAAAACACTGGTGAATTACACGAAGACGGAATTGTCGAGAATGAATCCGAATCTAGAGGACGTTCTAAAGACAGAGCTTCACAAGATGGTGATAATCACATCGCTAATGAGGATCAGTCCATCTCCGAGATGAACAACCAGGAGATGATGATGAAGATGATGGGATTTGGCTCGTTTGATTCCACAAAGGGGAAACACGTTGCAGGTGTCGGCTCTGCAGTAGCCAAGAAGAACAAATCCACAAAATATAGACAGTACATGAACAGAGAAAAGGGATTCAACAGAGCGCTATCCCCTGATCGCAGGCGTTGATATCCATACCTTTTTTTTGCTTTATATTATTGATTCAGCTATGAAGGAACGTAGTCGTAATTTTTACTGTTTTTCTAACAGTGCAGCGTGCTCAGAGTACAACTCCTCGTACATGCCTCTCAATTCAGTATAAGCCTTTGTGACTTTCTCCAACTTTTGCTGCATTTCCTTAACAGTGGCACCATCATCATTATCATCTCTCATGATCACTTCTGAATTGACATTGGTAAAGTTCTCAAAGAACATAGCCTCACTAGAAACTCTTTCCAAATGAGCATCAATATCAAACAGTTTTTCCTCCTCTGCTTCACTAATCTGGAACACAACGTCTTGCTCCTTTGGTTCATTATTGGTGATGACCCTTTTGAAAGCCGGAATTGCTCTCGTGTTCTTCTCAATAACACGATTGCCACCTTGTGAATCGTCAAAAGTGTTCAGAACACTCAAGGATGTGATCTTATTACCCAATTCTTTCAATTCCTTAACAACTTGTTTTGAAACAACGTCTATCACAGCAACACGTCCTTTGGAATCACCAGAGATGAGAAGTGACGCATCAAGTGACAATGCAAGCTGTGTCACGGCTTCACCTGCATGATACGTTATCGTATCCTTAAGCTCATGATCCGGTTGTAATGTGACCACTTTACCATACCCACCACGAGCCTCGAGGATATTTGTAGCAGGGTTTGGTTGATAAATGTTGATCTGGCGGATGTTGCCATCTCCAAGCCCAACGTAAATGGCTCTATCAGCTGGATCCACAACAACGGACTCGATGTGACCATTGATGACAAATGTCGTGAGCAATTGGAAATTGGCCATGCTGTATACCCTAATGGTTGAATCCTTAGAAACGGTATAAAGCTTGGAATCCTGATGCACGTTGTTATTCAAGAACAAATCTGTCACCTCGAGAGTATGATCAGATAACACATGTACTGGTCTCACAGTTTTCTCCTGATCTTTACTGAATGCAACCAATTCTGCGATTTTCCAAATGAGCACACGTCCATCTTTACCAGAAGTGACGAGATATGAACCATCGCTTGATACTTTCATCGCCGTGGGCATTTGGTAATGTGCCTCTCTAACGTTCAACAACAGTCCTGAGTTCAACTCCCAGACGTACAGCTTACCACTGATACCCCCACCAATGAGCAAATGCGGGAGTCTGAATTTCGGCAATCTTGTATCATCATCATCATCTTCTTCTTCTTCTTCTTCTTGGGATGTATATCTCTCAGCGACATTAGGACACAGGACAAGACACGCGAGTTGTTCCGGCACGGGGATTCTCTGATCTGGAGATTCTTTCCCCCAAGTGTATACATTGACCAATGCCTTACCTCTCGCAGCGACGAAGACTCGATCAGCGGGTTTTGTTCCCGTGATTACTGCTCCATTGCGACAAGAAGCTGCTTGTCTGAACGCAACGGTTTGTGATTGTGAGTGCACTGTAGTAGCCATTGCTAGTGAAAGGGCACCCGCCTGCTTATCATCAGAGGGACCTTCACTGCAATAGAACACGATTTCATCCATCTTATTGATACCCGTGTTAACTGTACTAGTTATGAGTTTACGTATTGGTTTACAAGCTCATCGCAGATTTTTTTTTTTCTTTTGGCGCATACGAGCACTGGTTTTTTTCCTCGAGTTGTGATCCAGGCTGATTCTTTCCATCATCAATACTTCTTCTAACTTTGTTCAATTGGTTATACAAATACACTGAGAAGGACGACAGGATGCCATTGAACATCATCGGGTCGATGATCCTCGACGGACCGGACGTTGTGCCCGGGTGGCGATACATTGCCCGGTACGCGCCTCCTATAGCCGTGATGGGCCTCTTGAAGTATCTCTTACGCGGCAGAAGCAACACCTGGGAAAGAGATCTCCATGGGAAAGTGTACTTAATCACTGGTGGAACATCAGGGCTCGGAGCTGCAGTGGTGAATGAGCTTGCCTCGCGTGGTGCACAGTTGATTCTGCTCGTGAGGAGCACACACGATCTTTGGACTACCGAATACATTACCGATTTGAGAGATAGACATTCGAACTTCTTGATCTACGCGGAGGAATGTGATCTTTCGTCGTTACACTCTGTGAGAAAATTCGCAACGAAGTGGCTTGATAACGTGCCACCGAGACGTATCGATGGTGTTGTATGCTGTGCTGGTGAGAGTTTGCCTTATGGTAAAGAACGTGAGAATTCTGTTGATGGCATTGAGATCCAAACTGCAGTGAACTACGCGGGACATTTCCATTTACTTACTCTGTTATCTCCATCTCTGAGGGCGCAATTGCCTGATAGAGACGTTAGAGTGATTGTCACAACGTGTATGTCGCAGGCTATGGGACAAGTTGACGTTGGAGACCCATTGTTCCAGGACAAGAGATACCCTACAAGTGCACCATGGAGAGTGTTTGGCACTTCCAAGTTGCAATTGGGGATGTTTGCACGTGAATTCCAGAGACGGTTGTTGGAATCACCGAGAAAAGACGGGGAACCGTGTATGGTTCGTGTTAACATTGTTAACCCTGGGATCATGCGGTCTCCTGGTATGAAGCGTGTATTGACTTTTGGGTCCTTGCTTGGACTGCTTCTATACTTGATCTTCTTCCCACTTGTATGGATCTTGGTCAAGTCGCCATTGCGTGGTGCACAGTCTGTTTTCTACGCACTCATGTGTCCCGATTTTGAGGTCAAAGCTGGCGGGAACTTCATTTCTGACTGTGGTGTCTACTTGCCTTCTAGGAAAGAGCTAGAGAGTGCTGAGTTGCAGAAGGAGTTGTACGATAACACTGAGGCAGCGATTGCCAAGGTGGAGAAGGAGTCCGCCATAGCTAGAAAGAGGGCAGAGCAGGGCACTAAGAAAGTGGAGAAGGAGAGTAAGAACGGTGTAGGTATCTCTACACAGCAAGAGGACGAGTTACCGTTGTTCCCTGGAATGGAGGGTCTCAAGGGTAAGCTGAACAAGAGCAAGAAAGAGACGGCGAAGACCAAGACGAAGACCAAGACGAAGGCAAAGGGTAAGAAGAAGACCTGATGCTCTGTAGCTAATACTACGTTATACCATAGATTAATGTAGATTCAGACTGATTACTCTCCTACTAAGAGACTACATACTGCAGACTAGACTACAGGGTACAGGGTACAGGGTCTACGAAGGGACGAAGGGACTACAAACTACAAGCTACAAGGCTCAAGGCTAAAGGCCTGTGCGTGGCCCGTCCACTTCTCCTTATCGGCCAATCAAAATGCGGCGCGCGACGGCAGAATGAGCGTATCAATCGATCTCAGCCTGTGAGAGAAAGAATAAGCGGACAGAACGGAGACAAGAGAGAAATTTGCATTGCATTGTGCTGAACTGTACGTGTTGATCTGTTGTTTGTGATAAGTGGTCTCTTATTGCTTCTTCGACAGCATCGCCATCACCACCGATCAGTGTCCGCTATCACACGGTGACATCGACCGATACAAGAGCAGCACAGCAACAATACACCGAGGTACCTGGATCTGAAAGAGTGATAAAGGGAAAGGAAGGAGAATAAGATGACATCCTCACCGATATCGTCACTCACAAAACTGCTACAGCAGAAGCAGGGCGAGCGCAGGCCCTCTCAGCTCTCTGGACTCAGTCACTTGCGCTCCAACGCCAACGAGGACGACGCCGAGGAAGGCATCTCCAACATTGTCTCGATCGAAGGTGTTGATGTTGCGTCGTACGACGTACCGAACGAGGATGACGAGTACGAGAACGAACACGGTGGCTCACCGCTTGAGTTTGGACGGGTGGCAGTACTGCCTTCATCATCATCATCATCATCAGCATACAACCAGAGAAGCCCCATTGCTATAGGGGCGCCGTCGTCTTACTCCACAGCACCGCCTATAAGAGCTCCAATGTCAACGTCGATCCACAGACAGCCATCAACGTCGACTGTACACTACTACAATGCCAGCACGAGCAACTCTTATACCACTGGCGGGAGCATCTTATCATCAAGCATCCCATACTCTGTGCCAAACCATAATAACAACAGTAACAATGGCAATAACAATAGCGCAGGAAGCAACGGGGAGAGCGTTACCTCCCCGAGACACTCTGTTGCTGGGCTCCCGTCAAACATCACCATGATTGAGTCGACGCAGATCACATCCCCTAGCGTCAGCAGCACCGAGATTGAGCCACGGTTTATCGTCTCAAAGCAAAAAGTACAACAAGCTGGGTTCTCACGCTCGGTGTCATCGTCATCTGGATTCTTCTCAAGATCGAGAAAGGGTTCACAGATGGATTTGGGGAGTTTCTACAACAACCCATCACCAATGTTAATCACTACACCTTCACAGTTGCAAATCCATCAGCACGAACCATTCTCTGGGTCCCCATCGAGCGTTTCCTCCTCGGAATCCTTCTCGAAGAAACCACCACATGGCTCTATGGTCGACCTCAAACGGTTCTTTAGACGTACTTCTTCTCATTCGCCTAGCCAGTCTTCAAGCTCGTTTGCCATGTCGCCGGTCTCATCGTCACAGTTCTCCCGAGAGCGCTCGGGAAGTGTCATCAGCGCATCCTCATCGTCTTATAACAACAGCAACAGCGTTGCCGGGTACACCACGCCACAACCGTTGCCCTTCTCGAAACGGTATGGCAAATATGGCGAGAGTCTCGGTGCTGGTGCCGGCGGCTCAGTAAGATTAGTCAGGCGATTGGCTGATAACGTTGTGTTTGCCGTCAAGGAGTTCAGACCTCGTCTCCATAGCGAGACACGCAGAGATTACGCAAAGAAGATCACGGGCGAATACTGCATTGGTTCGACTCTTCGCCATCCTAACATTATTGAAACCGTGGAAATTGCATATGAGAACGATCGCATTATGCAGGTGATGGAGTATTGCGATTATGACCTCTTTGCGCTCGTAATGTCCAACAAGATGGAGTCCGAGGAGGTGGATTGTTGCTTCAAGCAGATTCTCTCGGGAATTCAGTACCTCCACCATATGGGGCTTGCTCATAGAGATCTCAAACTGGATAACTGTGTCGTTAACTCGCAAGGTATTGTCAAGCTTATCGATTTCGGATCAACAGTTGTCTTCTCTTATCCATTCTCACAAACACTCATTGAGGCCTCGGGTATCGTTGGTTCGGACCCTTACCTTTCACCAGAGACGCTTGTCTTTGCCAAATACGATCCAAGACCAGTTGATATATGGTCTGCGGCAATGATATACTGTTGTATGGTGTTAAAGAAGTTCCCCTGGAAAGTGCCAAAATTGGCAGATAACAGCTTTAAGTTGTTTTGTACTGGGAGAGATAGTGATTCTCTTAGTGCACTGCTTACAAGAGCTCCACCAACGTTGAAACCCGTCATTGAAAAACCAGTTGGGAAACCAAGTGCATTATCCAACCTCACAAAGGCATTCTCAAAACCTTTAGCTGAGATTGAAAAAACAGAGACGGAGACTATAAAGGAAACTGCTACAGAGACATCTACAGAGACCCCATCATTTACAGACACACCAGAGCCAGTGATAGAGTCCGAGGTGGATGTAGAAGTGAGGGAGATTGAAGATGAAAATGAAGATGAGGATAAAAATGAAGAACCAGAGGCACAATTGCACACTTCCAATCTCATTGGAGAAGATCGTCTTCTCCAGGCATTACCACAACACACACGCCCAGTGATTGGACGCATGGTGGACCTTGCACCAGCGTGTCGTGCCACGATTGAAGAAGTCATGGCGGATCCATGGATTGTCAGTCTCGAGATGTGTACAGTGGAGGAACGTGTTGATGGTAGTGGTATATCTAAGCAGATCTTCCACAAGGCACACAATCATACGCATACACAAGTGGACCAGAGCGAGGCACACATTGCCTCGTTGGAAAAGAAGAAGAAACAGCAACAGCAGAAGAAGCTCGGTAAATAGATATAGAGAGCGTATTATCCATTACACATAGACAGAGTGATAAAGCTCAAGTAGACTACACATATAAGCAAGCATTAAACAATTGTCTTGCCTTATATAGAAAAAGCAACAGAACTAAAGAAGTGGGTCCAGTAATCGCACAGTAAAAGAAGAGAGAGAAAGACAGAGAGAGAGAAAGACAATAAAAACAAGGTGGTTCAAAGAATAGTACATTTGCCTGATCTCTTTCTTCTCTTGATTATTCCTGGCGTATGCGAAAGAACTTTATTCTGCTTTCCTTGGGTGTGTGTTGCCGAGGTCGGTTGATTAGTGGCAGCAGCCTGGGCAGCAAGGATCTGTTCTTCAGCTGATATGACTGACTTGACTGCAGTTTCAAATACTTCTTCAACACCCATCTGGTTAGCAGCGGAACATTCCACGTATTGGTAAAGCCCTAGGTCTTTAGCGAGTTTTCTCGCTTCAGACTGTGACACTGGCTCATTACCGGACTCTTCAAGCCTGTCGAGTGTATGTGGGTCATCTCTGAGATCGGCTTTAGTTCCCACAAGGACGATTCTGATATCATCGGACGAATGGTGTCTAATCTCAGGGATCCATTTACTCTTGACGTTTTTGAAAGAGGATGGCTCCACGATGGAGAAGCACACGAGGAAGATGTCAGTTTGTGGGTATGACAACGGTCTCAGTCTATCGTAGTCCTCTTGCCCCGCGGTATCCCATAGTTCAAGCTTGTAGTGGGCACCTTCGAACAACATGTTCTTGGTGTAGTTGTCAAAGACGGTTGGAATGTAGTCCTGTGGGAAAGTGTTGGAGGTGTAGGAGATCAGGAGACATGTCTTACCGACGGCACTGTGTAAGCTGTTAGTATATATTATAAAACACAAGGGTTCCCCCGCTAGTGTGTGCTTTGTGGCCGCTGATGCTGTTGTTGATGCAGTGTGGAATGACGATAGATACTGAGATCTGGCGAGCCACCCAACCAATAAGCCCCCACCGGCCAGGGGAAGGAACACGGAACATACCCGTCACCGACGACGACGACTTTGAAGGATCTCATTGGAGGAAGAATAAGGAGAAAGCGAGTGTATGTACGTATGTGTACTGTAGAAAAAGGCCTCTATTGAAAACAATTGTCATTGTGTCCACCTCACTTTTTGCGTCTCGGCCTCTCGATGGTGACTTTTTGGCTTAGTCAGCATTCTCTTCTCTTGTATAGTGCTCTTTTATTTCTATACTTCTCTCTTTCTATATACTGCTTGGTGTAGGAGATGTATAAGTAGTTGCTTTGAGATATCTAAACCGTATTGCCTTTGTCCTAATGGCTCCCGAGAGTGGAAAGCTGTGTGTGCGATGAGCTTGATCGGAATGTGCTGTTCATATTGTTCAAAGCTGTGAGATCGGTGTCCACACCTGCTACTATTTCCAAGTTGAGCTGGAAAAGTGATTGTGCCATAGTAGTAGAAGTATTTCATATACATCTACTAGTTATATATCGATGTGTAGTGTATTTGCACACCCACTGTTCCCCCACACAGTGAGCATCAAAAGAAAGAAAAAAAAACTTTTGAGCTCATCGCATCATCATTAACTACTAACAATTTACTATTTGCTATTAACACTTCACAAGAACAGTTCACATTTATCCTTAAATACTGGGATATTACACTGATAAGAAGATCATGGAGACAGACATACAACTCGATACAGACGAATTCACACTCTCACAGTCCCTCTCAACAGTGACTATAAAGGAAAAACAACAGGACAGGACGCAGGTCAACGATGGCCAAGTGCTCGTGAGCAAAGGCTCCGGAAGATTGAAAATCCGCAAGGGACAATCGGAAGAGGAGTTCCAAGAGCAACTGAGACAGTTCAAACAGGAAGGACCCGTTGTCAACTCCTTAACATGGCTCGAAGAAGTCGATCTGTCACAGATTGACCCAGCAAAGAAAAGCGATAGACTCAAGTTGGAGAATCGGGCACAAAGGCTGTATTTTAAGAGACAATATCAAGAATGTGCGAGTGTTGCCGATTTAGGACTAACACTGTTTGCTGATATCCAGAGGAAAAGAATCCAAAATGAGTGGATGGAACTAGAATACCTCCGAGACCAATGTAAGAAGAAGCTACAAGAGTAAATATCTACTCAACGACCGTTACGAACCATCCCATCTCGCATATAGAATAATGAATACCACTATAGATCCACATGCTTGTAAATTTTCACCTCAACGCTACTCACTTTGCGCTTCCTCAGCACACTATCATCATCATCCTGTTCAAACTCATCAAGCACCTCGACAGACTTTGTCTCAACGTCGATACGATACCCTTTGTTCTTTTGGAAATACAACCCAAGATCAACAACTCTTTCAATAGCAGCACCCATACCACGCACGGTGATGAACCCACTCTTGGGTTGTTTCTTCGGGAGTAGTTTCAACTTCTTGTCAATCCTTACCACACCAGAGATAAATGGTGTTGTCTTGTGGATGTGAATGACGGTATCGAGGTCTGAATGTTTGAAACGACGGGGAGCAGCATGTTTTATCAGCTTCCCTTCCACTTTGGCTAGCTTCTTATGTGTAGACATCTCTTACTTTTCTTCTCTTTTACTCTGTGCAATGTAATGCCATTTGGTGTGTCTTCTTCAAGCTTTCTAGGCTATAAGCGCGAACCTTCACCTCATCACCAACTAAGACTAACTACCAGCAGCTGCTTTACAATAATTTCAGGTAACTCTGATACATAAATATTACACTATAGATCAGATTTTAGTCGCTATCAAGAACAGCTTACAACAAAGCCAATGGGATAGCCAAGACAACGGCCAATGGGATGGCAAGACCCATGGCATTGTCAGCGTGCGAGTGAGATGGGGACCCAGTGGAGACGTTGGATGAGTTGGATGAGTTGGAACCATGGTTTCCACTGTGTCCATGTGCCTCGGACTTGGAGGTCAATGTTAAAGAACCAGAGGAAGCGGAGGCAGAGGCAGAAGCAGAGGACTTAGAAGTAATAGCATGGCTCTTAGACTCAGAGCTAGAAGAAACAGAGCTCTTCTTAGTGCTCTCCAAAACAACAGCATGTGGCTTAGTGGACTGCTCGTCTTCAGAGGAGACGGCAGAACTCATAGTCTTCTCAACAGCAGACGTTGCAGTAGAAGTTCTAGCAACAGCTGCACTAGAAGAAGCAGAAGATTCAACAGCAGAGGCGTCAACAACAGAAACAGCGGAGGACACAATGGAAGATTCAGCAGCAGAGGATTCTTCAGAAGAGTGTTCTTCCGCAACACTACCAGCAGATGCACCACCAGCACGGCCAGCAACTGCAGCGGAGATCGATGGCTCAAGACGAGTCGAGTACCATGGCAAGTCAGTGATATAAGAGGAAACCTCGTTCATATCGACGCCAGAGAGCAAAGTACTGTATGATTCATCAGTGTAAGTGGCTGCTTGTCTGTAGAGATCCAAAAGAGTTGGTGGAGGTGGATTTGATGCCACTGCATTCAAATACTGTTCAAAGTTTCCCTTGATATCACCGAGAATAGCCATAAGCTCAGCATTCTTGGTGGCATCACCTGAAGCCTCCTGAGCACCAACGGAAACAGCACAAGCGGCAAGGGCAAGAGAAGAGATGGCGTACTTCATTATTTGGAATTCCAGAAAGAGAGATCTAGCGTGTATGACTGACTATACAGATGGGGGGCCATGCTTCTTTCCAAGAATCAGGGGGCATCAAGATGGTATTTATAGACTGAGCTATTTTGCACTCCAACACATGCTGCAAGTGATCTCTTTCCAGAAACATCAACAAAAAAAGTCTGAAAGGGTGCCATTGTCTGGCAATGAGTGCAGGCCGAGCGGCAGCCATAAACTCTGGGCAGTCGGCACAGTAAAATTGTCATATACCTGCCCGCAGTGCACTAAGACAGAACTGAATTACACCTTTGACTTCTCCAAACTGTAAAGGACCTCTACATTTCATTGGAGTTTTCAGGTGTGGGTCGCTTACAAGGCACATGAGGTCTTGAAGTGAGACATGTGTTGAACCTTGAAACGAGGGTCAACTGGCTCAAATGTAAAATTTTGAGGAAACTAGCTCTTTATATGGAAATGGTAACATAAGATTAAGTTCCAAAGGCACTCCCAATACAATTGGGGCTTACTATTGGATAAAGGTACAAATACACTTTGGTGTCCTTATTCAATTGGTATTCCAATGTATCCGAAATCGTGAGACTGTGAGACCGTTACCTCACTAATCTCAGACATGCGACATGCTACAAACCGGCGCCCTACACGAGAGCAGAACGCCTTAAAACAAATATAAACAGCGAAAAACATGCACAAGCCTCCTCTTCGGACCTAATGGCTATTGTAATTTGTTATACCAGATCCGTCGATAAAGTCGAGCGGAAGTGGAGAACCAGCTTGGGGAGGTAAGGCTGGTTAGTTGACACAAAATGGTACACTAGGAGAAATTAGTTAGTAATTTTTCCAGCGGCAAGTAAAGAATTAAAACAAACTTACCAAGGGGTACCTCCCAACCGGCAATATCTAAAAACAAAATTACAGACTCCTAGAGTAAACTAAGCCGAGATGACCCGCTCACAACTCTTGAATTCATCACCTCGGTGACACAAAACCCAATGGCCGACTGCCATTTATCTCCGTGTCACCAACACGATGAGGGTGTGCGCTTATCAAATAAAAATCTTTCACTTTACATCAAATAGAGAGATGCTCATCTCTCTTTGTATTTGTTAGTTACCTTTTAAGATATTTCCGGTCAAGATGGGGTCCGCCGTTAGAGGTACGAAACGTTCCAGTGCTGCTGCTAAGCAGACGACGAAAAAGGCCAAAATCTCAAAGACACAGGCCAAACCTACCAGTGACTCCGAGTCCGAAGATGAAGATGCATCTGAGGAGGAAGAAGAACTACATGGGTCTGAGTCTGAAGATGAACTTGATTCCGAGAGTTCCGGCGATGAGCTGGATCAGAGTTCGGACTCTGATTCCGAAGATGAGTTGGACCAGGATGAGATTAAAGTCGACCAGAGCGATGATGATGAGGAGGAAGATGGAGAAGCTAAAGACCCAAACAAAAAGACTTCAGCTGAGCAACACGCAGAACAGAGAAAAGTCCTTCAAGAGAGAAAGCTCCAGAGAAAATCGGGTGTTGAAGTTCAGCATATCAAGTCTCTCTGGGAGCGTCTAAGAGTCAAATCTCCAAAGCCACCGAAGGAAGTACGTGACAAGCTCTGTGATGAGATCTGGAAATATTCCAAAGACGTCATTAAAGATTTGGTCATGAAGCACGATGCTTCCAGAGTGGTTCAGACACTTGTCAAATACTCGGACAGAGAAAGAAGAGATCGTGTCACTGAAGCGCTTAAAGGTCATTACTACGAGCTCGCAACAAGTTCTTATGGTAAATACTTGCTTGTGAAACTTCTTCACTATGGTTCTAAAGAATCCAGAGGGCTGATCTTGAACGAACTCCATGGTAAACTGAGAAAACTCATGAGACATAGGGAAGGTGCTTACGTCGTTGAAGATTTGTACGTCCTTTATTCGAGTGCAGAGCAGAAAAAGCAAATGATTAGAGAATTCTGGGGTGCAGAGTATGCAGTTTTCAAAGACTCTGGTAAAGGCAAGACCATTAAGGAAGTCGCCGATGAGAGTGTGGAGAAAAGAACAACAATTGCCAGAAACTTGGAAGGTACCATCACAGCATCAGTGGAGAAAGGTTCTACTGGGTTCCAGATTTTGCATGCTGCCATGAAGGAGTACATCCAAATCATCAATGATGAAGAAGCACGCACAATGATTGAGCTTCTTCAAGATCAATTTGCAGAACTTATCCATACACCAGAAGGATGTGAAGTTGCTTGCACATTGATTGCCAAGGCCAATGCAAAGGAAAGAAAGCTCATTGTCAGATCATTGAAAGAACACGCTATGAACCTGATCAAGAACGAGTTTGGTAACTTGGTATTGACAACCTTATTCTTGACTGTTGATGATACCGTTATGGTAGCAAAGGCATTCCAAACTGAATATGTGGATCACATTGGTGAGCTTGTTGCGGATAAGTTTGCTAGAAGACCTTTCCTTTACTTGCTTAATGGTCTCGATGGAAGATATTTTGCACCAAACGTCAAGAAGGAGCTACAAAAGTACATTGATATGTCTCAACAGACCTCCAAGAAACCAGAAGACCAGAGAAGACAGGAGCTTTTGCAGAGATTTGCTCCACTGTTCTATAAGGGAATCCAAGAGAATGCTAATGAGATTCTCTCAGAGAATATTGGTGCTCAGTTCATCTCTGAGGTGTTCCTTAATAATGCCCCAGTGGACGATGAGAATAGAAATAAAGCTATTGATGCTTTGATCGAAGCATACAAGGGTGATATTGATGAAGAAGAACACTTGATTAATAAACCATTCTCTGTCAGAATGCTCAAGGCATTGATTCAGTGTGGTAAATGGGATGCAAAGACTAAGACATTGGTTAAGATTGAAGTACCAGGCCTTGGTGCTGATTTTGGCACACGGTTCTACGAAGAGGTTATTACAGAGGACTTGTTGAAGTGGATTGGCAACAAGAACACATCTTTTGTCATTGTATCACTTTACGAGAACCTTGGTGATGATTCACAAGTTCATGAAGATGTTTTGAAGGCGAAGAAGCAGATTAAAAAATCTGCTACAGAAGACAACAAGGGTGCTCAGTTGTTGATCAAGATCGCCAATCTCTGAATTGATTAATGGATAATGTATATTAATAATAGATCGGCATTTTGGAATCATGCCATGTGTAACTTGTAGCAGATTAGGATTACTCATTGTACAACAATTCAGAGATGCGTTCAACAGTCACTGAAGCAGATGAGACAGCCTTCTCCTGGACCTCCAACTCTGCCTTCCATTCTGCAGTGGCCTTGTCTAGAGTCTCCCTGTTCTGAAGAAGGTCAAGGCCCGTGAAACCCAAACACATTCCAGTTCTCACAGCAGAATCATGCGAGCTTCTCTTCTTAGCAGCAGCAGCGAATTTCTTGGTATGTGGACCGCTTTCACACTCAATCTCGAACATTGAATGAACACTTGGGACGAACCAGGAAACATTACCTTGATCAGTTGATGCAGAGGAGTAGCTCTGCTCACGTTGCTGTTCTAATGGTCCCAACTCGAGTCCAAGTGCGTTTGACATGTATGAACTGTATGTAGAACACAGAGTGTCATTACAGATCAGGTTGTAGTAATTGGTCATATAAGTCACCTTGTACTTACAACCTGTAGCCAATGCACCAGCTTTAGCACAATTCATGACTTTAGTCTCGAGCTCTTTTAATCTAGCACGAGTAGAAGCTCTCACTGCGAAGACGGCTGATGAATGGCCAGTGATGATGTTTGCAGCCTGGCCACCATCGACAATGTGGCATTGAACAATGTCCGTTGGGAGAAGCTGTTGTCTAAGCACCGACACTGCATTGTACATCATCACCATTGCGTCAAGGGCGTTGATACCTTGCCATGGTGCCGCAGCTGCATGTGCTTCTCTTCCAAAGTATTCGAGCTTGAATCTCTGATTGGCACTGGTGAAAGCGTATGCACTTGAACCAGTGTTGAAAGGATGTGCCATCATCGAGACGTCAACATCATTAAAAGCACCGGCCTCGAGCAGCTTGATCTTACCACCACCTGCCTCTTCTGCAGGTGTTCCGATCAACTTGACGGTTCCTGGGATGTCAAACTTGACCATGGCTTTAGCCGTACTGATAGCAGCAGTGACTCCACAAATGGCAATGAGGTTGTGTCCACAGGCATGACCGATGTCTGGAAGTGCATCCAACTCAGAATTAAAGGAGATGATGGTGGGATTCAATTCAGGTTTGTGTTTGAAGACGCAGAGGAAAGCGGTTTCCATACCATAAGCATGTGGAGTGACTTCCCAGCCTTGCTGGGTCATAAAAGTAGTCAATACCTTGTGAGCGAATCGTTCCTGAAGTGCAATGTTAGTACTGGTCATTTGATCTTGATTATCAGGGAAAGAAAGCAGGAGTAAAAATACTGACTTGGTAACCTATCTCAGGGTTCTCCCAAATGGATTGCTGTATAGCGAAGAGTTCATCGTCGAGAGACTTGATCTGTTCCTTAACGTAGTCTGTGACCTCACTGGAAAGAGGCATTGTCATAAGCTAGGTAATTGGCCAACAACTGGGTACTTGATTGAATATTTCTAGGTCCAGAAGAATATTTAAGAGAGAATGAAAAGTGGGGAGAAAAAACCACGTGGTTCAATGCGGAGTTTATATAAGATTTGTTACCTTTTATTGGCGATGTTTGAGGTCGTCGGAGCGTCGGAGTTGAAACCGGATTCGGAATAGCGCGGGGGAGATATCAACATCCGAAGTTTTAGATAGAAGATAAAAAGAGAAGAACGGACGGATTTTAGATGGGAAGGAGAAGATAAACAGTGGAGAACATAGTCTAGTATATTATGAACATATCTTTGCAAAAATTAGTCCATTATATCATCTCTTAAAGCCAAATGTCTTGGATCTGGTAAGCTCCGAGAAACCTCATGTCAAACCAGATTGACAGGCAAAAGATTGGCTCTCGTAGATAGCCGACGGAACAGAGATTGAATGCTTCGCTTAAAGCATAAACAACACAAGTGCGGCAAGGACACCTGCTCTTGCAAAACTTGGCAATCTCCTAACAATAGAAACCCTGAGTTGTATAATAGAAGGCATATCCTCCTCCTGATATTGCTTATAACTAATAGATTAACCTTAGTTAGGTCAAAAGCACCCATACGTGGTCTGACTAACAGCTATTTTTAGATTTTTGAAGAAGCCATTATAGTATAGTGGTTAGTACAGTTCGTTGTGGCCGAGCAAACCCAGGTTCGATTCCAGGTAATGGCACTTCTTTTTTTTATTTTTTACCCCAGATTGCTTACGTAAGCAATTACAGCAAAATGTAGAAGAAGAACTAAACTAAATAAAGTTAAGGAAGACAATGGTCTACAGTTTCCAAGACCAATACCTGGTTGAGACCATGTAAATCACTATTTAGAAACATGAATACAACGAGAGTGTGCATATTGTTGCGGAGGGGAAAGGTCATTCTTCTCCCGTACTTCTCTCGTCTTAGTCATTAGCCTCTTCTGACTCTTCTAGTTCTGGCCCAAGCCCGGCCAGAGTACTCTTCCTGGAACCGAAATTCTCGCTGGAATAGACACTTGTAGTTGTACACTTAGACATTTATGCACCTCCTGTCAAGAGCTTGCAGCTTTCGGCTGCCGCTTATTCCAGCCGTTTTACGTTTTGTGACCTCTACGGTCGCGGCCTGCCTCTACCGTTCCGCTTCCTCATTGTTTGTTTCCCCCGCACCGCCCACAGAAATTGCCCTTTTTAGCACACAGACGCTCTCCGCATCACGAGCACATACAACTACACATACTCTGACAGACTGCAACACCTTGATCTCAGCGAGAATTGCTGAGCAGAGCTCATCACTTGGATCTGAATCAGTGATGCACAGAGGGCTATTCAGCTAGTATATAAACTTGTATCTTGATAATGTTCATTCATCTTCTTGTTATTGGTACTCTCTCTTTTCTCTCCATCAGTGCTTGGTATAATCTGCACAGCTACCGACATATAACTGGATAAGCGAGATATTGACAATGGCACAAGCTGCAACTGAAACTGCCACCAATCCTGCCGAGAATCAGAGAGCGACTTTGAAGCTCAGAAACAACCCGCTCGACACCGAGAAGACTCCGCTTATCGAGGCATTGGGACGCAAGATCCAATCAGAGGCCGGGTCTTATGGTGACTGGAGAGATGACTTGGTTCGTGATGGGTTTGTTGTCGTGAAAGGTGCATTCCCTAGAGAAAAGGCCATCGAGTACAGAAACAGAATGCTCGACTGGTTCAAATCTGTTTCTCCAAACTTGGACTATAACGACAAGTCCACTTGGAAAGACGATGAGATTGCAGACCATACCAATCACAATGTCATCAGTGGATATGCCGTTTCCCATGAGAAGTTTGTGTGGGATCTCAGACAAGAACAAGGCATCATCGATGTCTTCTCGAAATTGTGGGGCACAGATGAACTGCTCGTCAGTTTCGACGGTGTTAACGTCTCTTTGCCAGGTGTCCAACGTGGTAAGCGTCCATTGGACAAGAGAGGTTGGCAACACATTGACCAGAGTCCATACCGTAATGGATTGTGCTGTATCCAAGGTATTGCTCAACTCTCTGAGGCCGGTCCAAGAGACGGTTCCTTGGTTGTCTTCAAGAACTCTCACAACTTGACCGAGAAGTTCTTCAATGAGGTTTATCCAAGAGAGGACTGGCCAATTGGTGATTGGTGTCTTCTCTCCGAGGAGCACTTGAAATGGTTTGTTGACCACGGTGCTGAGTATGTCAAGTTGCAGGCCGAGCCTGGTGACTTCATCCTGTGGGATTCGAGAGTGATCCACTGGGGAGCCAGACCAGAAGATGACTCCGAGAACATCAGATCAATTGCCTACATCTGTTTCACTCCAGCAGAATGGGCCTCTGAGGATCAATTGGCATTGAAGAGAAAGGCATTTGAGAACTGGCATGGAACCACACACTGGCCTCATGACAACATCGCCACTAGATCTGAAAGAGCAAAGCTCCCAGATGGTGAAGACGATCCATTGGACACTGGTAAACCAAGGGAGATGCCAGAGATGACCGATAAGCTCAAGAAGCTTGCAGGTGTCATGCCTTATTAAGATAATCTATTATTTATTTAGCACTATTTGCCTGCTAACACACTATTTATACGCAATTATTCCTATGATAATATTGACACTACATATTCGTTTAACCGTTGTTTTGAATATTTCATAAAAGACATCTTCGATAAACACCCTCTCTTAGTGAACTCCTTCTCTCTCTCTCTCTCAAACATATTCGCACATGATCCACATGCTAACAAAAACTGCACTGTCAAAGTGTTCAAATTGTCGGATCAAGGGAATAGGAATAGGAATATGGAAATGTAAAAGCTCAAAAATTTTTTTGTTGCACAATGATTTGTTTTCTCGGTGATGTATGTACTCGGGTGACTATTCTGTCATTTCTAAATCGTTATTATTGGGGGAAGGATCAATTCACTTGGCGAACTGCTGGAGAGCCTCGAGCACCTCAATCTGGATGGCAGCGGTGGCGGCAACGGCCTCGTCAGTGGAGGAGACGTTCTTGTTGGCCTCGGCCAAGAGGGACTTGACCTTCTCAGCGGAGAATGCAGATGGCTCAAAGGCCTCAATGGCGGTGATTGAAAGAGTAGAGCCTGGCTGGACGGTAGCGAATCCACCAGAGACAAAGAACTCCTTGATGGCACCGGAGGACTCGGTGATCTGGACGACACCTGGCTTCAATTGCTCAATGACAGGCACGTGGTTGGCGAGGATACCGAACTCACCAGAGATACCTGGCACGTTGACCTGGGTGACGGTCTCTGAAGCAAAGATGGTCTCGTGTGGGAGCACAAGAGAGAGCTTGAGGACGTCGGAGGCAGCAACGTCAGCGTAGCCTCTCTTGGCGACGGTGGTGGCCTGGCGGGCAGCAGTTCTGAAGGCGGCGAGTCTGAACATCTGGGACGGTCAATTGGGTCTGATAACACGCTGGTCTCAAGATTTCCTGTTGGTGGTTGTGTTGGCTGTTGGTTTCAACGGGGTGCCCTTTTTTCGAGTGAGCGCGTGCGGGCCGGCGTCCTCGCTTCTGATTGGTCGCTGGTGTGCGCATAAATGTGTTAACTGTGGCTGTGGTGGTTATGCTGTATATGTTCGGGTGTTTTACTCTCTTTCTGTCTCTTGGAGGCTCTTTATCTCCATGGTAGTATATGTTTTGCTGTTTATACCATTTGTTTATGGATCTATAGGCAATATGAGCACACAGATTGAGAACGTGGTGACGTCCTTCAACGTGAGTGCTTCTTCATTTTCATTTTTGGTCTTTGTGTGGAGGGTATATGAAGGGCATGACTAACATCAAGAGTAGGAGGTTCTTTTGCAGACAAGCAGCATCTTTGACGAGCTCTGCAGGGACAAGAGCACGAACTTGGTGCTCCCCAACCAGGTTCGTCCCACAGAGAAGCTCGATGATGCCATACGCAGCTTTAACAGGTCGCTGGACTCGCTGGTGATACAGTTGAACGACATTGATGTGTTTGAGTTGAAACTCGAAGAGCGTGCTCAAGAGAGAGCAAGACAGAAGCAAAGAGAGGAAGAAGAGGCGCAGGATAAGTTGAAAGAGGCATTGGCCAAGCAAGAGCTTGAGAATAACAGACAGATGAATGCGCTACAACAGAATACAGATACAAACACGCAAATGCAAGCGCCCGATGACAGTTTCAATCCCGACTCCAACAACATTCTCGATGACATTAACAACTTTTTATCGACTGTTCCGGGAACTGACGATATGGGGATGTCTGGTGATTTCAATGACAATATCCAACAGTTGCTGATGGATAGCGGTAGTGATTATGGCAACAATGGGATCAACATGGCAGACTTTGGCATCGACAATAGCTTCAACTCCAATGGTAACGATCTCAATGCCAATAACAATGATGGAAACCCCGAGTTCGACCCAAATATCTTCAACGAGATTGATTCGATGCTGAACATTTAGCGTCTTATACTACACTGTTCTTTAATGAATTTATGACCCTATTGATGTGAGTATATAAATTGCTCTACTTTGTTGGAATATATATCGTATCATGCACTAATCATTTCTGTCACTTGAAGAAAACAACCATCACAGTGACATTGTCTGTAGTCACTTTGGACATTGCAAGGTCCACAAGAGCTCTAGAGGCCTGCTTTGCATCTGTGAAACGGGCAACGGTATCACAAGCCTGTTGATCAGAGACAACGTCCCAGAGACCATCACATGCAATAATCAAGAACTTATCACGCTCCATGTCGAGTTCCACAGACGTTGTATAAGGAGAACCAATGACGAGCTCCTTGAAGAACTGGTCACCCAAAGAACGCGTCACAGCAAGCATACCGTTAACACGGGCTTTCATCACAACACCGCCAGCTTTTTCAATACGACGGGCTTCACGTGAATCAGAAGCCTTGTGGTCATAAGTCAGTCGCACTGCTTTGCCATTACGACATAGAACAACGCGTGTGTCTCCAACATTGGCTGTATAGAGCATTCTTCTGTGTTTTTCCAGCTCCAATTCTGGTACATCTTCGGACGTTGAGTCACAGACACTGGCAGTGTCTTTATCCTTTCCCAACTTTTCAGCTGTTTCATCAGCAGCACCAGCAGTGCCAGCACCGCTGGATGCCGTCAATGGGAGTTCCCAACGCAAGAGTGCAACAGCAGCAGTACACCCACTAGCACCCTTGACGTTCTTCAACAGTTGTGAATCGGCCTCCAGAAAAGATTCATTGAGGATGTTACGCACATCTTCATCCTCGCGTGCCACAAGCCGACGCTCAACTATCCCGTGAAGATATTGACCACACCATTTGGCAGCCTGCTTACCAGCGTGTCCGTCAAATATCGCAAAATAACCCCAATCGAGCCGCTCGGCAAAGTTCTCAACATATGTGTGCACGTCTTCCATCGTAGGTCTGTACTTGGAGTTTGTATTTTCCGCAACACCCACAGAGTAACTCAGCCGATATTTCCTGTGCTGTGCATCTGTCATCTCAGTGGCAGTATTCGTCTTCGCCGTACTGTTATCATTCGAGCTCTGTGTCTGTTCGGATGACCCCATCTTGAGCTTTCCCATAAGCCGGGACAGCGAGAGTCTGCGGTTTGGCGGTGCAGATGTTGTTGTTATTGGTGTTGTTGTTTCCTTAGTTAAGGATGGTAGCTTGTTGGAGCTTTTTGGCAAGGTCTCTGCCTCTGTCTCCGTCTCTGTCACTGTCTCCGTCACTGCCTCCTCTGCTTCGGCAATGGGCTCGTCCTTCTTACCTCCGTGTTCTTGCGACAAAGTGTTCTGTGGCAGCTGTTCCTGCGACTGTGTGGCGGTGCTCTCTGCGGCTGTAGTAGCAGTAGCACTAGTAGCAGTAGCAGCAGTAGTCTTGATGTTGAGACCTTCTCCTCCTTCTTCGCCCTGGCCGGCCGGCTGGGGAGTCTTCTTGTTCAATGCGGAAAACAGCGTGAGAGTTCTATCAATTAAAGGCCTCAGAACTAGGTAACAAGCCTTCTCGAGTAGCAAGTTCAGACACTGCTGTCTAAGAGGCAAAGCGTCATTTTTGTGGAGTCCGGCAATGTTCCCGGCTTTGAAAAGTGCGGAACCGAAACGTTTTTACTGTGTGGTGTTCGGGTTTTCTCCTACAGTAGTAGTAGTACTAGTAATAGTTATTACTTGTGCTGTTTACAAGTACAGACCTTCGAGCGACTCGTCCACCTTCGTCTTCATCACGTTCTCCTTGGCCTTGACGAAGTCCGAGTTCGTCACCTGCATTCTTCTCTCCCTCAGCGCAATCAGCCCTGCCTCTGTGGTGATAGCCTTGACCTCAGCACCAGAGAGCTCGTCTTTCACGGAGATGATGTTATCCACGTCAATGTCATCCGAAAGAGTCATCTTTCTTGTGTGGATTTCAAAGATCTTCTTCAAGTTCTCAGAGTCTGGTGGTGGGAAATGGATCTTACGGTCAATACGACCGGGTCTAATCAGCGCAGGATCCAGCGTCTCAATGGCATTGGTGGCCATGATCACCTTGATATCACCACGATCGTCAAATCCATCAAGCTGGTTCAACAGTTCCAACATCGTACGCTGGATTTCCTTCTCACCCGATGACTGCGAGTCGTATCTCTTTGTACCGACAGCATCAATCTCATCAATGAACACAATCGAAGGTGCATTATCCGCAGCTAGTTTGAAAAGCGATCTCACCAGTTTTGGTCCTTCACCAGCGTATTTTTGAATCAATTCAGAACCAACCATTCTGATAAATGTGGCAGATGTAGAGTTTGCAACAGCCTTGGCCAATAACGTCTTACCTGTACCTGGAGATCCGTACAAGATGACACCTTTTGGTGGCTGAATACCCATTTCACTGTATAACTCGGGATGTGTCAATGGCAACTCCACTGCCTCTTTAACCTCCTTGATCTGCGACTCCAGCCCACCAATGTCGGCATATGTCTCTGTTGGCGCAACGGCGACTTTCATAACACTAACCAACGGATCGGCATCGTCATCCAATACACCAACAACCGACACAGACTTGTTATGGAGCAGCACAGAGCAACCGGGCTCCAAGAGTTCCTTATCGACAAATGACAAGATTGAAACGTAGTACTCTGGTCCAGAACTCGAGCTGACAATGGCATGGTCGTCATCAATGATCTCTTCTAAAGTACCAATAGTCATCGGTGTCCCCCTCATCTCCTCCACTTTCTCACGCTCCTCATTCTGCTTCTTCTCAAATGGTTTCAAATTCTCCATGGAAGTCACGTATTCCTGCTCGAGAAGCAGATGATCGTGGATACGCTGTGTCTTGAGCAGTTTGAGCTTGGAACGGTTGCGTGGGAACACGTCCGGGAACTTCTCCGCCGTGGATGGACCGCCTTTCCGTTTCTTACGCCCGATCTTGGTCTTGACGGGTGGCTCATACTTGGCCTTCTTGGACTTGTCCTTCTTCTTCTGTGCGCCTCCACCTGGTAAACCCGATGCTCCTTGTCCCTGTAGATCGTTAGTCATCCCGCCATTACACTGCTTGCTGACAGATCAAAACGCACCATGACTATATCCTTGTCTCTATCTGTGTCCTTGAGTGACTGACTACTTGAATTGTCTCCAAAAAGACCACTTTTCTAGTGATCTCCACAGCTTTCAGTGGCGTTGCGGCCAACTTTTTGTTTTGGATTTTTGGGAGTATTTGGCTTACGTAATTATATTGGTAGGGGCACTGTGATATAAACTATCTATTATCTTTAAATACACTTCAATGTATGACTAAGTGGTCATAATGTGATGCAAAAGTTGTTCATCGCTGGCCCGTCGTGCAGCTTGGTCTTCGGGAAAGACTTGCGGGTCTTCTTCCCGTCCCATTGCAGAACCATGTACACCAACTTCCTCGCCTCGTGGTAATGTGTCATTGTGAACCCCAATGCTCTGCAAATCTTTATGAAATGCTCTTTATCACAATACCTCGAGTTAGTCAAACAGCTTAATGGCAAAACCACAAATACCATCCTTATTTTACTCTCCTTGTTGAGAAACTGCTCAAACCTAGACATCATGGCACCACGAGCTTGAGGTGTGGGGACAAAATTCAGCACTAGTGAACACGATATCAAATCGAACCTGTCTTTGTTATCTGTCGGCAGTGGACGCTCCATGAAGTCCTGCTTCAAAATACCCGGCTCGTTCGAGTTCAGATCAATCCCAGTCGTTACAGCGTACTTCCTGATGACGTTCTTCGTAGAGAGACATCCAATCTCCAACGCGGTTATTGTCTTTCCTTTGGGCAGAGCTGAAAGCTCTGGAACGTTATCAAACAGCCATTTGGAGGAATCAGATCCTCTCTTACTCTCCTGTCCATCCAACGAGGCAATCTGGTATTTGGCAAGACCGCCATTTTCCACAACCTCAAACTCAATCTTTCGTAGAATTGTAAAGAGCTTATCGAGACTCTCTTCACTGTTAACACTCAGAAGTTCCTGTTCAGTGGGATTCATCGTTCCCTTCGGATGTTGGTTAAACTCGGCAATATTCCCATCATTAATCTCAGTCCCGTAATGCTCACTCAGCTTTCTATAGATGGCATTCTTCTTGTTGATGAGGAGATGATACCTGCGGATAATCTTCCTCGTGTGCTGCGGTTTAATAGACGGTTTTGTATAAGTTTTGCCCGTGATCGACTTGGATTTTCTGAGGAAACGGGATCCTTTCGTCTTCATAATCTCTGTTCAGTTCATGAAGTTCTGAGATCGTTAAGAGAAGTTTACAATGTTTATGTGATGAGATGATAGGAAAAAAAAAAAAAAAAAAAAAAAAAAAAAAAAAAAAATTCTGTGGGTATTAAAGATGAGATGAGATGATCTTCAAACTGTTAGCAGTGACAGATTAGGAACCCTTTCTGGGATTAAAAATGGTGGAGAAGAAGAAGAACATGAGAAGACTCGTACAAGAGCAAAGGAAAGCTGCTGGTCGTGTTGCAAAGCCCACGACGTTGAAGAACAAGAAGACAAAGACGAAGAAGAATAAAAAGTCCTCTACCAAGACTACGGAAGCAACTCATTCTGTTGTACAGGCAAATGGGCTTAAGTGGAAATCTGTGGATATCCCAGACACACTTGACGACTTTGGTGGATTTTATGGATTGGAAGAGATTGAAGGTGTTGGGATTGAATACGTTGATGGTAAGCCACAGTTCGTTGTCAAGGACCAGTCAAAAGTGATAACAAATGAAGGCCTTGAAGACAAAGATGAAGACATGAAAGATGCAGTCGAAGAAGATAACAAGGAAGAGGAATCAGAAGAAATAGAGGAGACGAAGAAGCAGGAGAAGAAAAAGAAGAAAAAATCGGAGAAGATTGAACAACAGGAGAAGATTCTGCAAGACGGCATCCCAACTGGCCTGGATTTCACCAATATTGAACTCCCAGAAGATGATGTAGACCTACCAGAATGGTCCAGCATCAACCTCTCGGCCTACACTCTACAAGGACTGAATAGCCTTGGATTCACAAAGCCAACTCCCATTCAAAAGAAGACAATCCCATTGTGCTTGGAAGGTGATGACATCATTGGTAAGGCATCAACAGGTTCTGGTAAAACATTAGCATATGGTATTCCTATCCTTGAGAAATTGGTTGCAAATCCAGAGACGAAATCACCAGCTGGTATCATCTTTTCACCAACAAGAGAACTGGCACATCAAGTTGTCGACCATCTAAACAAGATGTCCAAGTTCTTCCCGTTCACACAGAGCTCAATTCTCAGTTTGACTGGTGGTCTCTCTATCCAGAAACAGGAGAGATTGTTGAAATACCCTGGGTCGGGACAGATTGTCGTGGCTACTCCTGGAAGATTCTTGGAGCTAGTGCAAAAGAACAAGGAATTGGCAAAGAGATTCGGTAATCTCGATATTCTTGTTCTGGATGAGGCCGATAGACTCTTGCAAGATGGTCATTTCGATGAGTTTGAGCAGATATTGAAGATTCTTGCGAATGCCAGAACCAAAGACGGGAGATGGCAATCATTGGTCTTCTCTGCTACTTTTGCAAGAGAGTTGTTCTCCAAGTTGGCAAACAAAGGCTACAAACCAAACTCAAAGAAGGATGATTCTCCAGAAGAGGAAAATAAGGAAGTCATGAAGATGCTGAATGAAAAACTACGCTTCAAGTCCAAGCCAACGTTTATTGATCTCAACCCACATGGTAAATTGTCCTCTGATATCACAGAAGCCCTTATCGAGTGTCTCCCAGCTGAAAGAGACTTGTTCTTGTATTACTTCCTTCTCATGTACCCAGGAACTACGCTTGTATTCACGAATGCAATTGACTCAGTCAAGAGACTAGTGCCATTCTTGAATTCTTTAAAGATCGAGACGTTTGCTATTCATTCAAACATGATTCAGAAACAACGTTTGAAAAGTATCGAACGTTTCAAAGAGGCATCTGTGAAGAATCTCGGTGTCAACAAGTCGACAGTGCTTATCGCTTCTGATGTTGCTGCTAGAGGTTTGGACATTCAAGGTATTGAGCACGTTGTTCATTACCATTTACCTAGAAGTGCTGATGTCTACATCCACAGATCTGGTAGAACTGCCAGAAGTGGGAATGAAGGTGTCTCTGTGATGATTTGTTCTCCACAAGAAGCATCAGGTCCTTTGAGAAACTTGAGAAAAGCGCTATCTAGTGATAAGGCCAAGTTTAGAGGGAAATCTACAAAGAAGTGGACAAAGGATGTTCAAAGACTTCCGATTGAATCGGACATCTTGTCGCAGTTGAGGGAAAGAGCAACATTAGCTGGTGAATTGGCTGATAATGAAGTCAGTACGAAGTCTCTGTCAAAGGAAGATACATGGATGAAACAAGCTGCTGATGATCTTGGTATTGACTTGAGTGACTCCGAGGAGCGTGTGGATGTGTTCTTGCAGAAGAACCGTAATAAGAAGGAGAACAAGAGATTAGACAAGAGTGAAGTGGCAGCCAAGAAGTGGCAATTGAACCAATTGCTTCAGAAACAGGTTAGAAAGGATCTTAGAAGAAGCTATTTGACTGGTGGGCTCCAAAACTTGGCCGATTCGATCATCAAGGGTGTTGGTCATGGTAACATTATTGGCCATGATAAAGTTAACGCTCTTGAACAGCTGAGAAAGAAAAGCAAGAAAGTTGCTGCTAAGGAAGCTGCTAAAGAAGCTGAAGATGCTTCCTTGAAAGCTGAAGGTTTAGCCTGAATTCGCTACTACGCGTCTTAGACATTAATATTTGCATATCCATTGTTACCCCAGATGTAGAAGTCATAAGAGTCGTTAGTTTAGTGTGAGGTCATTAAGCATCGCATTCAGTTCTTCCTGTTCTTGAAGAATCATCTCCTCAAGCTCTCTCTGGTAAGGATCGTCCTCCTCTGAGAGTTCGCCCATCTCATCAATGCTCAGTGCCACGGCTTCGGCTTCTATTTCTAGTCTCTTCTTCTCCACTTTTTCGTCCTGGATAGATACAAACCTTTGCATCTCCTCGGGTCCACCTCTTCTTTTCAACTGATTCTCGTCTCTCCTCTGGTCTCTGTTTCTCTTGCTGAAGGGGATGTAGTTACGCGTCCTTAGCGTGTACTTCTCACCAAGTGTTCTAGACCGCATGGGACTCTGCTCGGCTCTAATGGGAGAGGACATCGGTTGTTTCAGATTCTGACTTCTCTCCTTTGAGCGCCGACTCATCTTATCCAACACTCCAGCGGCCGTAGTGTCGTCCTCTTCAGAGTCAGAGGAGAAATGGTGTCTTGGTATGCTGTGGGGCGAGACGCCGTGATTGATGTTCCTCCCTACCGTCGCGTGTCTTTCTTCCTTCAGTGGCGAACAATCCATTGGTAATGAGTTCTGAAACCCGCTTCTATGTTCCTGGACCTCCATTAATGCAGTTTTAGAGAAGGCAGCTGTAGTAGCAGAGAGATGAGATGAGTTCTTTGTTATACGTTTTGGCGCGTCGCACATACACAGTGCGCGACTTTACCACGACTTAATCTCTACAACTCCACACAATGTCATAAGCGTATCATTAATCCGTCGTCTGTGTCTTTTATCTAAATATGTTACCAGAGCCCTTAATCATCTCATCAATCGCGTTCAATGCGTCCATGTCGATCTCCGGCAATTGGAAATTGGTGAAATCGAAGTCCATCTTGTTCTTGTCGATCCAATCACAACCGGTGTCACTCTGTGGACTCAATGGCTCATCAACTGAGGACAATGGGTCCGATAGCTTTGCTGATGGTATGTTGTATGACATCCTCATCGAGATTGGGTCATCAACACGCGCAGAGGACGATCCTGGTGTGGAATTCGGAGCCTCAACGGGCATAGAGAAAGAAGCGGGCGACCTGGAGATATTGGATGGGGTATTATTCTCCGTGTAGTGTTGGAATTCACCTGAAATCTTGGTGTATAGGGAAGGAAGTAGTTTGGCGATTGTGTCCATTAAATAGTTGGCAATCTTCGAGCTCAAGTAAAAGTGCATTGAGATTTGATAAATTCCAGATAGTTCCAACTTCATGTACTCCTCGTATATGTTCAAGTCATTTGGATTCTGTTGGTGATGGTTTTGCTGTGGAAGTTGGTCGCTTTGTGAAATCTGTGTTGACCAAAGGTATGCCGAAAGATGTACCAAGCCTGCAAAAGCCAAAGAACACGCACTAAGAGGTGTTCTCTTCATAATATCCAAAGGGTTTGTGTCAATCAGTGTTTTGGCGATAAGGTTGGCAGCATCGATTGTCTTTCTGGTCTCGATAATCTTTCTCGAGTTGATCATGTCCTTCTCACTTGGCAGGTCCTGACAATTGTCATCATCCTTGTTCAACTGATCACTCAAGAACTCAACACACTTGAGATGTCTTGGAACATCCGATCTCCAAAGGAAAGACAGCGGTCTGTGTGTAAAGATCTTGGCATAGTTGAGCATGATGATACCTTGCTGGATACCTTCATTGACAGTACCGTTTTCGTCGATAAGGTAAGGCATCTTATAGAAATCCGGGTTGGAGAATTTGAGCTCCCAGTTTGAAAGGGAAGCAGTGAGCTTGGTGTACTGTTGACCAATCGACATGTTTGAGAAGATAAAGTTGTTTAACCTTACTGCCTCGTCGACAAGTTTCGATGTGCATGATCTGGCCTCGTAATCAAACTCCCATTTGGAGGGTGTTGATGGGAAGTTTACAAAGCATTTCGCTTGTGCCAATGAAGACAAACTCTTGCCGTCAGAGCAACCAATGATGATATCCAAGAAGAAAGTTTCCCAAAAACACCGTCTTGCAGATTCTTTTAGGGCAAATTCACTCAGGTTCCGCACTCTTTTGGTGTTGAAGAAGTTCATATTGATCTCATCGGTAGCAGAACCAGATGGTGTTAGTCCTGATGTAGGATTGGTGTTTGGTGCGTGTGAGTTCTTTGTACAGTTACCATTAATATCTGCACCTTGGAATGTATCGGCATCAAGATTGTTAATATCGAGGCTGAAGGCAAGTTCGATTGCCTCTTTTCTCAATGTGGTGCTGAGGTCATGCAGGGCAGATATGTGACAGACAAGAGATAATAGGATGAGTACCTGTAGTGATACAACGTCTTTTGTCGTGTAGCGCATGGATTCCGAGATCTCAACTGCAATATCAAAGACCGCGCTGATATTCTTTGCATACTTGGATGTGGTATAACCATCACCAATCACTTTCATGACGGCAAGCAGCTCTTTGGGGTTTTCGGTAGCATCAAGGTATTCGTTTATCTCGTTCAATGGCGGGAGGATTGGGTGTGACCTGTGGAACTTCAAGTAATAGTTGTGTATGATGGAAGCTCTATTGAGTGTCTGGTTGAGAATCTTCTGTGATGGTTTGGCAGATTGCTGTTGCTCGATACCAACGTTTGTTCTGGCATGGGCGTCATTATGACCTGTTGCACAGGGAAGCTGGGTCAGTGCGCCATTGTTGAGGAACCCGCACGTGGACTTATCATGACCGTTGGGACACACACCGGTCTTGCCATCAGCGTCGACACATGCGAGTCTAGACACCACCTCAATATTTGTCGGGTTTGCGTCAGTAGCAGCAGATGAGGAAGAAGAAGTAGGATATGGGTTGAGCTTGGCCTTCTTGACACCTTTCTTTCTCGAGCCTCCTCTGTTGCTCTTCACGTATGAGCACTCCTTGTTGCTGGCGCTGCATCTCTTGCATGTCGGTAAGGTTCCGTCACATTTGAGATGTCTCTGGCGGCATTGAAGACAGGCACGAGAGACGTGCTTGGAGTTTGGTTTAGCGGTGGTACCGTCCTCTTCAACTGGAAGCGGAGCCTGGACTGGTGTTGGTACCGGTGCCAGTGCTGATCCCTGTGGAGCCTCTTGCTTGAAGCCAAGGGGATACATTGCTTGCTTCCTTACTGGTCGTGGTAACCGGGGTAGTCACAGAAGGTTATAGTACTAGTATGGTGATGATGATGGAAAAGTAGCGGAGAGCGACGGTGGGACGAACAGGGGCGGGAACGGGACAGCTACTGGGAGCAGTATCTCGTGTGGCACAACAAAGGGACAGATAGCAACAGTTGGAGATGATGAAGAGCAGTAGGAAATGTATAACGAAAGAGTGTATATATTGAGAATTGGCTGTCCGTGTTCCATCCATCCCATGCGGGAGTCCTTTATATTTCAAACCCCGAGGCTCCTAAGTCCTAACAAGAAATGAGCGGTAGGCGCCGCATCAGAGGCCTACGAAGAGCGAAGTAATAATAAAGGACCCGGCTGCTACTGCCATTTTGGGGTGGGAAGGGAGAGTTAGTTGCTCAATTGCTGGTTATTTAACTGGCTAGACGATGAAGCTGGGTGAAGCCCTTTGTTCAGTCTGCTACTTGTGACAAGTTTTAAGTGGTGTGTTGATGCGAGATGCGAGCTCCGTCCTCCGTCTCCGTCCGTATCCTTACGTGAGATCAGAGGTTATCCTATTCCAGGACTCGTTAGTTACCCTGCTCGATCCTACGCTGACATGATGACATCTCACATCCTGATCCTGACATATCAACACGGTCCAGACGATCCTATATCAACCCAGTAACCCAGTCCATATAGTTATAACCCAGGCCAGGCGGCCAGGCAAAGAACAAAGACCAATACCAAAGACCAAGGCCAAAGACCAAAGACCAAAGACCAAGACCAAAGGCCAGACCATATCCCATATCATACCAGGCTATTCATTAGACCATTCTCTATTCTATACACATTCGCGATCAACGACCCAAAAGTTCAAAACTCAAAACCCAAAGCAAAGAACACTCTACTAGAGTCTAGCACTTGTAATTATAAGCTTATAAGTATGACATCACGTGACCGCGAAACCTTCAGAGGGCAAAAAGCATTCCCCGCTCTGACTTCCTCATTGGGCGTTCCCCTCCCTTCACTTGCTCTTTGCTTGTAGGGCATGTTGTGTGGCCCAACAATGCCCTCCTTCTCGTTTCTCTCCATTGGGAAAGTCCCCTCTCTATTGCCCTCTGAGCCTCTCCCCTAAACCCCCAAATTTGGCACAAAAAGAGCACGCGGATCTGTGTCGTACACGCTCGCACACAGCCACCACGCGATGAGCCTAGAGCCACCACATCAATTTGCCTGTGGCCTGTACGAAAAACAGGGAGCGAAAGAGAGAGAGATAAACGAGAGATGAGGGGAGTGTCGAATTAATTCTAGAAGCAGGCGCTATACACAAACGTATATATATAAGGAGCTCTGCTGATAACAAGATACAACTCTTTTTGCAACTTCAAGATCAAGGAGCCTCCCTATCGAATTCAACTTCAACTAGGCGCTCAAGAGTCCCACTAGCACTGCCGTTGCCACACAGAGACTAGCTGAACACACGCGCGAATGACAATGTTACACACACATACATTTATCGCTAACACGATCCGTGTGATCAATCCCGACGTTGGCTCACTCTGCGACTCTCCAGTGCCTTCGAGCACTGCATCAAGTCAGCAGCTGGTGCCTCTGATGCCACAGCTCTCTGACCTCTCGGTTGCGCCACAGAAGAAGACGTCGTTCAGAGACTACACGCAGACGGCACTCCACAACACGGAGAAGAAGGACCAGTCGTGGTTGTTGATGATGATCAATGATGATTACTGAAAGACAAGATAGACATACAAGATACAATTGCGAACAATGTTGTTGTCCCTCTACCGTGTCATCCGGTGGGTGGGTTGGGGTTCGCTACTACTATTACACAAACACACAGGGTCCCCTTATAGACTACCTCCAATAGATGGGAGGTGTATTTTTTTTTCTTGCAAATGCACATGCTGGTCATCCAATTTGCAAATGCTGGTTCAAACCTTTGCCTTTTTAATATTTGAAGTTCCGGAGTTGGTGTTTATCAGAAATGTAGTCAAGGAATTTTTATAAAACTAAAGATCTTGGCAACCGCTGTCAAATCGTAGTCTGCTTTGGGGTTTCTTTTTGTGTCACGTTTGTGTTGCTCTGTTCGGTTGTGTGCCCGACGCCGCATCAAGATGGTAATGATCTCTACCTTGACATGTATAAGATAGTATACTATTCCTCTAATCTTTGCAATTGACAAGTTCTGATGTCTTCTGATTTGGCGGGTTTTGATCCAGAGTTACCACAACAAGCCCATTGTACCACTGCATTGCCCTCAACCTCAAACTCGGGCTTCACCCGATTACGTGCATTTCAAAACCAGATAAGACTTCCAAAAAGAAACCACAGACTTAAAAACTGGTTTGGTAACATGTCTACCACCATACCTCCTATCTCTCCAGAGTTGCCATCATATGTTGCTTCTGATTTCGCTCTGCTGTTAGCAGGCAACAGTCTGTTGATCAAGAAGCAATACTATGAAAGCGTCATCTGTGAGAGATTATGGAGTGTCTATTGGTTTGTTTGTACCATAATTTGCAGTGTTATCTGTATTCTGTTATGGGACCCTTATTTGTCTGCTCTTCTTAGTGCTGCTATAACAATCACATTGTTTCTCGTCTTGCGCTCTTCTCCAGGTGTCCTTATCACAACAGTGATCTCGTTCACACAAACACAGATACTTCTCATTATTCTCAAGCCTCTTAATGATGAATTACGTTCTATTTCATTGACAAAGTTTAAGATTCTGACGAATAAGGATCGTGATTTGCTCATCTGGGGTTTATTGGGCAAGTCCATTATCTTCACCTATGCCATCCCCATAGTGTTTGTCCTCAACATCATATTACTAGTTCTACATTTTAGACAAAGGGGGAAAGCAAAGAGAATTCAATTAATTTCAACATTATATATGATGATAAGGGATCTTGAAAGGAATCACAAGTATATTTGGGAGAATGCTTGTCTACGTCAACCAGGCGATAGCAACGCACCACCACCTTACACTAATTTCTCAACTACAGAAATTGTATAAATGCTGATGTCTAGATGGTTCGAAGTCTCAGAAAGTTTGAGTTGTCATTATTTTAATGGTTGTTAATGCACAGGTGCGCTTTTCAGATTTGTAGAGATTGGATCTAAAGGAAGCGGCTCGGAATCCCAATTCCGCTTTTGTGTCACGATTTGTAACATCGCTGAGGGCAGCGCTTAACTCCAACTCCAACAGCATTCAAATAACTTGGTAGACAGGAAAGCTATTGTAAACCAAAATACCAAAGAACTAAAGTCACTGTGATGTCCGTAATGAGTAAGCCTACAGATCCAAAATTGAGCACGGTTTCCATCGAGATCATCCAAGAAAATGATGATGAGACGGATGACTTGTGGGAAAATTCAAACACAACACTCTACAAAGTTCAGAATATCGGAACTTTCTGGTATTTGGTCTTTTCGATCATCTGTGTCAATTGTATCACCTCACACTACGACATCAGTCATGCATGCTTGATTGCAATGTTCTTGGAGAGCAACGTCTTCCTCAATTGGTTGTTAGTGCCTCGCAGCTTTGACTACGTTATCATCACCAACTTTAATGCTCAGCTCCTTTTGGGGATCAAATTGTACGGTCTTTTCAAGAACAGAATGGATATCCAATTCTTACTTGAGCACTCGATACCAAATGCAGATCTGTTGCAACAGGCGTTGAACAAGATGAGCATTGACATTGCGATTACTGTGGTATGTTGCCTGATGCTTCTTTTGAGATTCGTCTTACTGTTGTTCATCAAGAGAACTCATTTGAAAGTTGCCAATGGGTTCAGTAGTTCATCCTGGAAGCTGAAGGATTCGGTAGTGGATGGTCACGTGGCCTATCCGCCACAGTGTTACGGTGAAGGTCACCACAACTACGAAAAGAATGAAAACGCCATGCTTACAGTTTAGTACTGTTGGTCACTGAACTCTGATCTTGAAGACTTTCAAACAAATATAGAGCTATATTAAGAAGTGTTTGCCCAACTATAACTGAAGCACTATCGGTTGCCTAGATAAGATAAGGTAGAATGCAGGTAAGCCGTGCCGTCTTTTTAGTTCGCTCATTATGTACATTGTATGCTAGTGGACTTGGGAAGTGACTACAACATCATTTTCTCTTTTCGCTAGCAGGACCCTGAAACTAGTCTTAGATCTCCTTCGTATACAGCCGATGACTCTTTCAGCTCAATGCATGGCGCGTGGAATTATACTAGCCATGTATAAGGTGCGGATATAATACCAAATCGGGAAATATGGCGGAGATAGGATATGCGCCGTTTCTTCCCGAAATAGCACCGATATCTTCGTTTCCTTCTTGTTCAGGGCCCAAATTCCGTGATATGGCTGTTGTAAATTGAACTTTCTTATCTTTAAAGGAATAAATGATACGATTGGACAATATTCGGGTGTGAAACCCCCCAATATTAGAAAGAATTGATGGCGGAGCGTGCTATGTCCGAACTCCGGTGCGGCTCGGTTTCGAGGGGGTCGATATGTATGTTTGTAACATCCCTGATTATAAATTGAGTGGTGCTGCCGCTTTTGCAACCAGTGTGCATTCCCCATCCACTTCAGTATCCTCGAGTTCAAAAGACAAAGATGAATTCCTTTTTACCTGATGCAAAAGCCTTCGAACCACAGTTCTCTAGCCTGGTGGCGGAGAGATCAAGAAACCGTACATTTGCCACGTTCATTGATCTTGATCTACCAAAGGACGTTGAGAAACATCCAAACCCAATTCCTCTCGATGGTGGCTGTCCAGATGAAGGTTTCTTCCCAGTTGAATCTATCCATTTGAACCTTATCGATGAGCCGTTCCAACACCTCGACTATGAACACCGCGCACCTGGTACAAACATGATTGATATCAACGTCAAGGAGCAGATCCACAAGATCAACGAGGAGAACACTGTACACACCTACCGTTATCCCCTTGCCGATGATCAGATCTCGATTCATCAAGGATTCCAGTATTCTGGTCCAAACGGTATGCCACCGCTGGTGGCTTTCTCCAAGGAACTAGTTACAAGACTACACAAACCTGCATATGATGACTACCATGTTCTAATGACAAACGGATCTGGCGACTCCTTGTTCAAAGTGTGTGATCTGCTTTGTGAGGAAGGCGGTACCATCTTGGTTGAAGAGTTCACATTTACTCCTTTCAACAACACCGCTGCTAATTACAATTGCAAGGCCATCCCTGTTAAATTGAACATCAGAGAAGGTGATGAGCCTGGCATTGACCCTGAGTATTTGGATGATTTGCTCACTAACTGGAGTACGGGTCCTTACAAGGGTTTAAAGAGACCAACGGCTCTTTACACAATCCCAACAGGACAGAACCCAACAGGATTGACCCAGTCTCTCTCACTCAGAAAGAAGATCTATGCCATTGCTGAGAAGCATAATTTCGTGATCATTGAAGATGATCCATATGGTTACTTGGTTCTTCCAAAGTACGGTACTGAGAACATCTACCAAAGTCCTGACTTCAAACCAGAAGAGTATGCCAAGTTGCTCACGCCTTCGTACTTGACGATTGATAAGTCAGGTAGAGTTATTAGATTGGACACTTACTCCAAATTGTTTGCACCAGGTCTCAGATTGGGCTTTGTCACAGTCAACCCATACTTTATGAAGAAAATGACAGTGCACACTCTTGTCTCAACAAGAGCACCATCTGGTATTTCCCAAGTTCTTCTCAACAACATTATCCAACAATGGGGTGGTGTCAATGGGTGGCTTAAATGGTCTGGAAAAGTGGCCAAGCATTACACAATCAGACGTGATGTGTTCTTGAAGGAGATTTACTCCTCTGAGAGTAACAAGAAGGGTCAAATCAGTGTTGTTGAGCCTGATGCCGGTATGTTTATTATCGTTTACTTGAATATCGAAAACAAGGTTAAGGATCCTGCAAACTATGAAAAAGTCCTGCAGCAGGCCAAGTACAAGTACTTAAAGTACGGCGCGGGCGTTGTGCTAGGTAACAAGATGGTTACTGATTTGTCGTTCAAGTACACTACCCCAAAATCCAATTTCATCAGACTGACCATCGCTGCTGCTCATTCTAATGAGATTCTCAAAGAAGGTGTCAAGAGATTCTGTAATGCCACTAATGAGTTCTTTGAAGAGTTGAATGCGGGCAAGTATGATGAGCTGTTGAACTAGATATCATAAGATCCAAGGATCTTCCAATGTACAATTTTGTAACATATAATATGATTAGGAATCTACGTCCGATCTGTGTCTTATTTGGTCTTTGATAGTCTTTAAGTAACATTACTGATGGTAACGTAATGTCACCTTCGAATACTGTAGAGATCATGTACCAGGCCGCCAGTGGTAGGAAGTGGAAATTCCATGCCCTACCTCACCACACGTGATGTCGATGTCAACCCTCTCAACGGCAACAACAGTCACAGCGCGAAGGTTCTCCCCTCCCAAAGGGCGCACAAGAAGCGGTTCGCGAAATCAGTGCTTAGCCCAGGCAACAGCGCTGTTGGCGGTCGCGCATCATAGAGAGTGTATTCGGTATGCGCAGCACACTCAGAATGAAAAAGTGAACAAAAGTTCACGGTTGACAACTAGTCGCACACAATAAGGGGAGTTTGAGACGTCTATCACCAAGCAAGTAAGTGGAGTTGTTGAGGGGCACTTGGAGGTTTACTACTTGTATTTCAACTTGGAGGATCACCACACCACGTTTCATTTCAGTGTGTCATTGGGGAGGAATCAGATTACATGAAGGGTCGTCAATCTTGAGCCAGAACATTTGAAGACCAAAGCTCCATCCATACATGCCAAAAGGACGGATACACAAACATCACAGAGCGTCGTATTGACACCATCTTAGACCACCAATTCTCCCCATACGCGTTGATTATTGAAATAACAGTGTGAACCTTTGTCCCTATGAAATCTTAAACACTACTCAGAAATACTAACAAGCTTCCTTTAGAAATGTCTAAGTCAAAAAACCACACAGCTCACAACCAGACAAGAAAGGCTCACCGTAACGGTATCAAGAAGCCACAGACTCAGAAGTACCCATCTTTGAAGGGTGTTGACGCCAAGTTCAAGCGTAACCACAAGTTCGCTCTCCGTGGTACTGCTAAGGCTTTGGCTGCTGCTCGTGCTGAGAAGAAGTAAACCTGTTAAAGCACAACAAACAAAAACCTTTTTTTTGAACTCTGAATGATGAATTAATGCAAACAGAAATCTTGGTTGGCTGTACTATCTGCTGATGTCGCCATTGCACACTTTCTTTTGATGTTGGTTCAAACCAATGAGTTACATGTATATCGTCTTAGTTGTTTAAAAGGAATCGGCATAATTACTGGACAGTAGACTGTTGACTGTTGGGTGTATCAGTTTAGACGGGGCACAGTGTATACAGGGCCTTGGGGTCGGCGGCTACTTTGTTTACCTTTTGGTTTTGTGGCATCTCCCAAAAAGTAATAAATAGGCCTGATCCCCCAATTATTTCTCTGCTTTTATCAATAACCATTTGGTATATTACACAAAGCCGGATAGTACACAAAGTCGGATACATAACTCTCTATTAGAATGCCAGGAGTTTTACAGAACCAGGTCGCTTCAGACACAGCAGCCGCCACACCAACCTCTACAGAGCAGGTTGCCGCCGAGTCATCCACTCCATATGAAGGTTCCAATCGTCTCTACGTCAGTAATGTCGATTACCATGCCACCGAGGATGATCTTTACGGATTCATGAAAGACTTCAGCGTGTATGGCCGATACCTTTAAGTAATCAGGGGGCTTCCCCACCCATTAAAGGGCAACAAACTAATGTTCAACAGCACTTCTATCTTGATCCCAAGTCACACCGTTAGGGGAATCAAGGGTTCAAAGCACAAGTCTTTAGGAATTGCGTACATTGAATTGTCAACAGTTGAGGAGGCAAACCGCGCTAAAGAATCCCTCAATGGCAAGAAGTTGAACAACCGCGTGCTTAGAATCAAGTCCTTCGTTCCTTATACTCCAAAGCCTGTTGGAGACAAGACTGATGTCAATGAAGCATCTTCTCCTCTGGATCTGGCTACTAAGGGCACTGAGGCTGTTGGTGGTGATTCTCCGGGGTGTGCTCAGGCCACTGATGAGTCTAATGACTTGTCTCCTGAAGTGAATGAGCCATTGTCCAATGACACTGTCTTCATTAACCATATCTCTCCAAAAGTCACAGACGGTGACCTTCGTGCTTACTTCCATGAATATATTCCAACCGAGGTGTATATCTTCAAGAGCCGTTATAAGAGAGACGAGCCAAAGAAAAGCTTCTTCCGCCATCGCCGTTATGTCTCTGCATTGGTCACGTTGGGCGGTGAGGATGCACTTGCCAAGGCACTTGATGAGCTCAAGGGCAAGAAGTTGGTGGGACGTCGTGTGTCTCTCAAAGCATCATACCTTTCAAAGATTGATGAGGTTAAAAAGGCCGCCCTGTCTCAGCAGATCAAGGTCCAAACTCTTGACAAGGGGGCTTCCGGGTCTGCACCATCTCCTGTCTCTGTGGAACAAGGTACCTCCACCGGCCCAACCGTTTCACCAGATGAATGCGAGAATACAGAATGTAACTGTGAACTTGAGAACTCGAAGTGTAAGTGTGAACAAGTTGAGAGCTCGGCCAATGGCGACGACGAGATGGTTGTCACAGGTGCTCCTGGTGAGCCACTCAATTGAACTCGAGTTCATATTTTACTCGCAAGAGCTCGCATACCTATTATCCATGATGGATCTCATTACCACTTTTTCTAAATCTCTAGCAGTATGATTTTGGCTCTCAATAGATATAGCATATGAATGAGAAAGGTGTAATCATTATCGACGTAGTACATTAGCTTATCTGCCTGACACATTGAAATCTGGGGTTATTGACACTGCACTGGATGGCAGGCTTCGCGAAGAAGGTAAAGCAGGCGTGCTATGTTGTACATACATTCTGATATATTCACGCTTTTAGGGCAGTGGTATGGTGTGCGGGTGTAAACAGAAAAAGCAGTCTCACTCTCGACAAGCCGCGACTCTGTGTTTGGTTATCGAGCCCTGGCGCGAAAAACATTGCATCACACACAGAAAAGTTGAAAAAGTGTTTGTTCAGCTCCACTCACAAACTGTTGAAGAGGTTCTAACTAGCTAAACAATCAACAATGGGTATGTCAAAGAGCTGAGGGAATCAGAGAGAAGTATCGAGCTTGGATGTTCATGGGAGTTTATGTGTTTTCATTATTATTCATATGGCAAGACGGACTTTTCCAGAATCTTCAACACACAACAAGACCAACACCAATGACGGCCAACTACCATAGTGGGAAACCGAAAGTGGGAAGATCACGACGCTAGTCATAACACTAGTCCTTTTCCGAATCATTTCACATCTTTTATTATTGAGTTTGATTGAGAATTTTCATTGAGGATCACAAGTGTTGAATCATTGGTCACAAGAAGGCCACTCACACCAAGCGAATCTTGCTTCTCTTCATTCCAACCAGTTTAACTGGGGACCAGAGTACTAACAACTTCCACAGGTAGAGTTATTCGTAACCAGAGAAAGGGTGCTGGTTCTATCTTCACTTCTCACACCAGATTGAGAGAGGGTGCTGCCAAGCTCAGAACCTTGGACTACGCTGAGCGTCACGGTTACATCCGTGGTGTTGTCAAGCAGATTGTCCACGATGCTGGTAGAGGTGCTCCATTGGCCAAGGTTGTTTTCCGTGACCCATACAGATACAAATTGCGTGAGGAGACCTTCATTGCTAACGAGGGTGTCTACACTGGCCAGTTCATCTACGCTGGTAAGAAGGCTTCTTTGAACGTTGGTAACGTTTTGCCATTGGGTGCTGTCCCAGAAGGTACCATTGTCTCTAACGTTGAGGAGAGACCAGGTGACAGAGGTGCTCTCGGTAGAACCTCTGGTAACTACGTTATCGTTATCGGTCACAACCCAGACGAGAACAAGACCAGAGTGAAACTCCCATCTGGTTCCAAGAAGATTATTTCTTCTGATGCCAGAGGTGTCATTGGTGTCGTTGCCGGTGGTGGTCGTGTTGACAAGCCATTGCTTAAGGCTGGTCGTGCCTTCCACAAGTACAGAGTTAAGAGAAACTCTTGGCCAAAGACTCGTGGTGTTGCCATGAACCCAGTTGATCACCCACACGGTGGTGGTAACCATCAGCACATTGGTAAGGCCTCTACCATCTCCAGAGGTGCCGTCCCAGGTCAGAAGGCTGGTTTGATTGCTGCTAGAAGAACTGGTTTGTTGCGTGGTACTCAGAAGACTCAGGACTAAATTTAACATTTATATATACTGTTATTGTCTGTCTACGGGTGTTTTGATGTTCCAAAAAAATAAATCATTTATAATGTACTGTTAGTGTTCAAAGCATGTTGTAGTAATAATACGCTGTGGTATGTCGTAACTTTCATTGTCACATCTTATATACAGTTGTCGTTTGAATTCTATCAATATCTTATAAAACTGTAGCCTCTTCATTGTCCTCATTCAATGACAAGTATGGGGCATTAGGGTGGAAAAGGAAATCCAACTTCTTTCCATTGTATAGAGTTGCAGCAAGCAGGATGAGGTTGAAGATTGACATTGCAAAGAATGGAGATCCGCTCCAGATGTCAGAAGTGTAAGCACCAACCATGGAAATGATGAGGATACCAACACCACCACAGAACCCAAAGACACCAGCGATAGTACCATTGTGACCACGCTGCTTGTCTGTGACTAGTGACATGGATGTGATGATAGATCCAATCATGGAGACACCATAGACTGCACTTGTGACGTAAGCGAGAGCTGATCTTGGGTCATCAAGAAGGGCGTATCCGATAGATCCAAGGAATCCTGCAATACCAGTCACGATGAGGCCGACTTTACGACCGTACTTGTCAGCCAAGATACCAAAGACTGGTGCAAATACAAGAGATACGGAGTGAACGATACCTGAAAGAATGGCACTCTGTACGTATGCCTCGTCACATTTCTCAGCTCCAATATCACAGAGACCATTCTTGTGATAGTAACCATTCACATAGTTTGGAAGGAAAACGGAAATGACAACTGTACTGGAACGAGCAACAAAACTTCCAATGTATGCCAGTGCTATTTTTCTGTTCTTGGCCTCAGCAAATCCGAGCTGGAGCAATTGGAAATAAGACTTTTGGTCGTGTTGGATACCATGCATTCCGTCCTCATTGTCAAGCTCTTCATCAAGGACATCGTCATATGGGGAAAGATATCTTGCCAAGAATGAGATTCTTGGTTTCTTTGGGCAAAAGAGGCCATATGCCAAAAATGCCGATGAGACAATTGCAATGGCACCAACAATGAAATATGAATGCTTGAGTGCTGGTGCTGGTGGCTCAATCTTACCCAGCTTACGTGGTAATGGGATGTAGAAGGATGCGGAGAAAACGGCACCGATTCCAGAGGCCATACCGATAACTGCTGTGAGCTTACCGTTTCTCTTTGGAGGCGCACGCGCACCTTCAGTCCCCAATGAGTCTGCAGATGCATCATCCAAAATCTCCACCTCTTGTGCCTCATTATCAGCAGAAAGAGGAGCGTCAGCGGCGGACCCCCATCTCAAGAGCGAACTCAGCTGGAACCCCGATGCACTCATCTCTGCAAGCAGTGCGGGCATCATCGATGCGGAAGAAGTGGCACCGAAGGCAAACAGCATTCTCATCAACAGGAGTTGCGGGTAGACGTTCTTTGCCGTTGTATAGATGAAGAAAGTAGCACCTATCATGAAGACGCCTAGGACGTTGATGTATTTAGCACCAATCTTATCACTGAACGCACCAATGAATGGCGAAAGCGACATTGAAACAATCTCATCGGCAAAGGCCAGCTTGCCGATGTAGTTGCCGGTCTTATCAGCGGAGACACCTAGCACATTGGTGAGGAAGAAGGTCTGTGTGGATGCCATGAACACCATGAAGGAGACACCGGAGAAGCATGTGAAGACGAATGCCAGGAAGTTGAGCTTTGTGTAAGGCTTCGAGTACCCCATTGTGTGAATCCTGAGCCTGCCAAAGTGGTTTCCACCGGTGCACTGCTGGTTTGAGGTGTCTTTCCATCTTTTGAGATGCGAATTTTATCATTTCCATCACTCTGCTGCAGAAAGCCCTAAATGAACAAGGCTCGGCTTTGGCTGGTTTTCCCGGCTTCCGGGGCCCGCAGTCATTCTGCCGGCTCCCTTTTGGGCGTTGCCATGGCAATGATTAAAGTGGATCGTGATTTCGCGATTTCGTGTTTTAACACCCGTGCACCACCTACACGTAAATACAAAACAACAACAACAACAACAACAATAAACAGTGGGCGGTAAGCATACAGCTATACGTTTTGATTCAACGCGTCGTGTTGGTTGTATTGGCTTGCCAGAATGCACGTTGAGGAGCTCATCATCGACGGGTTCAAGTCGTACGCGACGAGAACGGTCATCTCCGGCTGGGACCCGCAGTTCAACGCCATCACAGGGCTCAATGGTTCAGGTAAATCGAACATCCTCGACGCGATCTGCTTCGTGCTGGGTATCTCCTCGATGTCCACAGTGAGGGCATCCAACTTGCAGGATCTGATATACAAGCGAGGACAGGCCGGTGTCACCAAGGCCTCTGTCACTATCGTCTTTGACAACTCGGACTCTTCCAAGTCGCCAATCGGGTTCGAGTCGCTGTCCAAGATCTCCGTCACGCGGCAGATTGTGCTGGGTGGCACCTCCAAGTATCTGATCAACGGCCATAGGGCGCAGCAGCAGGCGGTTTTACACTTGTTCCAGTCCGTGCAGTTGAACATCAACAACCCGAACTTCTTGATTATGCAAGGTAAGATCACCAAGGTGTTGAACATGAAGCCTGCTGAGATTCTCTCCTTGATTGAAGAGGCTGCAGGTACCAAGATGTTTGAGGATCGTAAGGATAAGGCCGAAAAGACCATGGCAAAGAAGGAAACGAAACTCCATGAGATCAGGGCGTTGCTTGCAGAAGAGATTGAGCCAAAACTCGAGAAGTTGAGAACTGAAAAGAGAACTTTCCTTGAGTTCCAGCAAACACAATCCGATCTTGAGAAGCTATCTCGTGTCGTGAATGCCCACGATTTCAGTCACTACTCGAAGAAATTCCATAACCTCGAGGAGCAGTATCACAATCAGAAATACATTCTGGAGAACTCTTCATCTGAAGTGGAGAGACTAACAAGTGAAATTGCACACTTGACTGAGGATCTCGACAGAATTAAGAAAGAGAAGGAGAAATACGCTAGCAAGGGCAACAAACTCAAGGACCTGGAAAACAAGCTTGCTGAAGTCTCGAAATTGATAACAAGATTGGAGACTTCCAAGGCTCTCAGCCTAGATAGTTTAAAAGATGAAGAAAAGAAGAAGTTGCGCTTGATTGAACAGATTCAGAATCTCGAAACAACTATCCAGCAAAGGATATCCTCCCATGAGCAACTTGAGAAGAATTACAACAACATGAGATCTCATCTTTCCAATCTCAAATCACAGTTTGCAAAAAAGGAGGAGTTGTTGTCGACATTGACGACTGGTATCTCGTCCAAAGGTCAGTCTGGTGGCGGTTATGCTGCACAGCTACAAGAAGAGAAGGCAAAGCAGTCTGAGATCAAAACAGCCATCGAACAATGCAAGCTCAGAGCTCAACATCTTGTTCAGGAAAACAGATCCAATGAGCCGAAACTGGTAAAGGCTAAACAGGAGTACGACGCGTTTGTTCAAGAACTCGATCAATTGAAGCAGACAAGAGCTGGACTCGAACAGCAACTCAATGACTTGGGCTTTGATCCAAACCGTAATAGAGAAATGAAATCCAGAGAAGCACAGTTGAACAAAGAGCTTCACAAGATCTCAGGAGAAGCTAACTTCTTGAAACGCAAAGTTGCTAACCTGGAGTTCACTTACAGTAAGCCATCTGCGAACTTCAACCCAGCTTCGGTGAAAGGTGTTGTTGCTCAACTGTTTAGTATCCCAGATGATAAGATGGATTCCGCTACTGCACTTGAGGTTGCAGCAGGTGGTCGTCTGTACAACGTTGTTGTTGATAACGAAGTCACTGGTGCTCAGCTGTTAGAAAGAGGTCAATTGAGAAGACGTGTCACGATTATTCCATTGAACAAGATTTCCGCCTGGACATTATCACAGAAGCAAGTGCAGCTCGCAAAGGAGATTTGTCCAGGCAAAGTCGAACTCGCTTTGAATCTGATAGGATATGAGCATGAAGTCGCAAGAGCTATGGAGTTTATCTTTGGTTCCAGATTGGTTTGTCAAGATGCTGAAACCGCAAAGCAAGTTACCTTCCACCCGCAGGTACGCGCAAGAAGTGTGACGCTTGAAGGTGATGTTTATGATCCGGAAGGTACACTGTCGGGAGGCAGCAGAAGAAATAATGGCTCGGTATTGGTCAACATTCAGCACTACAATCGCTTGAACTCTCAGATAGAGTCAATACAACAAGAGTTAAGTGGTATTCAAGAAGGCCTTCGCCAACAAGATGAACTTTCCAAGCACACAAAGTCGCTTCAACAAGAACTCAATATGGCATCTCACCGTGTCCAGTTGGCCGAAAAGAATTTGCAGAGCAACATGGCAAGCCAGCTTCTTCAAAGATTTGAGACGAATCAGCAAGAAATCCAAAACTTGGAACAATCCGTTCTTGATAAGCAAGGTCAATTGTCAATAACTGAGGATGAGATCCGTAAGATTGAGAATGACATGAAGGAATTCAGCAGCAATAAGGGTTCTAAGCTAAAGGAGCTCGAAGCTGAAGTCGCAAAACTCGCAGCCGAGATCGAACCTCTTTCTGACCAGTTGGAGCAAACAGAAGATGCGTTCCAATCATCACAGGTTGAGCTTGAACAACTGAATACAGAGCTACAAGGGTCGAAGGAGTCTGTTGCTGATATTGAGATCTCCGTTAGGGACTTGAATGAACAATCTAAGGTCATTGAGAAGGACCTTCTTGAGAATTCTCGGATATTTGAATCTATCAACAGTGAAGTTGAACTGGAGAAGGAGAACCAGCTGGGTCTTGATGACGAGCTTCGGGAATTGAATAAGGTCCTCAAAGCAAAGAACCAGCAAGTCAATGATATCAAGTTGAATTCGCAAAAGTTGGTACATGAAGTTGAAAAACTGGAGAGTAATACGAATTCTCTAAGGTCTCACCTAGAAGCTCTTGTTGAGGAAAACAATTGGTTATCAGATGAAAACATGGTCAGTGCTGTCATTCGTGAATATCCAAATGTTGACCTCGAAGATTTGAAACAACAAATTGCTCATATGCAAGAGAGATTCCAAACAATGAAGAGAAAGGTCAATGCTAATATCATGAGTATGATTGACAATGTTGAGAAGAAAGAAAGTGCTTTGAGACAAATGATCAAGACGATCGAGAAGGATAAGTCGAAAATCGAAGAGACCATAGTAACGCTAAACGAATACAAGAGAGAGACGCTGATCAAGACATGGGAGAAGGTCAGTACCGACTTTGGTCAGATCTTTGGTGATCTCTTGCCGAACTCGTTCTCGAAACTTGAGCCTCCGGAAGGAGTTGATATTACAGAGGGTCTCGAGGTTAAGGTGCGTCTTGGTAAGGTCTGGAAGGATAGTTTGGTTGAATTATCCGGTGGTCAGAGATCGCTCATTGCCTTATCTTTGATTCTTGCTTTGCTACAGTTCAAACCTGCTCCTATGTACATTCTGGATGAGGTTGATGCAGCTTTGGATCTTTCTCATACTCAGAACATTGGTCACTTGATCAAGACCAGATTCAAGGGGTCGCAATTCATCATTGTGTCTTTGAAAGAAGGCATGTTTACCAACGCCAACAGAATCTTCCGCACAAGATTCCAGGATGGAACATCTGTTGTCAGTATTATGTGACATCTAATTAGCTGCTAGTGTATTATAAATGTGGATAGATCTGTATGGTTATAATAATTGTGCTATATCAAAAGTAGAGGAAAGTAAGATAAAGAAATAGGTAGCACTTGAAATATGAGGCGGAGAGCTTAGTAAACTTCCAAGATGTAACGAGAAGTTTCCTTCATCTCCTCGACCTCCTTAGCAGCATCAATGTGGACACCTCTTTCCTTAGCCTCGGTCTCAACAATATCCTCCAAAGCAGCAGTGATGTCTGGAACTGGCCAAACTGGACCACACAAGTAGAATGAACCATTCTTCTTAACAATGGCCTCCTTCAACTCTGGAAGAGTTTGTCTGATACGGTCCTGGATATAGATCTTCTCAGGCTGATCTCTGGAGAAAGCAGCACCAATATGAGTGATGACACCAGCAGCCTTATAAGCTTCCCAAAGTTCACCGTACAAGTACTCTTCCTTTCTGTGTCTGGCACCAAGGTATAAGTAGATCTCACCAATCTCCATACCCTGTTGCTTCTGCCAGATCTTTTCTTCGACAAATGCCTTGAATGGAGCAAGACCAGTACCCAAACCGGACATGACAATTGGTTGAGTAGATAATGGTGGCAACTTCATGACAGATGGCTTAACGGATACAACCAATTCAGAACCAATATCCAACTGGGACAAATATCTAGAGCATTGGCCAAATCTCTTACGCTTTCTAGCATCAACCCAGTCAACAACGACAATGAGCAAGTGGACAGCATTTGGATGCATCTTCTGCGAAGAGGCAATAGAATACTCTCTTCTCTTCAAAGGTGGAATCAAAGAGACCAATTCTTCCAAAGATGGTCTGGCAGATGGGAAGATCTCGAAGATGTCAGAATAACTGTAGAACTCGACATCTTGGAATTTCTTCAACTCCTCAGCACCTTCAGATGAACCAAGCGTTTCCAATTTCTTCTTTTCCTTTTCATCAGAAGCAAATGGTGCCAACGACTCATAGAACTTCTTTCCTGGTTTACCGAGAAGATCCAAGTTATCAGTGAAAGCCTGTGAAACGGTACGAACCTCAATGAGATCATTGTCATCCCTGTTTGGAACCTGAACCAAGGTGTTTGGATCAAGGCCATAAACCTCCAAGAATCTCGAGACTTCCTCCTCGTCGTTTCTACCATGGACACCAAGGGCTTCACCAATATCGTAAGTCAAACCAGTACCGGTAATATCAAACTCAATGTGGAAAATGTGTCTCGAGTAGTCCGATGGAGTGACACGACGGTTCTCCTGGACTTTGACAACAAAGTTACGAACAGGCAAGTCTGGTCTCAAAGCGTTGACAGTGTTGAAGGATTCCTGGAATGCAAACTTCTTGACGGCTTCAACATATGTAGAGACCTGGGTAGTTTCAGGTTCTGGAATGGATCTTGCGTTTGGTTCAAAGGCAGACTCGGTTGGGAACACTGGCAGAGTGACTTCGTTCTCCTCCAATGGCAACTCGGCCCACTTTGGATCAACTTCAACCTCCTTGATACCCTTTGCGAAAACGGTTTCTTCAATGATTCTGGTGACAACAGCAGCTAAAAGCTCGATATCAGATCCAGAGGATTGCCAGACCTTTCTAACGATATCATCGACAGTCAATGATGGATCAGCATACTTCCAGAACACAGCTTGGATGGCGATCAAGCCAGTACGGCCCTTGGCCTCATCGAGTTCACCAATGGTAGACAAGTCGAGCAGGATAAGCTTGTTGGAGTTCTTGGCAATGTTACGACGGAACTGCACAGGTAAAGACTCTGCAAACTCCTTCAAGTCCTGTGGAAGATCATGCTGAGCAAGAATGACATGTGCATCAGAGCTAGCAGTCTTGAGAACATTGAAGTTCTGCAAAATAACCTTGTCATCAACAAAGACAACGTTAGCAGAATCAACAGCACCAACGGTGTATGTTGTTGTTTTGGCAGACACCTGAGCTTGGAAAACACCACCGGCAACTTCATTGTCAAAAGTGGCCTTGTACTTGAGGTTAAGGGTGGAGTCCAACGAGTATGCATGAGCAATTCTCGAGGCAACATCAATATACTTGCTGTTATCCAAAGACCAGAAAATGGCATCGCCTTGGGAACCGACCAATTCAGTTTCTGGGATAACAACGAATGAGTTGACAATTTGACGAACTGCAATAGCGGACCAGACGAAAGATGGTGAATACATGAACTCGGAGACTTTAACCTTCTGGCTGAGTCCACTAAAGAAGATAGAGGCATTGACATTACCTTTCAACAACGAGGACTTGTTGTTCAATGACTGGCCAATGACAGTGAGAGACTGAGTAGTCTTAGGAATGACAGAAAGGAACGATTCTGTTTCGAATGGCAGTGGAATTCTTGCAGCAATGACACCAATTTTCAAGTTGAATTGGTCTGAGAGCTTGACAATCTCCTGGGCAAACAACTCTGACTCCACAGATCCGTAAACGACAAAGACGTTTGTAGCATCGGAGGCACCAAAGTACTCGAATGGTTTGTATTTGGTGCCAAAGATGGTGTTGAGAGTTGATAAAGCAGCAGCAGGTCTCTCATGGGCAGGAAGTGCGGACCAGACAGAAACACAAGACTTCAATTTATCGTATGCATTTGTCAAGTCATCCTGAGAGATGACGTAGTCGACTCTAGCAGATTCCTTCAAATAAGATGGACCATCGTACAAGTTCAAAGAAGACTGAAGATTGGAGAAGACGAGAGACAAGAGGGACATATGCTGAGCTTCCTTTGGTGACAAAGGTGTGAAGACAGCAAAGTTCAATGAATGGGCAAAGTTGAGAGGAGTGACATAATTGGAAACCAAAGCACCAGATTCGTCATCGTAATCCAACGCAGAGACCTGGAAAGACAAGGCCTTTGAAGATGCGCCTGCTTTCAGAGCTGGTTCGAAAAATGGCAAAGAGGAACCAGAGGTGACAACTGGGATGGTCTCTGCCTTCTTGTTAGAGGACAAGTAACCGAGAATGGCGGTGGATGCACCGGATCTGACTTCAAAGTTGGAAACGCTTGGAACGATACCATGACCGTTCTTTCTCTGCAGCGAGGACCAGAGCTTCAAGGTGAGGTCCAGAACATTTTCCTGGCCGACAGACTTGTAAGTGAAGATACGAGGAGCCGTGGCGTAGATGGCAGAAGAGACCAAAGTGGCTGGGGTGGTGTAGGCAATGCCCTTAAGAGAGTGTGGGTCCTTTGGAAGCCCGAAAGGAAGAACGATCGAGGCTCCAGCCAGACTGGAGACAGCTGGCGAGCCGCTATTGACGGATCCAGCAACCGAAACAGTCATCTCTTGTAGATACTTTCAAAGTGAAGTGTACCAGTATACTACTACAGAGTAGATCTGAAAAAAAAATGCTTTGTCGTTGATCTATAATTCCTCATCAGCCACAAGCCACACAAGCCACACAAAACGGTGCAGAAATGGCGTTGATTATGCACCGCCACAGATGAGCACGTTGGCACGTGACTTGTACTGTCACGTGACTGAAATCTTCATTTTGATCACGTGATTGCGCTTATCTCGAAAAAACGTGTGGAAATGTCCCAAAGCGGTAACTTGATTACTACCACACGATAAAACAGTCGGGCATGCCAAAAGGCCAAGCGATGGCTCGACTTACCCCCACAAAAGGAGGGCAGTACCAGCAAGCAGCGGGACTTGTGGCAGTGCAATGGTGGTTGTCTCCATAGAGAGCTCTGATGATGAGCTTCATGACTCTCTTCGGGACCTCAGGCTGTCGATCATTGGAGACGAGGACGAGAAGCTTGCCTTGCTGAACTCACCAAATCTTGACACCATTTTCTTGCTCATGGACCAGATTGTCTCCGACACACGAAACGACATTATTGTGCTTGAGAACTCTCTTATTATTTTGTATTCTTTATCCCTTCTTCAGGAATCTCTACCGAAGCTCATTGATAAGTATTCGTTCTTCTCCGTGCTGCTGCGTGTGGCAAGCATTTATAAGTATCACGATGACGTTCTCGTGAAAGTGTTCAACATCTTGCCGAATGCATTGTCGACTCGGAAGGAGTACAACCTGAATCTTCAGAGCTCTGACGTTATCCTATTCCATAACTTGCTCTACTCCAAGCTTGAGGAAAAGGCAGGTAATGAGATGCATAACACAGCTGTCTTGTTGAGTATTTTCCGTCTTCTTCCACATTTGAAGCATACTGAATTGCAGACGTTAATTGGACCGGTATTGGATATATTTGGAAATGTTTTTCACGGGCCTGTTGATTCTTTATTGGGGTTGTATGGCACAAAGAAGATTTATACGGAATGTTTTGATCAGTTGTACGTTCCACTCCCGCCAAAGATGGTTCTCTTTGCAAACTTTACTGCACCAATGCTTTTCTCACTTTCGCATATGCTTTACCAGGCCAATGACCCGTTGGCGAGACCAGATGGTGGTGCTTCGTCTTTGTCTATTTCAGAAAAGAAGACTATAGATGATATCTTGGCCAAAGAGCAGTATTTTGCCATTAGCTCCTTGTTAAAGGCACAGGACCCTGAATTGAAACTGGCTGCTATCACAGTGCTTGTTTACTATTCGCAGCATTCCGGATTATCCAAGAGCCAAAAGGACAACAACGTGAAGAAGGTATTACCGTATTTGATCCAGTTGATACATTTTGAAGATGGTCGTTTGGATGTTTACAAGAGTGATTTGAACTTGTCGAGGAAATTCAATCCCCTATGCATCTTGTCGAATCTTTCATTGGATTTTGAATTTGTCAATGATTTCTTGTTGGATTGTAACATCATTTCAAAATTATGTGACGTTGTGATAAAGTTGAACAGCACCCCATTGGAATCTTTAAGTTTATCCAGACTTGATAACTTGGGATTTGTGTTTTTGATCTTGAGTTCATTGACGGCTACAAAGGAGGCAAACAGAACTGCCATATTGTCTGATGATCTCACTAGCATGATTGAAAAAGTGTTGGATTTCCATTTACAGAAACTCGAGTCCTTTATGAAGGATCCTGATTCCGTTGATGAGGATCTTTTCTTAACATCTGCACATTTGAGCATTGGCGCATCATACCTTCTCAGGTCCTTCTCCAGAAGCGTCACGATATTACGCACGCATTTGAACGAGCGCAGTGCCGTCAAGTATTTACTTGGGACGTTACCTATCCCACAGAGTGAGTTGACATTGGCGTGTCAATCGAACTCTGCGTTGCTTTACTCTGAGTTGTTACTCAAGACTGTAACTCTTGCGATAACATCGAATATCGTTTTAGATTTCAGTCCCTTGAGGAAGAATTTATTACAAGGTGGTCTTGTGGAGGTTATTTCCACGCTTTTGGACGAGACTAACAGCACTACGATTGTTCTGACTGCGTTATGTGTGCTACGGCACGTTATTTATAACGAGAAAGCTGATGCTTGTGAAAAATATCTCCGTTGTATTGGGTTGGAGAAGATTGTTGCTTTTTGCAATCATGAGGATATTCATATCCAGGAGATGGCGTTTAGCGTGTTGCGGAATCTGACAAGGAGTTCAAAGATACATGTGATGAAGTTGTTGAATTTCTTTAACGATGAAGGTGAACAGGGGAGTGAGGAGAAGAAGCAAAGCTGGTTGAACTTTCTTAAGAGCAAGTTGGATTCGTTATCGATTTATGATAGCGAAGAGCAAAAAAATCTCGATACGGTTATTTATGGTGTTGTGCACATTTCCTCTATTGATGAAAGCTGTCGGAATCTGATTATTCGGAACGAAGGTCTGCTCGAGACGATCAGGCGATTGCTTGTCGAATGTCCTGATTCCAACGTCAAGCTAGCGTGTATCTGGGTTGTGATCAACTTGACTTGGGTGGAGAACATCCAGCGCAGTGGCGAGCCTGCCAGCATTCTGCATAACCATCTTGGAATGGATGTTGAGGACACTTCTGATGTGCGTGAAGGGGAAGGAAGCAGTAATCGTCTGAGGGATCTAAGGTTGCTGAGGAGTCATACTAGGGGTACAAGAGCACAGGAGAGTAGTGACGATGGCGATGGCACTACATCTGCTTTTGAGAGGGTAAGAAAGCTGCGGGCGATGGGGTTCGAGTCTGCGTTGAGTGCGCTCTTGAACAATGTTGACAGCCTGGACCTCAACGAGCGCATCAAGGTGGCATTGAGCAGTTTCAGCAATGTCGCACATTGACTATTTCTATTTAATACATTAAAGTGGACAAGTATTAGCTAATAAGTAGTATAATAGCTAATAAGTAGTAAGTAGTAACGCCAAGGAGTCACTGTTTTCTTTCTTTTTCTGCCTTGTCTTGTTTACTTTTCAGATTTTATAGCGCGGTGGGCGGGTTATTGAGCTGTCACTCTTCACGCTGTAGGCTGTACTGTTCAGAAGCCCCGTTGCAATAAATAGAAGAAGGTAATGGGTGAATACGACTACACTGTCCTGGGTGTCGGGATCTCAGCACTGCTTGTGCTGTCGACGATCTGGCTGCTGTCCAAAGGGTCGCAAGGGAAGAAGCAACAAAAGAAGAGCAGTGTAAAGAAGGTGGTCAAGCCTCTGAGTGCTCTTGAAAGAGCGCAATTGCTGCTCAAAGAGGTTGCACAGCACATGCATGCCACGCTGGAGCCCGGGATCAAGCAGTACTACGAAGGGTATACCTCTTTGGCGCCAGATGACCGTGAGTACAAGTTCAACTACTACCAGGAGGAGTTGCTAAAGACGCTCATCAGGCTTGACGGCGTTGAGCTTGGCGACGTTACGGACGCTGAGTTGAAAGCAGCGCTTAAAGCACAGAGAAAAGAGGCGATCCGCGAGATCCAGCGGGTCCAGAAAGAACTGGATGCCTTCAAGAAGAGTAAGTAGATATTTGATCTTTTCATTGTAAATGCATTATCGTAGTGTGGCTATCTAGATCTATCGTATACTACATCAGTATATGGCTTAGAGCCTTAGGGGGCCGGAAGCTGTGCCGGTGGCTGAGAGCGAAAAAAAGCGCGAAATTTTTGCGAAATTTTAAGTGACGGCGCGAAAAGGTCTGGGCACAATGGCGCGGCTGTTGCCGTCCGTCCGTTCTTCTTTTGCTTCTTTGTATGGTAGACCCTCTCTGTTGGGCTGTGGTTGTTGTTGTTATTGCATTGATAGTATTGTTGTATAAATTATCTCCTGCTTTAATTCCTTTAATTTGTTGTTTCTTTCTTTCTCTCCTTCCTTCTTTCTTTCTTTCTTCCTTCTTTCTCTCCTTCTTTCTTCTTGTTTGTCTTTCCCAACAGAGAACAACTTATCTCCGTCGATTGCTGTCAAAGATATGTCATGTCATCACCCACCACGAAGGAATACCATGCTACAGTTTATAGTCTGCCAGTCTAAGTTCTAACTCCGTATATCGGCCTCTCCCTCTCTATCTGTTTGCTTTGTTTTGTTTTTCCTTTTTATGGCCGGACTCCTGCGCCCAATATCTCCTGCCCATCCCATCTGGCTCTCTGGAAGTTGCAACCCGCGTGATAACCCAAAGTGCAGCTTTTGGCCATTTAAAACAACGCACGGCTAATATACAGCCACACAAAACGCTCATATAAATGGAGTAGCCTCTGCCCGCCCTCTGTTCCCACATTGCTCACAGTGTTGACTTGGGAATCGTGTGTTGTTGACTCATCACTCAGCGAGACACATTACATCAAACCCATTCGACAATGAACTCCGACGACGAGTCAATCAACTCATATGACATCAACAACAACCCACAGTCATATCTCCCGGACACAGAGGATGCGCAGTCAGAGCTCTCCGACCAGCTCTCGAGCTCCATGACCTCGAACAACATGAGACTCGTGCGCACTGAGACGGTCAAATCGCTTCAGGATATGGGTATGCAGTCTGACGTCCCACTACCAGACGTTAATGCTCCACAGAATGTCAAGAATGCCATCTTCCCAGAAGAGTACACTTTGGAAACGCCCACGGGTCTTGTCCCCGTGGCTACATTGGCAGGCCTGGGTAGAACACAGACTAGAACAGCACAACTCATCAAGACACGTACGCATAGAGCATCCTCTGGTGGGATGATGGACCTCGATGATGACTCGAGTGGAGAGAAGAATGCAGAACCGGAACTGGACCCAGATATCGAGTTTGTCACTTTTATCACCAATGACCCTGACAACCCACACAACTGGCCTACATGGCTCAGATGGGTTTATACCATCAACCTCTCACTTCTCGTCATTGCCGTTGCCTTTGGCTCCTCTTGTGTCACTGGTGGCCTGGGACTCATCAACGACAAGTACCACGTCTCCACAGAGGTGTCGACGTTGACTTGTTCGCTCATGGTGCTTGGCTTCTCGCTCGGTCCGCTCTTGTGGTCGCCACTCTCTGAACAGATTGGAAGACAACCAGTCTATTTCATCTCTCTTTTCCTCTACGTCTTGTTCAACATCCCATGCGCCGTTGCCAAGAACATTGGAACGCTGCTCGTTTGCAGATTCCTCTGTGGTGTTTGGGCTTCTTCGGGTCTTTCACTCGTTGGTGGATCCATTGCAGACATGTTCCCTACAGAGACGAGAGGTGAGGCCATTGCCTATTTCGCCTTTGCCCCATACTGTGGCCCAGTCTTTGGTCCCCTGGTGTGTGGTTGGATCAACATCAAGACAAAGAGACTCGACGTTATCTTTTGGGTCAACCTCGCCTTTGCAGGTGTCATGTGGATCACTGCTACTCTTGTCCCAGAGACTTATGCACCAGTCATCTTGAAGAAAAGAGCAAAGAAGCTCAGAAAGGAAACGGGGAACCCTAAGATCATGACTGAACAGGAAGCTCAAGGTATGTCGCTCAAAGAGCTGATCATGTCGTGTCTTGTCAGACCACTCTACTTTGCCGTGACCGAGCCAGTGCTCGACCTCATGTGCTTCTACGTCTGTCTCATCTACGCGCTTCTATACGCCTTCTTCTTTGCCTACCCAGTCATCTTTGACGATCTTTACGGTTACAATGACGCCTACATTGGTCTCATGCTTATCCCTATTCTCATTGGTGCCTGTCTCGCATTGGTGACGACGCCGATCTGCGAGAGAAGTTACGTTGCCATGACCAAGAGAAGAACACCAACGCCAGAGGACCGTCTCGTTGGTGCCATGATTGGTGCCCCATTCGCCGCCATTGCACTTTGGATCCTCGGTGCCACTTCCCACCACGGAATCATCTGGGTCGGGCCTGCATCTTCTGGTCTTGGGTTCGGCTACGGAATGGTGCTCATTTACTACTCGATCAACAACTACATCATTGACTGTTATGCCGTCTATGCCTCCTCAGCACTCGCCACAAAAGTCTTCCTCAGAAGTGCCGGTGGTGCAGCCTTCCCTCTTTTCACACCACAGATGTACAGAAAGCTCGGCCTCGACTGGGCCTCCTGGCTGCTTGCCTTCATTGCCACCGCGATGGTGGCCATCCCCTTTGGCTTCTACTTTTACGGTAAACAGCTCAGGGGGAAGCTCTCAAAGAAGAACTACTCGCTCTTGGAGGACGAATGATGGCTTGATACCCCCCCCAATATTGCACGCGCTTCAAGATTTAATATAGACGAACACATCTTGAAGGTCTAATACATGTTCTTTCGCATTGGCTGATTGTAGTATTATAATTAGTATTGCTATTAGTGTAAATAGCACTGGGCGCAGCGGCTTTAGTCTTTTCCCCATTGGGCAAACGGCAGACAAATCTCGCCATCCTGGCCGTACCGGGACAGACCGGGTCAGACACACAGCGTGTTTTAGCAGCAGCAACAAGTGTCCTCACATTTTTACCCTTACAGTCCACTCGAACCACTTGGAATCCATCATTCTTGTGTGTTTTGTGCCGTTTCATACAGATAAAGGCCCATTGGTCATTGATTGTTGAGAACCGACACGACTGAACACTAGGTGTACGCACCCCCCTAAGATAAGATAGCGTTATCCTCCCTACCCCTACCCCAATGACGAAACTGAACCCGTTCGACGCCCTCATGGCAAAACCCGCTGAGGAGAAGAAGGGTATCTTTAGCCATGTGCTGCACTCCAAGAAGTCATCGCAAGACGTGCCAAAGACTCCCGAGAAGTCCACCGACAAGGCCGCAGATAAGTCCCCAGAGAATGAAGGAGAGGTCAAGTACAGATCTCCTTTCAGATTCCAAAAGAAGAAGAAATCTGCATCCCCATCTCCTGCCAAATCTGGAAGTGGGATCCACATGCCCTCCATGTTTGATTCCCTCGACAAGAAACACCAGCGTGAGTTGAAACAACTCGAGCAAGAGCAGAAAAGACTCGAGCAGTTGAAAGAGCAGCAGGAAAAGGAGAAGAAACAGGCGCACGAGTACGAGTTGGAGAAACTCGAACAGGGCAAGAAGAAGCTCGAGGAGTTGGAGCAGAGAAAAGCTGCAGCATTGTTGGAAGCTGAAGGTTCCAAAACTGAAGAGGAGGAGGTTGAAGAGAAGCCTCTTGAAGAGAAGCAGTTCAAGGAGACTCCACTTGATGACAATGGAATCGACGAGAAACCTCTCGATAAAGAGGAGGAACACATTGAGCCCCTCTCTGATTTCGAAGATGACACTCCACTTCCAGCTACTACCGATGCTACCAAGGATCTAAAGACCGCCGCCGCTGACGAGTTTGCTCAAGTCGCTGACACCGTCAAGGCAGACAACGAGCAGAAGGACGTTGCTGAGGCCGTCGAGGCACTCAAGGACGCTACTGCAGAGAAGATCGAGGCCATTGCCATCAACGAGCAGGTCAAGACTCAGGTTGAAGATACCGTTGAAGAGGTTAAGCAAGAGGCTGCTGTTGAAGAGCCGGCTACTACCGCTGAGACTGCTGAGGCTGTTGAGCAAGTCAAGGATGATGTTGCTGATAAATTTGAAGCTATAGCTACCGAGGAACAAGCCAAGACTCAGGATGAAGATGTCTCGAAGGCCGTTACGGAGATCAAGGACGCCGCAAAGGAAAAATCTGATGCCGTTTCCAAGGAGACAAAACCAAAGACTTCAGAAAAGAAGGAGGAGAAGAAGAAAGGTCAGTTCGGTCTCTTGCTTTCCAAGATTGCATCGGCAGCGAGGACTCCTTCTACTGCTGATACCAAGAAGCCGGATGCTGCTGCTAAGAGGCCAAGAGACCGCGTTCCAGTGGTTAAAAGACCTCTCACTGTTCAGGAACGGATTGACCTGGACAACAAGCAACACTCAAGCAAGTTAGACCAGATGAAACAGAAGTCTCAGACTAAGTTGAAACAGATTGAGAATACCTACGACTCGGAGATTGCGAAATTGAAGGCTGAGATTGAGAAGATTGAGCAAAGAATTGAAAAGGATAAGAGCTCTACTGAAAAATTCATCACTAAGGAGAAGGATGCCCACGAGAAGAAGACGGTGGAACTTGATGAGAAGCATGCCGAGACTAAACAATCTTTCTTTGAAGAGACGGAGAAGACTATTGAAGAGAAGCTCGCTGCCATTGAACAATCCAGAAGAGACCAGGAAGAGGCTGAATTGCAGTTGAAGGAGTTGGATGACCAACAGTTGGAATCCTCTGAGAAATTGAAAGAACTTGAACAGGACATTCAGAAGCTCAAAGGATCTCTTAGGGAGGAAGAGGACAAGCAGTATGATTTGAACAAGGAGAATGAAACCAAACTTGCAGAGATTGATGCTTTGAACAAGGAGAAGGAAGAAATCCTAGCAAAAGTCAAGGAGGCTGAGGCAAAGAATGAAGAGTCGAGAAAAGTGATCTCAGACTATGAGAACAAGACCTACCAGAAGGACATTGATGCAATCAATGAAGAAGTTGCCAAGCTGTCTTCTCAATTGGAGGAAACCAAGCGTAAGGTTGAAGAATCCAAGAAGCAAAGAGAACAGCTTCAAGCTGAGTTGGATACGAAGGAGGAAGGTCAAGAGGAAGAGATCGAGGCGAAGGCAAGACTCGATGCCCTGCACGATGAAGCTGAGCTTGCTGAAAGTCAATTATCCAAGAAGATTGAGGACCAGGAGAAGGAATTGCAAAAATTGCAAGACATTCAAGACGAAGGTGAGGAGGAGGAGGAGGAGAAGGTGGTCAAGGAGCCAAGAGAACCAATTGACTGGGAAAAGTTCAAAAGGGAAGAGGAGGAGCTGTTGGCAAAGATCGAGGCGGCCAAGAGCAAAAGGGTAGAGCTCACCAAGGAACTTGAAGAGTTTGACCCGGATACTTATGAAACCGTTGAGGTAGAATCCACTGTTGAGGTTCCAACTGGAACCAAGTGATATCAGTTGTTACCATATTCTGATTTCTGTGTCTTATATTTATGTTTATTTTTGTTGTATACTATATCATACGTGTTATATGAAGTCCTTATCTCGTAGTTCGGTGTGTACAAGTTGTGATAATTAAGTGTAATTATACCCTGTTGCAGTGTTCCAAAGTGTTGATCACGTGATTATAATAAAACTGTTATATAAATGCGCGCGCGACGCGCTACGCGATCATCATCTCCCAGATTCTTAGTCCCCTTCGCCATCTCTTGTTACTTGAGCCGAATCGGATAAACCAGCAATAACATACCAGGATTGCCACCAGAATGTCTTTCTTCAACAACTTCACCAAGTCGATCCAGTCTGGAATTGAAGGTGTGCAAAAGGAGGCACAGAAGCTTCAGAGCGACTTCACCCCAATTGCCAAGAGAACAGCTAGACTTGTTCAAGAGAAGTTTGGTTCCATTGAGGACATTAGTGAATTGCCAGAGGAGTATATTTTGCTAGAGAAGAAAGTGGATGCGTTGAGACAGGTTTACAAGAAGTTGCTTGCGATCACTGCGACGTATGAGATTGAGAGTTATGACTATCCTCCAAACATCCAAGAGTCCGTCTCTGATCTTTCCAAGACCATAACGGACAAGTTTAGAGGATTACAAAAAGCTACTTCTGCTGCTGAGGCTGAGAAAGTTTTGTCTGCTTCTAATCCTGACCCGTTGGCCTCCTTGCCAAAGACTCTAGCTCATGAGATTTGCAAGGCTGCAAAGCAGTCACACGACAACTTGGTTCAATTTGGACAGGAGAATGCACTCTCCAAGGTTTTGCTCAAGTTCTCTGAGGCGCAGTCCAAGATTGGTAGTAAGAGATTGGAACAGGATCAAATGATCATTTCTGAATTCAACGCCAAGCTTCAAGAGGCATTGAATAAGAATTTCCAAGAGACGCAATTGAACAGAAAGAACGTGGAGGCTGCGAGACTCAACTTTGACACCTTGAGATATGAGGTCAAGGTGAGTCCAGAGAAGCAGGAGGCATTGCAGGAGAAGCTTGATGGGTACGAGGATGAGCTTGTCAATGCTACCACTGTTGCGGTACAGAGTATGAAGAAGCTGATTGAGCCTGCAGAGTCTGTGAATCTGATTGTCTTGTTTAACAAGATCCAGTTACAGTACCACAAGGCTGCAGTTGCCGAGTTGGAGAGTTTGATTAAAGACTTGGAGGCCATCCCACTGGATGAGGAGGATGAAGAGGAAGAGGAGGAAGAGGAGCAGTGATTTTTCTTTTCTGGTAAATACATTTTTTTGATATAAATAAACTCATATGGCGTTTTGTATTAATTAGTATCCGTATATAAGGGAATTAAGTGAAAGGAGTGGAAAACAAGTCGTCAAAAAGCAAATTATTGTTCATCAGTGCAAAGAGACACAGAAGGTACCTGCAGGTCTGATACCGAAAGCGGCGCTGAGTCTTAGGAAGAAGATCTCACCAAAGGCGATACCGAGGACGATGGCAAAGAAGTACACGAGGACAAAACTCATGGCAGCCAGCATGAGGGCGTAACCGAACATCGTGGCAACAAAGACGAGGATGAGTCTGATGAGATCTCTATAGATGGACTGGGGGGTAAAGTGGAAGAACTTGGCGAGGACGCTTCTGTCCTTGGCAATGCCTTCGATAGTTGGTGGACCACCGCAGCATTCTGGTTCGTTCTCGGCACCACAGCATTGTTCCTTGTCTTCGGAGACGGAACCTGTGGATTCATCAGTATGTGTCTCGTGTGGGAGGAAGACTCTTTGTTCGAGGTATGCACCTAGGAAAGCGATTCCCTTAAAGGCAAAAGCGCCAAAGAACAAGACGCAAAAGATACCGAAAGCTGCTCCTCCGCTCGAGGCCTTGAGAGTCTTGAAGACGACTGGGTATCCGCTGTAATCTGTCGTCAACCACATGTTCATACCCATGTGCATCGACGAGGAGGAAGAGGAAGAGCTCATGTCGCCCATGTCACCCATGTCCATACCGGAAGATGCAGTAGCGGTGCTGCTGCTCATGTCCATGGCCATTGTAGAGGACGCAGTAGAAGATCCCATGTCCATACTCATCGTGTGTGAGGCAGAGGAAGATCCCATGCTCATCGTGTGCGAGGCAGAGGAAGAGCCCATGCTCATCGTGTGCGAGGCAGAGGAAGAGCCCATGGCCATTGCCATGGAGGACGTGGCACTACTCATGGCCATAGCCATTGAGGACGTAGCCGAGGCGGCCATGCTCATGCTCATGCTCATTGCCATGCTCATGGCGGATGTCGATGCTGGGATCGACATTGTCGACATATCTCCTGAGCCCATGTTCATCTTGGCTGTTGTTGATGGATGTTATTACCTGATCGGTGGTTGGTGAGAGGAAGAGATATATGAACCACCCTCAAAACGAGCTGTCCAGGGTGGTTTTATACCGTGTGACTACAAACGCCGACCAAAGGGAACAATGAGGTGAGTGAGCCAGGATAATGCAGTAGGAGATGCAAAACGCATCGGTATGGTTGGTGGTAAATTTGCTCGTGCGCCGAATCGGGTAAAAAATGCTCGTTCTCGGGCCCTCGGCATGCACCGCGCTGTACAGCCGAGCCTTCGTATATTTTGGTCAGGCCTTAAAGTTAAAGATTGAGAAATGAATTTGGAATTAAAAAAAAAAAAATTAAAAATGAAAAAAAAATAAAAATGAAAAAAAAATTAAAAATGAAAAAAAATTAAAAATGAAAAAAAAACGCGTCGACGCGAAAACGCGAAACGAAAACGAAAAAGTCGCGACTCGCAGGGGCAGCTTCCCTGTTTGGGCAGCACAGCGGCACAGCGCGCGCGTGTGCTTTTGAGGCCCCTCGTTATTACTTTGATGGAGTGTCCTTTGGAGATTGTTATTATAGATGCTACACTCCTAATATCTATACCTTGGAGAGACAGAGCTATAGACAGAGACATTCGGAGACAGAGATAGACACTTTCTTTGCACTCTGGCTCCTCCGTCCCATACCTTCTTCAGACATGGCCGCTCATCAGCAGGACTCACCAGTATCAACGGAACAGGACGAAATGGCTTCCTATAACCAGGACACGGACTACACGTCCACACACACATCACCACAGCACAGGATCGTCTCCGTCGAGGTCGGCTCCAATTGGTATGACTCCAAGACCCCGCAGCTTCAGGAACAGGAACACACTTTCCAGTTCCAGCCTGAATCTCCCAATCTGGACCTTTTGCAATCGGACTTCTCCTACTCAAACTCTTTGAGAGACCACGCAGCGTCGGTACGCAAGTCAATCGTTCTCTCTGACTCGCTGGCGTCACTGTCATTGAAGAACATGGGTAACCAGACTTTGGAAGACAACTCCGAGAGAACGACACAGTTGGCAATGACCAATTCCCCATCATTCTCTGCACTTGCCAACATTCTCCAACGTAAGGAGGCCAAATTTAACAGGAAACCACCGCAGATCTCCGTGATTCAGGAACAGCCAGAAGAGCAAGCACAGCTGTCTCCTAACCTCATTGAGTTTGATGATGGCCCTGTGCCTCAACCTCGTAACGCACTTAACGCAACAACATTCCACGCTAACACAAGCGACATCTTCAAGACCCCGGAAGCACCACAACCTCAGAGCTTCCCGCACCAGGAGTACAAGTCCATGCTCATCGCTGACGAAGTGACACCTGCTCCAGAAAAGACAACAACGTCGGGCTTTGCTAATAATAGTGATGAAGACCTTGACCACGACTTGAAACCATTACCAGCTGCTCCAATGAAGAAGAAATCACCACTTCTTTCCGAGAACTACTCCAAGAGATCAACGTCAATGCCAGTCGTTGCAGCGGACATCAAGAAACCCACCGCTGCAAAGGATAACAGACGCTCATTCATGAACTTCTTCCGCAACAAGCGCTCTGTCTCTTCATCGGCTGTGCCTAAGAAGTCCTCTTCATTCTCAATTCCATCCCCAACTATTCAGCAACCGGTTGCACATATCCAACAGTCGTCACGTTTAGCAGGTTCTAAGTCATTTACGCTCCCACGGAATAATGATCAAGCGGTACCAACACCACCACCACGTGCATATCGATCCACGTCGTCAACATCCCTGTTTGCTGCTTTCAAACGTAAGAAAGGTCATGCTGTTGATTCAGAAACACAATCACATGGGGAACAACAACATGTTATCACTATTCCGGAGCCGGAACCCCATATCAGTGAGGAGGAAGATGATACGTTCTCCGTTTCATCAGGTGAGTTCAATGAAGACTTTAACCACATCACCAAGCCTCCAGCAGAGATGGTTACAAAACCTTCACCGCAATCTCTTCTTTTCCCACCTGCTCCATCACAACAACCAAACAGACGCTATTCTCAGATCTCACAGAATGAAAGCAAGCGTCACTCACAGATATCGCAAGGTGAAACGATCTTCCCAAAGCACTTCTCCGCAGAGGAGATTGAATCGATCGTCTCGTTGGAACACAACCGCTCGCTCTCTCGTCAATCACGTCACTCGATGATTGGTTCCGCTGCACCTTCAATCTCTAATGGAGACAATGGCATTGATCAATCCATTCCTCGTGATCCATCATTTGAAGAATCCATGAGCGCAATGAGCTTCCAGTTGAGTCCAGGCAGATCGTATACTAATACGAGTGTAATGTCTCCAGACCAGATGACAACCGACCATCTCTCTAATGATGATCTCTTTGGTCAAGACAAAGATGATGACGAATTGTTCGACGTTGAAGATTTCTCGAACAGATTGGAGTTTGATAATGTCACAGATAACTATACACCAGAACAAGAAGACATGTCCTCTCAATTTGCAGAATTTGCAGATTTCATCAATTTCGGAGAAGGTTTGGAGTTAAACCTTGATTACGACGAAACATCATCACCGCTCTCACAACCAGCTCTTTATAACAGTCCACTGATAGAAGAAGATACAGATACACACAGTCAGTACACACAGTCACCACAGTTGAGCCAGAGGAAATCACCATTGTCTTCGCCTTTCCTCCAACAGGCGACGAGATTTGCATCCAATGCACGCCCTATTTCAATGTCGTTCCGTGGGTTGAAAGCACCAGCATTTAACACCGTCCACGGATCTGAGTCAATGGATTCGTTGCATACCACCACTAATACCTCTCTTGTCTCAGACCGTTCCAAAATCTCTCACAGGAAACAGGATAACAGACGTGTTGTCTTCTCAAGCAAGATCACAATCTTTGACGTTTACGCAGAAGACGAATACGATCGTACACCAGATATCGCCACTTGTAACCAATTGACTCCTCAATTGGCAATGATGATAAGAACAGAGTTGAACCAATTGAAAAGAGAGATGGAAGTTCATGAGGACTCTAGGTGTTATACTCATATGAGTTGAAAAAAAAAATGTGAACACTCCAATTCGTTCATTGTATTCATTGTTTTCTAATTTATTATTGTCCATTAATCCATGCTATTACGATATCCTTAGTACAAACATTTGTGGTCTAATAGTCTACGAATAGTTTCTGTAACCGAATATGGATCAAATCAAAGCTTATTCCTACATATTTAAACATCTGTATCTTCTGCAAACCTACTCAAAGGACTCGAATCTCAAGTCCCAGTTGATCTTTGGACCAAGCTTTGGCAACACCTCGGCAACACTCTGAACATCCTTGTCACCTCTACCGGAAACGTTGATGATAATGTGTTGATCCTTTCTCATGGTCTTGGCGAGCTCAACACCACCCCAGATCGCATGAGATGATTCAAGAGCTGGAATGATACCTTCCAACTGGGACAAAAGTCTGAAACCTTCCAATGCCTCAGCATCAGTGGCAGCCTTGAACTCTGCACGACCAGAGGCCTTCCAGGCAGCCAACTCTGGACCGACACCTGGGTAGTCAAGACCAGCGGAAACAGAATGAGTGTCATGAATCTGACCATCCTCCGTTTGCAGAACATATGTCTTAACACCGTGGAAAACACCCGGTACACCAGCGGTCAATGTAGCAGAATGGATTCCAGTATCCAATCCATCACCACCAGCCTCGATACCAAGCATCTTCACTGAAAGGTCCTTCTCGAATGGGGAGAAGAGACCACTCGAGTTAGAACCACCACCGACACATGCAACAAGAGCATCTGGCAATTTACCATCGTTCAACTTCTGGAACTGTTCCTTAGCCTCCTGACCAATAACGGACTGGAAAGTACGCACAAGTGTTGGGTAAGGATGTGGGCCAATAGCAGAACCAACAACGTAGTGGGTTGACTCAAGGTTTGTAACCCAGTATCTGAAGGCCTCCGAAGTAGCATCTCTGAGTGTCTTAGTACCATTTGTAACGGCAATGACCTCTGCACCCAAGATACGCATACGGAAGACGTTAAGGGCCTGGCGACGAACGTCTTCGGCTCCCATGAACACCGTACACTTCAAACCAAACTTGGCACATGCAGTAGCAGTGGCAACACCGTGCTGTCCAGCACCAGTTTCAGCAATAATGTTAGTCTTACCCAAACGTCTGGCGATCAAAACCTGCGACAAGGCGTTGTTGATCTTGTGCGAACCAGTGTGGTTAAGATCTTCACGTTTCAACCAGATCTGAGCACCACCAGCATACTCAGAGAGTCTCTCGGCCTTGTGGAACGATGAAGGACGACCAATGTACTGGTAAAGACTGTGGAACTCGTCCCAGAAAGTTGGGTCAGCAACAGCCTCTTCAAATGCCTTCTCCAATTCCCGAAGACAGGCATGAAGAGCCTCTGGAACGTATTGACCACCGAATTCACCGAATCTTGGTGAGTATTTGTGTTTTTCGTCAAATTTAACTTCCTCTTTCTTCACTTCCTTTGATTCAGTCTCGTTCGTAGGAGTGTGTTCATGTGATTTTTCGCCCTTGTTGTCAAGGATGCTCTCAACATAAGCTTGTGCAGCCTTACCACGCTGTCCAACAGGGCTTTCTCCAATCAAAGACACAACCTTTGATCCGATAACAACACCATCTGCGACTGATCCGACGGTGATGTAGTGCTCTCTTGTGGAGATACCAAATCCGACAGCGAGCGGTGTGTCTCCAGTGTATCTTCTAACACGAGTTATAAGAGCCGAGAGGCCAGTTGAGACGTTTGTGCAGGCTCCAGTAGCACCCATTCTCGAAACAACATAGATGAAAGAGTCTGCCAGTTGGCTGAGGGTTTCCAATCTCTCATCTGTTGTGGATGGAGCAACCAATGGAATGTAGGACATTTCGGCCTTGCTGCAGAAGCCTCTGAACGACAGGGCTTCCTCTGGAGGGAGATCAACAATGATAAACCCGTTTGCACCAGCAGCCTTGGCGTCTTCGACCATCTTCTGTTCACCGTACAGGAAGATCGGGTTGTAGTAACCCATGAGGACGATTGGTACGGTGACGCCTGCAGCACGGGCCTGCTTGACGAGCTCGAGGGTTTTCGTAGTAGTGACTCCATTACCCAAGGCAACCGTGTTAGCGACTTGGATCGTTAGACCGTCGGCAATTGGGTCGGAGAAAGGAAGACCAAGCTCAATGATGTCGACGCCTCCAGCCTGGAAACCTTGGAGAATTGGAATGGTATCCTCGATCGATGGGTATCCAGCGGTGATGAAAGTGATGAGGGCCTTGCGGTTCTCCTCTGCACACTGGGCAAATGTAGCTCTGATGTCTGCGCTCATTCTTGGTGTCTCGTTACACTATAATGCAGCTGTGACCGCTTGCTCCTCCCGGATAAGACCCGCTTTATATATGGCTTCCCAGGCTCTCGAGACGAATTTTCCACTGAGTCATCGCGATTGATAACAAAAACGTGGTGTCCGGGTGGAGATCGCCTATGCTCTCTTGGCGGCCTCCGCCTTGGTCTCTGTGCTGAGTCATCACGATGATCTACAGTCGCAAGCCACCGTTAATGCGGTAGATCCCTGTCAATGTTTACGGTGCTGGACTACTTTAATCTCTTAGCTGTTAACTCTTAATTCTTAGTTGTTTCTTAGTTGGTTCTTGGTTGTTTCTTGGTAGGCATCTGCGTTCTGGATGAACTCGTAGAACCACGCAACCATCTCGATGTGTGCATCCAGCTGAACTCTCTCGTCAATGGCGTGGGCATTGAGTCTGGCCTTTTGCCTCACAGGTGTGAACCTGAAGATGTTGTCTGAGAGACCCCAGTAGTACTTGGTATCAGTGTTCCCGGTCATGCAACTTGGTGCAACAAAGACCTCGGATCCAACCGCCGGATCGTACTCTGAAGAGTCATAAATGGCAAAGTCCTCAAAGATGTGTCTTGTCGTGCCTGCTAATAGATCCCACACTTTGTTGTTCTTGATAGACGTCGAAGGCGCTGGACTCAAGTCACCAGAGGATGAAAGCATAAAGTTACCCTTTGATGTAGCACCAGATAGCTCGTCACCAAACGCGGTGACACCAAGACCATACTTTTGAGCAATTTGAGACACACAATCAGTAACATGCTTCTTGACGATCTCCAAAGATGACTCATAACTGACACGGAAGTTGATCTTCAAGGAAACTTCTTCTGGCAGTGCATTGATCTTGAGACCGCCATTGACGATGTCAATGGCCCTAGTGGTAGACAGCAATGCCTTGTTTGTACCGTCTTCTGCCAAAGTTCTCAAGACGCTCATTTTCACATCAGGATCCAATAGACGCAAAATATCTCTTCTCAAATTCTTGTCCATCGATTTCGAGTACTTGGCCTGGCACTGCAAGGTATGGTAGAATGGGTTGATCTCTGAAATATCCAATGGATAGTCCTCTTTTTCTAAGAGCACTGCAACTTCACTGATCATGCCAATCGCAGTGTGTCTTGGTGGGACAGAACTGTGTCCACCTGGGGTATTGATCTTCACCTCAATGTCAACGTAACCCTTTTCACCCGTGCCTGGAAGAGCAAAACGAGAGCCGGCAACGTCACCGATACCAAGCCCACCTTCATCCACAATAGCCAACATGCTCTTTTCACCAAATTTCTCAATGAGGAATTCATTGATGTGTCTTGCGCCATAGAGCCCATCTGACTCTTCATCAAACCCGAATGCCACAACAATTGATCTTTTTGGTTTGTAACCTGTTGACAAGAGCTGTTCAAGAGCTTCATACACAGCACTCACCTGGTTCTTACAGTCACTAGAACCTCTCCCCCACAGCCATTCACCGTCGAAGAAAGCATCCGTTGGTGGGTGGGTCCATCTTGGAATCGTTTCATCAGGTACTGGGACAACATCCTGGTGACCTGTAAGCATGATTGGTTTCAGATTCTTATCAGTACCTTCGATGGTGTACACCAACCCATGAGTGTTGACATGATCCAATTTAGCGACACTGTGCATAACGGGGAAAGACTTCTTGTAGAAAGCCTCGAGCTCATAGAAGACATCCCATCTTGGGTCCTCTCCGACCTCCCCTAGATCATCAAAACTTGGGGTATAAACTTTCACTGCACCACCCCATACTTCGAGCGAGTGGTTCTTGTACTCCTCCGTACGGAAATAAGAGATGTCCACAATGTCTTTGGAAAGGAATGGTGGGATCAGCTTTGGTGATACTGGGCAGACTTCCGCACTGTTTGCCAGAAGACTCTGGAGATCCCATTCCCTAGCGGATTCAATCTGAGACTCGAATGTTTTCCACCATAGGAAACATATGTAGCCAGCCAGGAGTATCGAAGTGGCTAACCCAAGGATGCGCTTCACCGAGGCTGAGCTCCGCTTTGGAGAACTCTTCTCGTCAAGCAAATAGTGTGACATGGGTATCTGTAATTGCAATTGCGACTGACAACTAAAAGTTCACCAGGTCTGTGACAGAACTAATTATGTGGGGGAGGGAATACAGAGAAATATGAAGAAGATGGGGTGAATGCCTATCGGCATATCGGCCTATCAGTTGGCCGGAGATACGGCTGCTTTGGGAAGGGACGATAACCGGGAGTGGCAGCCGAAGTCAGATCTCGTTGGGGCTGTGCCTACTCAAGATATCTGGCTAGTAGCATTCGGTCAATAGCTAGATGATCACATCATAGCACCAGAATACCAACCTTATCATCCTTCTATTCGTTGTAGATTGGTCAACAAATTGACCCTTCACCAGTTCCACGTTAAACAGTGTGTGGTGTCCGGGTGTAAACGTTTTGTGAAGGGGCCACATGCCCTGCTTCTAAAATCTGCTCCAAGCTCATCTCTCTATTCATTATCTTTCTATCTCTGGCGTATATCTTATCGGTTGCTGTGAGGATGTTCCCGCACAAAGGGGGACTGGGTGTGCAGCTCTTCCGTGGCGACCCTGGTCCGGGACTCCCGCTCTTTCAGTACGACGAAGACAAGCCATGGGTCTTTGCACGTCACAGAGATGATGGTGTGCCATTGATTCCAACAGAAGAATCACACACACGGATTGTACCGCCACAGGGAACCAAAGAGAAACGACCGGTCACAAAGCCAATCGTCTCACCGAATTTGTATGAAGGATACATTATGGGTGTTCCTGATGGTGTTCTCAATGACATTGAGAAGGAGGAAAAATACGCTCCAGAAGTACATCCGTTGGTGTATGATCCCATTCAAGGCTCACTGATGGATGTGGCGCCGTTGAAGCAGGATGCCAAAGGAGTTCCAGTACAGTGCTGTGCATATGCTACTGGTCCTGCAAGAACAACGCTCTCTGTCCAAACAATGCCCAGATCATCGCGTGAGAGAGTAGAGAAACCAGCCTTAGGAACAAAGGGCTATATCAGACCGTACACTTTTGGTCATGGAGCCTCTATTGATTTTGATTCCGCTATACTACAAGTTGAGATTGCGAAAAGTACCTCGAACTATTATGATTTGCAACGGAATGTCTTGATAAGGACTGCAAATGAGTGTACCATAGTGCGAGTGAAATTTAATGATCGCCGCATGGTATTGGAGAAGAAGTGTTCGTTCGATACAAAGACTTTTGGGCAGGATTTTGCACATGTCACTTTTGATCCATATGATACAAGGAGAATTGCATTAGTCGGTGTTAAAGGGAAATGGGTCATTCTTCGAGCCACTGCCTATTTCAAGAAGTTTAAGACCATCTACACTGGTTCTGCAATTGATTGCAGGGAGTTCTCTAGATTCAAGAGAATTGCATGGACGGATATGGAGGAGAAGATAGTGGTTATGGGACGCAAATACTTGAAACATTTCAATCTTTCCAATCGTCAGAGTATGGATGTGATTTCAACAAGCGAATGGTCGGATATTAGAGATTACAAGAAGTGCACTGGTGAAGATCGGTACTCTTACCTCTTAACTTCTAGAGAACTCATATTGTGTGATACTTCGAAAGGGTTTGAGAGAGTGCTGTCATGGAAGCATGATCTTATGCCGCATGATCCTTCCCTAACGATGTCAGTGAGTGAGACGGAAGATACACAGTTTGTCTTCTTACACTCATTGATGTCGCCAGTTGTTGTGGTATTTCAGTTCAAGATTGAAGATGATGCTCCGATCTCCGTTCGAGATCCATTTATTCTGGATCTTGATCCAAACTTCAAGACTATGCAGTTGATGTTATTACCATTGGAGGAGGAAGAAGAAGAAAATGATGATGGGTCTGAAAACGATGAGCAATTTGAAGAGATGATTGAGCAGGCTTGGAGTGAACATCTGGGTGAGTACTCTGAACCTCTTGATGGGAAATGGTATACCTTACTACAGTTTTCTACGGAGCTTGAGGCTCAAACGCTCCTGATGTCTTCTGAAGCTGCGACAATGATTAATGAAGCATCTGAAGATAACATTGAGAGAATTGAGAACAAGGTGGACACTAAGAAGGAACCTCTTGTTAGAACACGTCGGGCTTATGTCAGGAAATTTCACCCCAATGAGTACAAGCTTATTGACAGGCTATTCAATAATGATAATGATAATAATAATAATGATGATGACGACCATGCTATTGATGATTCGGAGGCATTTCAGACATATGCAAGCAAATTTGACATTACCAAGAGTGATGACTACATGCCGATTTCATTGCTTGATCTGGCCAAACCCATTGAAAAGTTTGAATCCTTTGCCGAATTTGACGATATGCTAACACAACTTGAAGAGCACTGCGAGGGCAAGGGGTTGGACTACATGGCGTTTAAGAAGCTCTCTCGGGTATTCTGTGGAACAAGGCTTGGTTCCTTATCGGATTTGTTCAACAGATTAAGTGACATTTGGAAGGATAACCAGGTATCGAAAGATGCTACAAGGGACGTTGGACTGTCATTGTCAGTCGTCTACAATGAGTTTGCTGAAGAGCGCAGAATGCAGGACTCTCTTTATGCCTTACCAGATACATGGAGGGAGATTGCTGATAGTTGGGACGAGACATTTGGCGATTCTGATGATGAGTATACCTCGCAAAGATCCATGACGGACGTTGAAGCTCCTGTTGTCAATGAGCCGGTGATTAATTTAACACAGACACAGGAGTTCCAATCTCAGTCCCAATCAGAGATGGCATCTCAGTCAATTATGAGGCCTTCACAGAGGATGTCACAGAGGCACTCGCAGTCACAACCACAATCGCAAAAGCGCAGGAAGCGGAGACTTAAAGGCTTCGCGTAGTCCCTCCACAGTGTTGCTAATTGGATTAATCAATAATGGAGTAGAAATTTCCCAACAAATGTAGCAATCCCCTCAAGATAACTGGTGGTGCATGTATTCTACTTTTCTTTGAATCTCGAGTAGGGGCGGTTTCGGTCAAAAAGGGGGAAAATGTCGGTTCGGTAAGCCTACGAGATCCCCGTAGCGCACACAAGTACCCCACAGTTTGAGGTGTCGAAGTATCAACGTAACAATGTACCTCTGCCACCATATAAAGCCGAATATCACCCGTGTTTTACACACTTTGTTTCTCTCGTTTCCAGCATGATTTGATTCTCATCAATTTCCCATCTAGCAACGATGCCACATCTATCCAAGGCAGAGTCACTCGAGATCCTGGAGACCTACAGATACACGGTGGGTCCAATTGACAACTCGCAACTTGCTATTCCTGTTCCCGGGACCCAAGAACCAGGCCACTCACCGGTTTATCGCAATATCAATACCATTAATCGTGATTTGTATGAGACTGTCCACCCAAGGTTGAACAATCTGGACACAATGTTCAGACACGCTGTAAACTTATACGGTGATCAAGACGCATTGGGGTATCGTCGGTTCAATAACTCTCTCAAGGACAAGTTTGACAATTTCTACACGTTTATGACCTATAAGGATGTTCTGGAGAAACGTGATAAGGTTGCTTCTGGATTGGTTTATCTTGTCACTACGAACGAAAATTTTGTTCGTACTGAGGAGAATTACAAAGATGAACTACCAGCATTTGTTGTCTCGATTTACTCAGAGAACAGATGGGAATGGGTCTTGACGGATTTGGCGTGTTCTTCAGTTTCCTTACCAAATACCGTTCTCTACGATACGTTAGGTCCTGATGCCTCGAGATATATCTTGGAAGTGACCAATTCACCTGTGTTGTTCTTGACAGGTGCCAACATTCCTACGGTATTGGATTTGAAGACTGGTGGCCATTTGAAGGATTTGCTCGTCATGGTATCATTTGATCCATTTGACACGAAGTTACAGACGAAAGCCAAGGCTGTTGGTATTGAGTTGATCGAATTCACAACATTGGAGCAAGTTGGTGCCTCACATATGCTTGAGGATTTTAACCCACCAACACCAGATACCGTTCATACCATCTGTTTTACATCTGGTACTACGGGTTTACCAAAAGGTGTTGTCTTGACACAACGCAATGCAGTTGCATCTTGTTGCTTCTCCACATGTGCAAGAGAAAGACCAAATTGCAAGTTTAACAAAAAACACAAGGACTATGCAAACAACAGGGATGATAATGGTGATCAGTTCAGACATCTGTCGAGTTTACCATTAGCTCACATTTACGAGCGGGCCATGTCAATCAACATGCTGATGCAAGGTGTTGCATTGGGGTTCCCCTCTGGTGGAATGCCCACTTTGTTTGACGACTGGAGGGCCTTGAGGCCACATTCTGTTGGATCTGTCCCTAGATTATGGAACCGGTTTGAGCATATGATCAAGGAGATGCTTTCCGGGTATGATCTTGATATTACAAAGGCTACAGAGGCTGACAAGTTGATCTTGAGGAACTGTATCCGGCAAAAGTTTGGGCTCGATAGGGCAAGAGGTGCTGTCTCTGGAAGTGCACCTTTATCAGATGATACTGTTGATTTCTTGAGTGATTGGGTGTGTGTTGGGTTTAACCAAGGATACGGCACAACTGAGACTTATGCCGGGATGAGTGCAGGGAACCCGTTCTTGCCCGGGTGTGAAGCGCAGGCTGTTGGTCCCATTGGTGTTACCTGTGAGATGAAGTTGAAAGACGTTCCACGTTTGGAGTATCTGCACACTGATAAGCCTAGAGCAAGAGGTGAGCTGATGATCAAGGGGACGCAGGTGTTCACCGGTTACTACAAGCGTCCTGACCTGAACAAGGAGGTGTTTGACAAGGACGGGTTCTACCATACGGGCGATATTGCTGCTGTGGATGAAAGAGGCAACATCTACATTATCGACCGTGTCAAGAACTTCTTCAAGTTGGCACAAGGCGAGTATGTGACACCCGAGAAGGTTGAGAACACCTACTTGTCGAACTCGAGGCTCGTGCAGCAGATCTTTGTTCACGGAGACTCGCTCAAGGACTACTTGGTCGGCGTTGTCGGCATCAACCCCGACTCTTTCCGGGAGTTTTTGAAAGCTGAGGGGATCAACGTGTCGCACAATGAGATGGCCAAGATGCTCAAGGACCCTGAGATGAAGCGCAAGGTGATTCTCGAGATGAACTCGCACGTGAACAAGAGCGGTCTCCAAGGGTTTGAGAAGCTCCACAACGTGCACCTGGCGCTCGAGCCTTTCAAAGTGGAGGACGACGTGCTGACTCCGACGCTCAAGTTGAAGCGGGAGGTTGCGAGAAGCAAGTTCAAGAACGTGCTGGACGAGTTGTACGAGGAGGGCAGTGTCTACCGCTCGTCGAAGGCGTGATATCACCATTATTATACAATATTTAGTGCAATACGTGTAGTAGACCTTTAAAAGTTTAGACTGTGGGTATTAGAGTTGTTCTCGCTGTTGATGCTGATGGTGATCTTCTTGTTGGCTGTGTGCGGGGGAAGGCGGAGGGCGAACAAAACCCCCTTTTGTGAGGCACTGAGGGCTCTGTTTCCTGGGGAAAGTCCCGCGCGTGGGGGGTAACTTGTGTCACATAATCACGCCCTCTTTCTCTTTGTCTCGAACGGCTTCTTTGTTACATGTAGATCTTGTAGAGGAGAATATAGAGATGGTGGTGCGGAGAGGAGAGTATATAAGTTGTAGTGATAGGCACATCTGTAGTCGTATCGCTCCTGACATCAACACATCAACAACAGTACCTTTCTCCAACAATGGCTACCTCTGATAACCTATCAGCACTCAACGCCCTCAGAGAACGCTTCCCGCAGGAGAAGCTCTACAGGAGCGTCGTCGTTCCTAACTCTGAACAGCCAGGGTACTCGCCGATATACCGCAATGCCGCCTGTGCAGACGAGCTGGTTGGTAACCTGGCGCCAGGCCTGTCGACGCTCCATGAGCTCTTCCAGAACGCTGTCGACCTCTTCCCAGACAGCGACTGCCTTGGTCAGCGTATCCGCCACGAGGATGGCACACTCGACAATTTTTACACATACCAGTCCTATGCTAAAATTGACGAACGCAGAGTCCATTTCGCCTCCGGGCTCATCCAGCTGGTTGTTGAGCACCGTTGCTTTAAGCAATCGCCAGTGACAGTTGACATGGATGGGAAGCCAAAGTTTGTTGTTGCCGTCTCCGGGGTTAACTGCATCGAAATGATCATCGCAGACCTTGCCACACGCTCTTACTCTATCCCAAACACTGGCCTCTACGAGTCGTTGAGTGAGGAAGCCGCCCACCACATCCTTAGCCTCTCGGAAGCGCCCGTGCTCATAGTCGACAAGACCCTTTTACCAAAGTTCCTTTCAATTAAGGAGAAACTCAAGCTTGACTCCTTCTTCCTTGCCATTACTTTCCAAGAGCACACTGCAACAGACGCCCCAATGCTCCAGAAGGCACATGAGCTTGGTGTAGAGGTGCTTTGCTTCTCTACCGTGGAACAGTTTGGAGCACAGAACCCTCTACCAAGAGACTTCAACCTCCCAAAGCCACAGACACTTTACACTCTCGCTTTCACCTCAGGAACGACAGGCTTGCCAAAGGGTGTCTATCTAACACATGCTAATGCCTGCGCAAACGTCACGGGGTTCATTGTACACTGTCCAAAACCAGCTGTCGGTCTCTCAAAGGAAAACTCGACTGACTTCCGCTACAACAAAGATGCTAAGGGGAACCAACTCAGAACGATTTGTTTCCTTCCATTACTCCACAACTATGAGAAGTCCGTCACCAATTTCGAGTTGGCCTACGGTATAGCACTTGCACTTCCTTCGCAGCCAGGCGCACAGTCGCTCTTTGAGGACCTCCCATTGATCGAGCCGTCCCTTCTCACTGGAGTGCCTCGTGTCTTTACTGTCATCGAGAACAAGATGAAACAGTTCATCTCTACACTTTCTCCAGATCAGAACATCACCCAAGCTGTACGCAAGGAGTTTGGCCTTATAAATGTCAGCTTCCTCATGTGTGCATCTGCTCCGATCTCCAAGGAATCAATCATCTTCTTCAAAGAGACTCTAAAATGTGGCTTCCTCAACTCATATGGATCCACAGAATGCTTCTCAGTTATCTCATTTGGTGACCCTTACGAGGTGCGTGCTGGATCATCGGGGCCAACTGGTGTTGCATCCGAGATTAGATTGAGAGATGTTCCAGAGATGGGATACACTTCCAAAGACAAGCCATATCCTCGTGGTGAAATCATGATACGCAGTAAGTGTCTCTTTAGTCACTACTATAAGAATGAAAACGCCACTGCAGCTGCTATTGACTCAGATGGTTGGTATTGCTCAGGAGACGTTGCTGCTCTCGATGAAAATGGTAATCTCTTCATCATTGATCGTGTCAAGAACTTCTTCAAATTGGCACAAGGTGAATACGTCACACCTGAGAAAGTTGAGACAGTCTACTTGAGTAAAAACCCACTCTTGACGCAGCTGTTTGTCCATGGTGATTCATATTCTAACTTTTTGATTGGTATTGCTGGTGTCAATCTAGAGATGGCAAAGGAAATGCTTCGGTCTCAAGGATTCCACTGTGCTGAATGGTCAGATGAAGACCTATTGGCACTGTTGAAAGTTCCAAGAGTGAAGACCATGATTCTCAATGAAATCAACAAGAATTTGAGTGACACAGGATTACAAGGATACGAAAAACTGCACAACTTGCACTTTGAACTACAACCGCTAACCATTGAGAATGAAAGCTTGACTCCTTCTTACAAGTTGAAAAGAACAAGTGCAAAGAAAGTACACTCAAATAAAATCGTTGAGTTGTATAAAGAAGGGTCTTTGATTAAGAGAAACAAACTTTGAATTGCATATATGATTGTGCTGGTGTATATTTTCCCTTAAGAATACCTACTATAACTTCTGCCTTTGTACTTTTGATGCACTTTAATAATTTATAACAGAACCGTAGAGCGCATCCCAAATAGGAAATATTCCACACATTCAGATTCGTTCTCACCCGGACATCTCAGAAACATCCACACACTTCTAGTATGTTAAAATTAGTGAACAAGTACATTATACGGGGAAATTGGGCTTAATTTTAACAGAAATGAGATTCGCTAATGTTGAAGATATCCTTAGAATGTGATTTGAATTTTTAAATGGCCTTTTTAGTTGGAAAGATTTTTTTATGACTTTCATCTTTTTATGAACTGATCATATTAGAGAACACAGTCGCTAATTTCCTACTCTAGACAGATTTTCTTTAAACTGCCCATAATTTTACCGTTTTAGACCATAAGCTGCACTTTGTATTTAATGAATATGCTAAAAGACAAGAGATTTGCATCTACTGAGGTTCAGATCCGTTGCGGTAACCTCCAAGATCAATCGCGGGCGGTGCAGCACTGATCAAAATAGAGATTGCATTCAAACTGAGAACCCGGACCTACCCGAATACGACTGTTGATTCTGTATCGAATACACCTAGATTAGTTCCTACATCTGAATATAAACGAAGAAATATAGTATTCAATCCATTTACTTTCCACCAGAATCCGATTCCAGATCAGAGCTTGGTCTTGAGCAATGAACCTTCTTCGTACAAGTCCTTAAACTCCGCTTCAAAGAACTTGTATGCAATGTTTCTCTTGATCTTGAGCGTTGGAGTAATAGTTTCATCAGAGACCTTGAGTGGTTCCACCATGAACTTGATATTGTGCAACTTCTCGAAACCTTGGAGTCCCTCGTCTTGAACGTGTCTGTTCATGTCTTGAAGCACGAGTCTCTTAATGTTTGGAGAGGCGTTCACCTTATCCAGCAGAGAGTGCGTATCAAGCTTGGATAAGTAGTGAAGCTTTCTGCTGTGGCGGAAATAAGTCTTGAATGCCTCAGGGTCAACACCGACAATGGCAACAAGGAATGTCTTGAGAGAGTCACCGTGTGTGTACATTTGTGTAAGGAAGGAACATGCTGAGAGGTAAATGTTTTCAATTCTCTCTGGCGTAATGTACTCTCCCTGTGCGAGTTTGAAGAAGTTCTTGACACGGTCAATAATGTGGATGCAACCTCTTTTGTCGAGCATGGCGACATCACCAGTCTTGAACCAACCCTGTTCATCAAATGCATCTGCAGTTGCTTCTTCGTTCTTGTAATATCTCTGGAAAATCTGTGGTCCCCTCAACAACAACTCTCCCTTTGGCTCTTCAACTTCCTCCCCATTCTTGTCATGAGTCACGTAGTTGAGTTCTGGGATATCACGTAGTCTGAATTCGCAACTAACAGCGATGGCGCCACAAGTAACCTCCTTGTCAAATGGTCCACTGACGGCGACACCAGATGTCGATTCAGTCAAACCATAACCTTGTGCAAAGCCAATACCAAGCGCACTTCTGAGGAAGGAGACCGTCTCAGCACCAATTGGTGCTGAACCAGACACAACCAGAGAACAGTCAGTGAAACCGAGCTTCTTGGAGATGGATTTGAGTAACACCTTGTCTAGCAGTAATGATTTCCCCGGACCATCGTCAGTGGCATTCTTCATCTTTCCCTCAATCCCAGCGAGGATCTGACGACCAACAAAGGAGTTATTCATACCTTCCTTGAGAGCAGCCTCCATCTTGGTGTAGACACGGGGAACAAGAGCCATCATGTTTGGCTTAAGCAGAATCAGGTTCTCAATGAGTTTTAGCGGAGATGGGTCTGGAGCATATGCAATGGCATAACCGAGGAAGAGCTGCATGCCCATGTTGGTGACCTCATAAATGTGTGCCAATGGCAAGAAAGAAAGCGTCTTGAGGCTCTGACCTCTCTCATACTTCATAGGAACGGACGATAAGGAAAATGTAAGATGTCCAACTGCCATCTTGTGCGTGAGTTCAACACCCTTTGGGTTTCCAGTAGTTCCCGAGGTGAAGGAGATGCCATAAATGTCATCAGCTGTTGGGATGATCATATCCATTGGGGTAAGCTGACCAAGGGCCTCCACCTGTTGCATGTCCATGACTTTGAGACCGTAGCCTGCAGCCATCTGGACAAGACCAAAGTCCTTCTCCATGTTGAGTGGATCCATTGAGACAACAAACTTGAGACTTGGCAAATCATTCATCTTCCTGAGTTGGATCAATCCCACAAGCTTCTCTTTCGAGCAAATGATAACTGGTGCCTCGGTGAGGTCTAGGATATAACTGGATGTCTTTGGGCCGAGCGTGTCGTAAAGGGCAGTGTAAACCATGTGGTAAGCCTGGCAAGACAGCAGAGAGATGACCCATTCTGGTCTATTGGCCGAGAAGAGGGCAACTACAAAGCGGTCATCCCTTCCAACCAGGGTTCTGAGACCGGCACCAAGGTCCTTTCTGCGCTGGGAGACGGTGTTGTAGGACTGGAAGGTGAAGAAGTCGTCCACCTTCCCATCTGGATGAGTGAGTCTTGTTCCGAGGCAGTCACGGTCACCATAAATCTCGACAGATCTGTTGAAGACATCAACCATGTTAGTGTAGTCTGGGTGCACTCTTTCAATGATTGAATCACCACAATGGACGTTATGGTAGATTGAGGAGTGGTGCGGCGTGTCCGTGTTTGCAACCTTCTTCACCTGGCAACCAGCAACTCTTGGAAGCGGACAGTTTTCAGCAAGGCCCTGGACATCAAACTTGCCATCGGCGTCAACGTACTTGTCCTTTGGGAAGAGCGAGACAAATGCCCGTGGGCTTTGGTCGTTTTGAGAGAATTCCAGCGAGGCCATCTTAGAAGCGATCAAGTTGACTCTGACGGTGATGGTGCTGGTGACGATGATGATGATGACGATGCATCGTGATAAGAGCCGACTACTATAGCGGCACTGGCGCCTTTATACAATTTCAGAACGGTGTAATCGACTCCTCCCCTCCGCAGAGTTCACCCTCGGCTTCTCATCCGGCTCCGTGTGTCACTCGCTGACTGCGTTTAGTAAAGAGGGTGCTGACAAGACTTTCCCATTCCGCGTGGGCGGTGCTGCTGGCTGTCGTTGTGGGGTAAGCAGGGCAGCGACCGCGCGCGCTTCGGTGTGTCTGAGGTTTCTTGGGCGGCTCTTTGCTGGGCGGCTAGATTCCATTGCTACCTCGGCGGCTGTAAAGGAACATAGCAGTTCCAGCGCTAAGTGCAGTTTCGGCCGAGAGATCGGACTCGTTCTCACTGACGTCTCACGCAACGAGTTTGATTATAGGGAGAAAGAGAACATGAACAGGCCATGATCGGCCAACCGCTAACTGCGCTTTGAAGTCTACCTTGTCGCCGCTAACCGCTGGGGGCCTCCGCAAACTGGCGAAAGAAATGGCGAAAGAAGCTCCCCGCTGTCGGCAGAGCCTCGGCAAGTTTTGAGGTCTTCGCGAATCGGCGCAAATCATCCACACACCTGGACACCACTCAGTTGCCTCGAGACTCGAGACGTCTCTAGTCTCTAGGCAGATCTCCGCGAAGACCTCATCACCTCATCTCTCTATCTCCTCACCAATGGCTGGTCGGCAGCTCTCTTATCTCATCTCATCTCTCACCCTAAACCTTAAAGCCTAAACCAGTGCCAATGTCTCTTCGGACCGGCGCTAACATTGCAGTGGTTGGATCCGGTGTTTCAGGGTTATCGTTTGCTCACTTCCTCTCCCGTCTTAGGCCCGACATCCACATTACGCTATACGAGCGCTCATCAAGACCAGATGGCTACATCTTCTCTCAGAAACTCGTCATCGACGACCAGTCGGTAACGATCGAGAAGGGACCGAGAACTCTAAGGGGCGCCAGTGATGGAACTGTTCTCATTGTTGACTCTCTTCTCAAATTAGGGAAAGCTTCCAAGATCAGAGTCATACCACCACAATCGGTCTCCAACAAGAAGTATCTCCTGGCGCCAAATTCCCAGCTTGTACAAGTCCCAAACAGCTTTGAATCATTCAGAAAGTTTATAAACAGTCCCTTGGGAAAGGGTATTATTCCTGGGGTCATCAAGGAACCATTCCAACCAAAAGGTAACTTGGAAGATGAGAGCGTTGCCTCGTTCCTTACAAGACGTTTCGGAGATGCACTACCAAGGAACATAATCAGCGCTGTCTTCCATGGAATATATGCCGCTGACATCGATCAGCTGAGTGCTAAGACTACCATGAAGACGATGTTTGATGCTGAAAAGACACATGGCTCTGTCCTGAAATCATTATTATCATCTGTATTTAAGAAGAAACCACAGCTTCTGTCACAGATATTACAAGATTACGAATCAAAATTTCCAGCCAATTACAAACTATCACACTTGTCTAAAATACTCAAGAAATTCCCCATGATCACTCTTGAAAATGGGTTGGAAACGTTCCCAAGAGCGCTATACGACTCACTTGTCAAATCACCAAACGTTGAATTCAAGTTCAACACCCCAGCGGAATCTATTATCAGAAGCGACAACGGAATTTCGATAAACGGAACGAATTACGACCATTTACACACAACGATTAATGCATTAACACTATCCCACACTATTCCAGGCACACAGACTGCATCGATTGCGTCTAATCTGACATATGTTGATATCCACATGATCAATGTCTTTGTGCCCTCGCATATCCTCAAGCAAACAGGATTTGGTTATCTGGTACCAATGGCGCATGAGAACCCACACAACATCCTGGGTGTGATTTTTGACTCTGATGTCGAGAAGGGGTCAGTACCACTGTTCAAAGACATGTCACAGTTGGAACAAGGCACATTCCCAGATATAAAACCCGTTTACAAAGCAAGAGACTATACCAAGCTGACGATCATGATGGGAGGACACTTTTGGTCCAAATCGGGTGAACCGTTAGCCTTAGAGCAGACCACCAAGGATGCACTTGCGGAAGTCCAGAAACACCTCGGTGTAACGTTTGGAGAGAATTGTTATATCGATGATTCATACATCAAACAATGCCTCCCACAGTTCCATGTCGGCTACGACGCACTCAAGGAAAAGTTTGAAAAAAGCGTCCAGGATGAGTTCAAGGGCAAGATGACACATGGCGGAATGTCATTTGGTGATGGTGCTGGTGTGCCCGATTGTGTGAGTAATGCCTATAAAAACGCACGGGCATTGGCGTAGATAGAGCGCCAGCCTCTGCTCATACGCGACACGATTTTAAAGAACGAGTTGACATGATTAATTAACAGCAGATGTTTAGATAGAGTCTGACAATGTAAATAACAACAAGCATATACGCCACTCAGCCCGGCAATCTCTCCTTTTCCTGTTTTGGCCGTTGAGATCTGTTTAGAAGCTTATGGAAAGCCACAGAAACAATTCCGCGACAAGTGCCGGCGGTGTATATAAGGAATACGCTGGACTACGCATTCTTGCCGCTCATACCAAGGTCACACTGCTAGTATCAATCCAATAGATTTAGACCAAGAGCCAAAATCATGACAGAAACACGCCCAAAAGTTTTCTTTGACATTACAATTGGCGGGGAGCCAAAGGGAAGAGTCGTCTTCGAGCTCGTAAGTAACTTCCCCTCGCGTTACAGGCAGATTTACAGCAAGACAGGACTAACCAACAACCAAGTTCTCTGATATCGTTCCAAAGACCGCTGAGAACTTCAGAGCATTATGTACAGGCGAGAAGGGCGTTGGAAAGTCCGGCAAGCCATTGCACTTCAAAGGCTCTACTTTCCACAGAGTCATCAAGGACTTCATGATCCAAGGTGGTGACTTCACGATGGGGAACGGCACAGGTGGTGAATCAATCTATGGCGAGAAGTTCGAGGATGAGAACTTTGAGTTGACCCACGATAAACCATTCTTACTCTCCATGGCCAATGCCGGGCCAGGCACAAACGGATCGCAGTTCTTCGTCACAACGGTGCCTACACCACACCTGAACGGGAAACACGTTGTCTTTGGTCGCCTTCTTTCGGGCAAAGCCACCATCAGAGCCGTCGAGAGAACACAGACAGCTTCAGGAGATAAACCTGTAAAAGACTGTGTCATTGCTGATTGTGGCGAGTTACCTGCTGACTACGAGGTTCAGCCTGCCGCTGTTCTTGACGACGGCACAGGGGATGTCTACGAGGAAGTTCTTGCTGATAACGACTCAGTGGACATCGAAGATCCAGCTTCAGTATTCAAGGCGATCAACAACTTGAAAGAGATTGGAACTAAGTTGTTCAAAGCTGGCGACTACGAAAGGGCTTTCGCCAAGTACAACAAGACGGCGTCCTACTTGCAGGATTACTTCCCGGATGACTTAACAGACGAACAGATGGACGAGCTGTACAAGATCAAAGTTTCCACGTATTTGAACATTGCACTCGTCGCCTTGAAGATCAACAAATACTCTGAAGCTCTCAAGGCTTCCACCGACGCGCTTGATGTTGAGAAAATCGACGACAAGTCAAAGGCGAAGGCGCTCTACCGCCGTGGATCCGCATATTTGCATTTAAAGAACGAGGAAGATGCCCTTAAAAGTTTCCAGGAGGCATTGAAGATCTCACCAAAGGATGGTGCTATTTTGAAGGGTATCGAGGATGTCAAGAAGAGCGAGAAGCAGCGCAGAGAGAAGGAGAAGAAGGCATTCAGCAAGCTTTTCGCTTAATACTGACCCTGCTTGACAACTCCTTAGCCTAGTAAAAGTAACCAAGAGGATCTGTCGTTGTATAGAGAATTGTATGAGTACCACAGGCCTACCTGGTGCCATAGATGGCATGTGTAGTTTCCAGAACGGGTCGCGCGTAAATTTCAGCACTAACTAACCGCTCGTCGTCGTCGATGTTTTGAAAAATTAAGAGCGGTGGGCGGGCGTGAACCATCAGCGGCGGCAGAAGACTCACCACATCGCCACCACAGCAAACTGGCTTTCTTGGTGTCCTTGTAATCTCTCACAGGGAAATACCGAGCTCCAGCATCGCAAAGGTACCAAGCAACACCGGTCCGCGCCCAAAACAGACAACTTCCCGGCTGATTCTACACTTGCCTCAACACTTTGAAGTGGCATTCACCCCCTTGCAACGCCACCGATCACAGGACGTCCAGCTAGCGCTTAAGTGCACGAGAAACTCATTGGATTGACGTATCTTTTGCCACTGGTTTTGCTGAACTGCTTGTTGAGATTTGCCACCGAGAACTTGCCATTGTTTTGATTGTCTGATCCCCTCTGATAGCGCCCCTCTCAGTAACACCGAGAAGGACGTTCACGGCGACTAAGAAATCAGAGTCTGAGACTTGTACTCGACAGTTTCATTGGTATTTTTGCTTTATTACTTTCATTTCATTTCGTTTCGCTTAAGTTAAGTTTGTTTTACTACCACTTGGATTGAAGGAGATTGAAAGGCAGAAACATCCCAAACGTTCTTCTGCTTTTACACCACCAAAGGTCCAACTAGTTATTTTGTTCTTTCCAGATACATCAATTTAAAGAAAAGAAAAAACTCCACAAAAAAAAAAAAGAGAAATACTCTTACACATTTGCATTCACATACATCAATTCGTTCAGAAATCCCACAATGGTGCAGTTTCCATACTCTAGTGCGCCTTTGCGCACAGTGAAGGAGGTCCAATTTGGTCTCTTATCGCCAGATGAGATTGTGAGTCGCGTCCACTATTGGCCATTAATTGAACTGATGTACTAACTTATCTATTTAGCGCGCAATTTCCGTTGCCAAGATCGAGTTCCCAGAAACAATGGATGAGACACAGACCAAACCAAGGGTTGGTGGTCTTAATGACCCAAGACTGGGTTCGATCGATCGTAATTTTAAATGCCAGACCTGTGGAGAAGGCATGAACGAGTGTCCTGGCCATTTTGGCCACATTGAACTGGCAAAACCAGTCTTCCACATTGGTTTCATCAACAAGATCAAGAAAGTCTGCGAGTGTGTTTGTATGCACTGTGGTAAACTTCTTCTCGATGAGTCCAACGACATGTTCAAGCAAGCCATAAGGATAAAAGATCCAAAAAAGAGATTCAACGCTGTTTGGAATCTCAGTAAGACCAAAATGGTTTGTGAACCTAATTACCCACCAGAAGAAGATGGCACCGTTCTCTCCAGAGGTGGTTGTGGTAATGCACAACCTTCTGTCCGTCGTGATGGTTTGAAGCTTTGGGGTACATGGAAGAAGGGCAATGCCGAGGAAGGTGAACAACCTGAAAGACGTTTGCTGACACCAAGTGAAATCCAAAATGTCTTCAAGCATATTTCCAAAGAAGATTGCCGCAAACTTGGTTTCAACGAAGACTACTCTCGTCCGGAGTGGATGATCATTTCCGTTTTGCCAGTCCCACCACCACCTGTAAGACCATCCATTTCTTTTAATGACACACAGAGAGGTGAAGATGATTTGACTTACAAATTGTCTGATATCATGAAGGCAAACATCAATGTTCAGAAGCTGGAGATGGATGGTTCTCCACAGCATGTCATTAACGAATTCGAAGCATTGTTGCAGTTCCATGTTGCCACTTATATGGATAACGACATTGCAGGTCAGCCACAAGCGCTTCAGAAATCCGGTCGTCCAATCAAGTCTATCCGTGCTCGTTTGAAAGGTAAAGAAGGTCGTATCAGAGGTAACTTGATGGGAAAGCGTGTTGACTTCTCCGCACGTACTGTCATTTCTGGTGATCCAAACTTGGAGCTTGACCAGGTTGGTGTTCCAAAGTCGATTGCTAAGACATTGACATACCCAGAAACCGTTACGCCGTACAACATCCAGAAACTTACAGAGCTAGTGAGAAATGGCCCAAACGAACACCCGGGTGCGAAATATGTCATCCGTGATACAGGTGATCGTATTGACTTGAGATACAACAAGCGTTCTGGCGATATTGTTCTTCAATATGGTTGGAAGGTTGAGCGTCATTTGATGGATGATGATCCGGTTCTTTTCAACCGTCAGCCATCTCTTCATAAAATGTCTATGATGTGTCACAGAGTTAAAGTCATGCCTTATTCTACTTTCAGATTGAACTTGTCTGTTACCTCTCCATACAATGCCGATTTCGATGGTGATGAAATGAACTTGCATGTTCCACAGTCTGAAGAGACTAGAGCAGAACTGATGAGTATCTGCGCTGTCCCGCTCCAGATTGTTTCTCCACAGTCCAATAAACCATGTATGGGTATTGTGCAAGACACGCTGTGTGGTGTCAGAAAGATGACACTTCGTGATTCATTCGTCGAGTACGACCAGATGATGAATATTCTGTATTGGATTCCAGGATGGGATGGTGTTATTCCACCACCAACAATCCTGAAACCAAAACCACTGTGGACTGGTAAGCAGATGCTTTCTATGGCCATTCCAAAGGGTATTCATTTGCAAAGATTCGATGAAGGTACTACTCTTATCTGTCCTAAGGACAACGGTATGCTTATCGTTGATGGCCAGATTCTCTTTGGTGTCGTTGACAAGAAGACTGTCGGTGCCACAAATGGTGGTTTGATCCACACCGTTATGAGAGAGAAGGGCCCAAGAGCTTGTGCTGATCTCTTTGGTAACATCCAGAAGGTGGTGAACTTCTGGTTGCTCCACAATGGTTTCTCTATTGGTATTGGTGACACTATTGCTGATTCCTCTACCATGAAGGAAATTACGGAGGCTATTGCCATTGCTAAGGAGAAGGTACACGAAGTGACTATTGAGGCCTATGAGAACAGATTAACAGCCAAGCATGGTATGACTTTGAGAGAGTCTTTTGAAGACAACGTTATTCGTTTCCTGAACGAGGCCCGTGATAAAGCCGGTCGTTCTGCCGAAGTTAACTTGAAGTCTTTGAACAATGTCAAACAGATGGTTAGCGCTGGTTCTAAGGGTTCTTTCATTAACATCGCCCAGATGTCAGCTTGTGTTGGTCAGCAATCTGTCGAGGGTAAACGTATTGCCTTTGGTTTCTCTGAACGTACATTGCCACACTTCTCCAAGGATGACTACTCACCAGAATCTAAGGGTTTCGTTGAGAACTCTTACTTGAGAGGTTTGACACCACAGGAATTCTACTTCCACGCAATGGGTGGTCGTGAAGGTTTGATTGATACTGCTGTCAAGACTGCTGAGACAGGTTATATTCAACGTCGTCTTGTGAAGGCTCTAGAAGACATCATGGTGCACTATGATGGAACTACCAGAAACTCTTTGGGTAACATTATCCAGTTCATCTATGGTGAAGATGGTCTTGATGCTGGTCATGTCGAGAAACAAACGATCGATACTCTTCCAGGTGAAGATTCCGCATTTGAGAAGCGTTACCGTATTGACGTCATGAGTGAGAAGAGTACTATTAGACCATCTCTCTTGGAGTCTGGTCGTGATATTGTTGGTAATGCGGATCTGCAGATGGTTTTGGATGAGGAGTACAACCAGCTGGTGGAGGATCGTGCCTTCTTGAGAAAGGTCTTTGAAGATGGTGAACATAATTGGCCATTACCAGTTAATATCCGTCGTATAGTCCAAAACTCTCAGCAGATCTTCCACGTTGATCGTTCAAAGGCTTCTGATTTGACTTTGAATGAAATTGTTAGAAGTGTCCAGGATTTGTGCAAAAAACTCTATGTCCTGCGTGGTGAGACTGAACTTATCAAGGAAGCCAGAGAGAATGCCACTCTATTGTTCCAGTGCTTGCTTCGTTCTCGTTTGGCATCTCGTCGTGTTATTGAGGAATACCGTCTTAACAGAACCGCCTTTAACTGGGTATTGGGTGAGATCGAAGCTCAATTCAACAGGTCCATTATCCACCCAGGTGAAATGGTTGGTGTCGTTGCAGCTCAGTCTATTGGTGAACCAGCCACACAGATGACGTTGAACACTTTCCATTTTGCTGGTGTTGCTTCCAAGAAGGTCACATCTGGTGTCCCGCGTTTGAAAGAGATTTTGAACGTCGCAAAGAACACAAAGACCCCATCGTTAACTGTGTATTTGGAACCGGAGTTCTCCTCAGATCAGGAGAAGGCCAAGGAGGTCAGATCTGCTATTGAACACACAACTTTGAGAAGTGTCACAGTTGCGACTGAGATCTACTACGATCCAGACCCAAGATCCACTGTTATTCCAGATGATGAGGAAATGGTGATGTTGCACTTTGAGATTCCAGATGAGGAAACTGAGGCTACATTGGATAAACAATCCCCATGGTTGTTACGTATTGAACTTGATCGTGCTGCTATGAACGATAAGGACTTGACAATGGCTGAGGTGGGTGAAAAGATTAAGGACACATTCAAGGAGGACCTATTCGTCATTTGGTCTGAAGATAATGCTGATAAGTTGATTGTCCGTTGTCGTGTTGTTCGTGATCCAAAGAACTTGGATCCAGATTCAGAGGCTGAAGAGGATCAAATGTTGAAGAGAATCGAGAGTAATATGCTTGAGGCAATCACTTTGCGTGGTGTTGAGGACATTACTCGTGTTGTGATGATGAAGTACGATCGTAAGTTGCCAGATGAGACCGGTAAGTTTACCAAGGTTCCTGAATGGGTGTTAGAAACTGATGGTGTGAACTTATCAGAAGTCATGTGTGTTGAAGGTGTGGATGCTACCCGTATCTACAGTAACTCCTTCATTGATATCCTCCAGGTTTTGGGTATCGAAGCTGGTCGTGCGGCATTATACAAGGAGGTGTACAACGTTATTGCATCTGATGGTTCTTATGTCAACTACAGACATATGGCTCTTCTTGTCGATGTTATGACATCTCGTGGTCACTTGATGGCTATTACTCGTCATGGTATCAACAGAAATGATACTGGTGCTTTGATGAGATGTTCTTTCGAGGAAACGGTTGAGATTTTGTTTGAGGCTGGTGCAGCTGCCGAATTGGATGATTGTCGTGGTGTTTCTGAAAATGTTATCTTGGGCCAGCTTGCACCAATTGGTACGGGCTCGTTTGATGTCATGGTTGATGATAGTATTTTGAAGGAACTTCCTTCGAATGGTCCTGTTGAAGAGTTTGCAGGTACCGAGTACAATGATGGTGGTGCAACACAGTATGATTCTGGTACCACACCAGGTCATTCTAATGTCGAAATTTCCGGTGATGTCATGTTCTCACCAATGGGTGACTCTGGTCAGGCTGCTAGCGGCGGTTTCACAGAGTATAATTCTGGTACAGACTACAGTGCATCTCCAAACGCTGCTCTCAATCCTACATCACCATTTGGTGCTGGCTTCGGCTATGGTCCAACATCACCAGGTATGGGTGTTTCATCACCAGGATTCAGCGCCACATCACCAGGATATTCGGCTACATCACCAGGTTATGGCGTGACATCACCTGCGTACTCTGCTACGTCTCCATCGTACAGCCCAACGTCTCCATCATACTCTCCTACTTCTCCAGCATATTCTCCAACATCGCCATCTTACTCTCCAACATCTCCATCTTACTCCCCAACCTCGCCAAGTTATTCACCAACCTCACCATCCTACTCCCCTACTTCTCCATCATACAGTCCTACCTCTCCATCTTATTCTCCGACATCTCCATCCTATTCTCCAACCTCTCCATCATACAGTCCAACTTCTCCAAGCTATTCACCAACATCCCCATCTTACTCTCCAACGTCTCCATCTTACTCTCCAACCTCTCCATCATACAGTCCAACATCCCCATCGTATTCACCAACATCCCCATCATACAGTCCAACCTCTCCATCTTACTCTCCAACCTCTCCGTCTTACTCTCCAACTTCTCCATCATATTCTCCTACATCTCCATCTTATTCCCCAACATCACCATCATATGATGCACCAAAGTCACCAGAGTACTCTCCGGAGGGATCAGAAGACAAAAACGCGAAGAAGTGAAGAGTCGATCTTTAAAGTTGTGTTATATTTTACCGTGCTTGATAATGGTTTAAAGGATCTAAAAAAAAATGTAAATTACACAAAGCAATGCAATGAATTTCAGGAAATGAACACACTGTAGACTTTTTAATGAGCTTTTTTGGAGATTAGACCATTGAACATGTCGAATGAGTTACCATCGGGTTGTAGATGGTACTTCTTACCAGTGAATCTGCCTGTGTTCATATCAACTTCTTCTGCAATTAACAAACCATAGTCATCTGTGATACCAGTGATCTTTGCTCTCACGAATCCATGATCCTGGAGCCTCACGATTTGACCACTATGCAGCCAATGTTTGTAATAAGTTGGCAGTAGAGCCTTGAATCCAAATGATTTAAACTTGGTAAACAATTCATCCATAAAGTACATGTACTTTGCCAACATGCACTCCTGAGAGATTGGAGCCAGTTTCTCGAGACCCTTGAATTCCCTCATTTTATTCCAACTTGCAATTGTAGAATTGATAGATGTTGTTGGTGCAGAGTTGTCCAAGTTGATACCAGTTCCAACAATGCACTTATACTTACCATCGACAACATTAGTATTGACAAGAATACCGCTGATCTTAACATAAGCTGGATCTGTATCATTCACACCGACTGTTTTTCCGAAATATTCCGGTAACATTGCATAAATGTCATTTGGCCATTTGATTCTGATTGGGAGCTCTTCGTACCCATCACCCATAGACTTCACAGCTTCAACGACCGCTAACGCGGTGAAGTATTGGACAAAGACAACAGGGGCATGCGAATAACTGATTGGAAGTTCCAAAACCAAGGAACTGGCAAGGACTCCGTAAGGATTAATCCAGACGTTACCACTGCGTCCTCTTCCAGAGACTTGCACACTTGCTGCAAGGAGTGTACCAGATGGCAAATGGCGAAGCACGCTGAGGTTCTTATCAGCCATTACATTTGTTGATGTTACAACCTCAGCGTACAGAAGGACCGAGCCAGCCCTGATTGTGTCGAGAGAGCCATAGTTTTCCTGTAAGAGACGGAAGTACTTTCTGATATCAAAGAATGACGTGAGTTTGCGGTCCGGAAGATCGTCCTTGTAGACGTACAATTCTTTGATTGCGGTATCAGGATCCTCAAATTCTTGTTGCTTGTTCAAATGAGTAGAAATACTTGCAGTTTCACCCATGTGGATGCGGAATGTATCATTTTCAGCTTGCAAGAGATCATGGTTTTCACCAGAGAGTCCAACATTCGAAATGATAGCATCAACAATAGTAGACACGGCAGATGGAACTGGGGATGTGAACAGAATTGGAGTTAGTCTTGGTCGCACAACTTCATCATCGTTAACTTTTAAACCCAGTTTTTGCAAGCAAGCCTTGAGGAACAATCTCCGTGATTCGTTATTTTCAGTGAGTCGCTTAACCAGATCCACATAGTGCTGATCGTCAGTGTGCTGGCCCGCCATAAGCTCTGGAATAAACTCTGGATGTGTTCCTGTTAGAACTGCTGAGCCAGAGCCTAATTTGCAATAAACAGCAGCAGCCTGGTGCTCACCAGATTCGACTTCGACCTTCTCATCGTACTCAGCGAGGATAGTCACGCTGTCATATTTCTCAGCGTCCACAAAGACAGATCCTCCATTGTAGTAATGAAAACTCTTATCGATGTCCAACCCGAGGAAGTCCTTGTTGATTGTCAATGGAGTCAATCTAGAGCCGGACTCGTTCCCATACTGGAATCCCTTGAAAGCAGATCCTCTAGCGATACCGGGGAAAACCTTGAGTTCTCTCGTACCACTGACTTCCATGGACGAGTTACCAACTTCAAATTCACAATATGAAGAGGCATAGTAACCACCGGCACAGAATCCAAGCAATTTCCCACCTTTGCGGACAAAGTCCTTGATGATCTGGTTTCCATGACCATTGAGTTCTCTACAGATGGGGACGTCTGCACCACCTGGGAAGACGAAGAGCGCAGTCTTAGCGGGCCATGGCTCCTTCTTGATGGTGTTGACGTCAACACCGACCACGGCGTAGTAAGGCGAAAGGAAACGTCGAAGAGACTCGAGACAATGCTTGACGGATTCGGGTGTTGTTCCGGGACCTACATCTGGTTAGCGATGAGATGCGATAGAAAGAGGGCAAAGACGTACCAGAATAAACAAGGACATTCATCTTCTTGGCACAATAGGACGATATCAGAGTGGAAGTAGCTCTAGTGAAAGCTCGTGGCATGCACCAATTCCAGAGAAAGCACTTTTTTTTCCCCTATGCAATTTATAGTGGACATTAGCAGCAGTAGCGGCTTTCTGACCATAATGTTGTGCATTGTTGGGTCGTCTGCCCCTACCAACACCCGCACAACCAAAAAAGGCTCATTTTGTGGCCAACAGAAAGTGCATTTGATTTTGTGGCCGTTTTTCTTTTGTGGCTCCGGACAAAGCCGGCTGAGCGGGAAGAAGCCAAAAGTTGATGAAAAGCAAAAGGCAAAGCTCGAAGCGGTTGGACACAACTTCCGGGGGAAACCAATTGAGTCACTGCCATCACACCAGGCAATTGAAGGCGAAATAGTAACATTAAACACATCAATGCTGCTACAGCGTTCCTTAACCGCAGTATCGCGTGGGTTTCTGCGGTCAAACATTGCCAGATCGGCGTCTCATGTGTTATCACCACCACCACCACTCCGATCAATCTTGGTAACGAGCATTACACGCCAATTCTCTCATAGAACAACGCTTTTAAGCAACGAGCAGAAGACCAAACCGACCCAGATACAACAAAGAATCGAGGTTGTCAAGGAGAAGTCCCAGAAAGTCACAGATCAAGTGCGCGCAAACATCAAGTATGCGATTCCAGAGAAGGAAGACATCTACACACTGCCAAACATCCTGACGTTCACACGGCTTGTCACAGCACCTCTTATCGGATACCTCATTGTCAAACAGCAAGTATGGTGGGCGTTTGGACTCTTTACATACTCTGCAATAACGGACTTCATTGACGGATTTATCGCAAGACGGTTCAACATGAAATCTGTCGTTGGATCCGTCATCGATCCCATGGCCGATAAGTTCCTCATGGTTATTTGCACTGCTTGTCTGGCACACGCTGGCGGAATGCCACTCTACTTGGCAGTGTTAATCTTGGGAAGAGATGTATTGTTGGGTATCTCCGCCATTTACTACCGTTACATCTCACTGCCACCACCAAAGACTCTCTTAAGATTCTGGGACTTCAGCATCCCATCTGCTCAGGTCTACCCTACAACCATTTCCAAATACAACACATTGTTCCAAATGTTTTACATTGCCGGCGCTGTGGTGAAACCGGTGCTTTTACAGGTGATAGACCCTTCATGGATCGCCTCTGTTGACATGGGATTCGACTTGTTTGGCTACCTGGTGGCAACCACAACAGTGCTAAGTGGTCTCAGTTACGTCTTCTCCAAGAACGCAGTGAAGATTCTCAAACGCACAGAGAAATGATAAAAGCACTAGAATAAAGCATTTCATTTAGATCCTTCTACATCCCAACCATCCGAATGCATTGATTAACTTATCTACTGATTGTAATGTCGTCAATACGCAGGATTGACTTGACCGTCTCGGCAGCAAGTGTGATGGCAGATGTACTCACGAGCACGGGTTGCAAAACATGCTCCTCATAAGTGTTTGTAGCACCAGAGCGACGAGCAGAGATACCAGCATTACGTTCACCATTTTCATGCTTGCTTCTAAGTTCAGTGACAACGTTAATACTGTTAAGACCAGCATTTTCTGCGAGTGTCGTTGGGATCACTTCCAATGCCTCAGCAAATTCTTTCCAAATGAAAGCCTCTGTGCCTGAAAGAGCCACTGACTCTCTCATCAACGTTCTCGAAACTTCAATCTCTGGTGCACCACCTCCTGCAATCAATGCCTTCTCTTTCACTAAACAGCGAATGACACACAAGGCATCGTGCAAAGAACGTTCAGTCTCATCCAACACCATGTTATTAGCACCACGACACACAATGGAAACAGTTGGTGTGACGACGTTCTTGACTCCCGTGATCTTGACAATTTTCGAACCAGAGGACTCCAATTCTTCAACAAGGTCAGCACTACCCAGTCTGTCTTCAGTAAACAACTCAATGTCCGAGATTGGCTTACATGCCAATGACTTACTCAAGAACTCAATCTCATCACGTTCAATGTCCTTGACAACCATGATACCCAACTTGGAGAGGAAATGGAGCGATAAATCATTGACGGCATCACGAAGAATGGATTTTTGAATAAGCAAGACGTTACATTTGGCCTTTTTGATTTTTTTGCACATGTTTAAAAGATATGCTCTCTCTTCTTTCAATATCTTGTCCATTTGTCTATAGTCATTGACAACAACGTTGTTCTCCATATCTGGTTTTGGTGGGGACAATTGGAACTGAACGAGGGCAATACGTGCTTTTTCAATACGGGAAGGCCCGCCAGCAGATTTGACAACGTTCTGCGTCAAGACGACACCGTCCACGAGCTCTGTGTCATCAATGGTTCCACCCACTTTTTTGATCAATCTGATGTCATTGAGGTCAACGTTTGTAGATGATTCATTGACAACTTTTAGCACTGAGTCCACCGCCAGTGGGGACAAGAGATGTGAGAACTGGCCAACAATCTTGGAAGAAAGAGATGTCGATGCGGCTCTGACCAAGGCATCACGGTCAGAAAGTGAGATCTTGGTGGACATATCGAGCAATACTTCGACCGATCTCTGCGCAGCACGCTGGAAGGACTCGGCAATGATGGTTGGATGGATTCCTTTGTTCAAGAGTTTATCAGCAGCACCGAGCAAAGCACCCGTCAGGATGACGACAGAGGTTGTTCCATCACCGGCCTCGACATCCTGCGCCCCAGAAACATCAACAAGCATCTTTGCGGCGGGATGAAGCACTGCCATGTGCTGCAGAATCGTGTGACCGTCGTTCGAGATGATCACCTCACCCTTACCGGTCTTGATCATCTTGTCCATGCCCTTGGGTCCCAGAGAGGTCCTGATCGCATCTGCGACCGCTCTGGCAGCGAGGATGTTGGACTTGCGCACCTCCTGTGGCTTCTCCTTGTTCTGGAACTGTGCGTTCGACACTGATGAAACCATGCTGATGTTGTCAAATTTAAAACACTGGGAAACAGGCGGGGAATTGCACTTCAAAAGAGCGTCTCTTGTTCTCCTTGTAAGAAGGTTGTCAACGCGTAGTGAAAAAAGTGGCGATGGCGAAACATTCGCGGGCCGGCCGGCGTAAATCTGAGCACTAAGAGTTATAGGGAGAAGTGAGATTTTCTAGAGTAAATATCAGCACGCACTAATACACCATGGCGATGAGGACATAATCATCTCAACCATTTGATCTCCTTCTATTGATCGCTGTATGCTATATCCTCGAGATATATTCAGCAGTAATGACACACGTATTCCATGAGTTAAGGCCTACAAAGGAAAACATCCTTCATTGCCAGTTTTCGTACTGGTATCCTCTCTACAAGAAGCACACTCCAAAGGCCAAGGTCATCAGACCTCTTCCCTCTGCCTTTATCAAGTATCTGAGCTCTGATGGTATTGATCTGCCTGAAGATGGACACTATAATGTGAATATGGGGACAGGAGATGGTGAATATAGTGACTGGTCCGAGGAGGAGGAAGAGGAGGAGGAAGAGGAGGAGGAAAAAGAAGAAGAGAAGAAGACTCCAAAGCCTTCAGTGACCGAGGTCTTTGCTCAGTTCCAGGACATCCATGAAGATATCAAAGCTACAATCAAGGAATGGGGGGCAGTGACACCCAAACTAAACTGGTCAGCACCAAGGGATGCTTTATGGATCATGGCTACGCACACCATCAAGTGCCAGAACGCATCGGATGTCTACTTGCTGCTGAACGCTTCCAACTACATTATGCACGATCTGTCACATGCGTTCTCTGAAGTTGAAGACTTTACAGAAGAGGACCAGAAGAGTATAGAATATGAGCTTGTGCTGAGAAAATGGTTTGATATCAACCCAGCATTGGAATTCCGTATTTTTGTCAAAGATCACCAGATCATTGGTGTTACACAAAGAGACCTCAACTATTATGACTACCTTGAAGCATTGAGACCGACTTTGAAGACACTCATTGACACATTTTTCGAAGAGGTAATTCAAAATACTTTCCCAGACAAGGACTTTGTCTTTGACGTTTACTTGCCACGTCCATTCGATAAAGTCTTCCTCATTGACATCAACCCGTTCTCACGAAAGACAGATTCACAGCTATTCACATGGCACGAACTCGCTGACACAAATACTGATGGTAAAGTGAATTATGAAATGAGATTGGTAACAGACGTGGATAAAGGCCGGTTTGCTGTCAAAGATCATTCGGAGAATATGGTTCCAAAAGACGTCGTCGATGCCTCGTTGGACTCCACTGCCATGGCCGAATTGGCTCAACAGTGGAAAGAACTACAGATGAAAGCAGATAAATAATTCTACAAAAGCCCAGGGTTTACAGAAGTACTGCATGCAATAGGATCTATATAGTTCAATGGAAGCTAGGCGTGACAATAATCTTGTCCTCCAAATGGCCAAGAAGAGCCGAACTGGCATCACTTCCCTCTTTTTGCATCAACACAACCTCTTGTAAAAGATCTGTATCAGATCCTTTGCTCACATCCATGACAACATTTCCAATCTTCATGGTCAATTTACCAGATTTGTGAACACGCAGCTTACCAAACTGACCTTCAAGTCCCGTGACCTTGTCAACATCCAACATTGACACATCAGCTTCATCCTTAACTTCTTTTGGCTTGGCCTCTTCGTGCTCAAATGTAGGCAGGACTCTTGGTAACTGTACCAATATAAATTTATCTTGCTGGTTATTAACTCTGTGAATCGTCTCAACGATATCTTTATGATCATGGTTCATACGCTGTGTACTCTCTATCGCTTCATCAAGACCAAGTGTTAATGCTTCATGCTTGATCTGTAGTTCATTGAGCCTCTTCTGCAATAGAACATCGTTATCCTGTTTGACTGTTACTTCCGCGTCCAAGTCGGCCACATCTGGTGTAGGCTCACGAGTAGCCGTGACAGATGATTTTTCTGAAGAAGAAGACAACTCAATTGTCTTATGCTTAATTTCATTATCCACCTTAGATCTTGGTGCTCTCACTGGGAAAAGCTCAGTGTCGGCTTTTGAAAATTTGTACTCCTCGTTCATGTTGATGATCGTCAAGTCATTTACCTCATCATCGGAATCCAATTCCACAGAAGTGGCTCGAGAACCCGAGTCTTCGCTTTTGATCAATTTGCTGAGATACTCTGGAGTGGAACTAGATGTCCTATATCCACTGCTTGAAGCGGTTGATCTTGTACCAGTGAATGTGCTTCCAGTTGCTGAAGATGCCAAAGATGCCAATGGACCAGCCTGCACAACATGAGTACCAGCCAAAGCTCTTCCATAGCGTCCTCCTCGACTGCTTCCACGGGCACCAGCACCACCACGTCCTCCTCTGCCTCCTCTCAAAGACGATTTCTGATCCAAAGCAACAACGGGAGCATCAGCAGCTCTTTCCTGTTCTGTACGTCTCGCCACAACTTTTGGCTTGAACTTTAGACCAGGCTTCGCTGTGCCAGAGTTAGAACCAGTGTTGGCACTGACACCAGGACGCCTTGATAAAGAATCCAAACGGGAACTCGTCGGTATTCTGTCACTCATCTTCTGGAAACCTGAGGAGATAGGCAAATATCACTTTCAGGAATGAAAGAGAAAGAATAAAAGAGAAAGAAAGAAAGAGACAAGTACAAAGGGCATCAAAGATTTTTGGAGAAGATCCGAGGGCAGTCGGAATTAAAAAATACATATAACACCCGCACACCAACTTATGTCCTATACAGAAAAATTTCCTTGCAAGGCGATGAGCTCTCTTTCTTTGATTGTATAAAATAGAGGTATTAGCATCGAGGTAGAGAAATGGCGAGAAAGGGAAGACTCGAGCAGAAGGGGGAAGAAGATTACGGTCTGGATGATGTGGATGCATTTGCAGCTGCCAAGGAGAAAGTGCTTTTCAACGACGCTACTGCACGTATCAGAGGCTCACGATACCAGGACCAGGATGAAGACAGTGATGAGGAGGTGATGGGTGTTGATAGTGACACTGATCTATCAGAAGATGAGGTACAAGAGGAAGATGACGATGATGACAGGGAGTATTATGGTAAAAAAGATGACGCCGAAGAGGAAGAGGAAGATGAAGACGGCGTGTGGGGAGACAGCAAGAACGCATACTATGGTGATGATGATGTTCAGGACGAAGAAGACGCCCGTCAATTGGAGGCAGAGGCACTTAGACTGCAAAAGAAACACCTGCAAGAACTGAACATGGATGACTATGTTGATGAAGAGGTTGAGGAAGAATGGACGAAATCCGCCAAGAAACATGATATGGGTGATCTGCTCGAGACCACATCAAGGGAAAACGTACAGACATTAAGCGATCTTTCATCAATGGATGACAAACAGAAAAAGAAGTTTTTGCAACAATCACATCCAGAATTCATCCCATTGACAAAGCAGTTAACAAAACTCAAACCAATTTTAGACGAGCTTGCCTCACACAAGGATTCAAGTGAAGTTGCAAATGTCAAGTTTACAGCTCTTTCAGCATACTTGGGAGCCATCAGCACATATTTTGCTCTTTTCCAATGCATGACCAAAGATGAAGAGCCCTTTTCAATGAAAGAACATCCAATCATGGAGAGTATCCTCAGCACTAAAGAACTCTGGAGACAGGCATCACTATTGGAGGATGTGGATGAGATGGATGAACATGAACCAGAAGTTCAAGAAGATACAGAAATAAAAGAAAGTGGAGAAGTGGTACAAGAAAGTGATTCTGATAGTGATGTGTTCAAATCGGCTTCCGAAAGTTTGGCTGGAGACATTGAATCAATATCAGATGATGATAATGAGAAGGATGATACCGATGTCGAAATTGATATTTCTAAACCTCGTGTTTTCAAAAGAGTACAAACACAGACAGCACAGGACTTTGCCGAGGGCTCCCTTGCTGACGTTGATGAAGAGGAAAAGATTGCTCGCAAGAAGACACTCCGTTTCTACACATCCAAGATTGATCAACAGGCAAAGAAGCGTGATGAGAAGTATGGCGGTGACGAAGATCTACCCTACAGAGAACGTCTCTTTGAGCGCCAGCAAAGACTTATTGAAGAAGCTCGTAAGCGTGGTCTTCAGGATGACCAGGGCGATGACTTGGATGCAAACGAATCATTTGATGAACAAGATGCTCAAGAAGCGCAAGAGATTAACGATGGGTTTGATGATGCTTATTATCAAACTATAAAGTCCTCCAAGATTGCCATGAAGTCTAAGCGTAAACAACTTCACGAAGACGCTGTTCGTGCTGCAAAGGAGGGCAAGTTGGCCGAAGCTGTGGAGAACGTTGGCGAAGACGGAAAACGTGCCATTAACTACCAGATCCTCAAGAACAAGGGTCTCACACCTCACAGAAAGAAAGACAACAGAAATGCAAGAGTCAAGAAGAGAAAGAAATACGAAGCTGCAAAGAAGAAGCTCAAGTCTGTTAGAGCTGTTTTCCAACAACCTACGGGCTCTTACGATGGTGAGAAGACTGGTATCAAGAAGAATTTGTCCAAGTCTGTCAAGTTCTAAAGTTCTAGATTGTATAAGTCCACCAGGGATGTTTTTAATGACAGGGCAAATGAAGCAGTGCTAGTTATATTTATATAGTAGTATCACGAGTGCTGGTAGAGGGTAGACTAAGTATGTCTAATAGCCTTCCTTTGATTTCATCAATGGGCGTATCAAGGTTGATATCCCAGATCAAAAACTCCTTAGCGATTTCTTTAGATTGTTGCACTTGAGAGTCATCAAGTTCTTGATGAATTCTCTGATTTGTCCTTCGGGAGTTAGAAATCTGATTAGCGCGTGTAATAATCTTGTCTGGAATTCCACATACACGGGCGCATTCAATGCCAAAGCTGTTGTCACATAGTCCATCTTTCAACTGGTACAAGTAAGTAATGTCATGAATTCCCTGTTGATTAATCGAGACATCCATGTGACTGTGCTTGATTCGTTCAACACCGGACAAGATTCCATCCTTGAAAAGTTCATGGAAATGTGTAGTAATAACCACTCTCGAAGTGTTATCGGAATGGGAGATATCCTCAATTATGGAACCAAGGAGTGAAGGTCCACCTAAAGTGTCTGTACCCTTCCCAAACTCATCGACAAGGATGATTGACTTTGGCGTCCTCATGGAAAGACAGTTGGACATCTTCTGAAGATCAATGAAAAAGGTGCTTTCGCACTTGTCAATGGCTTCTCGTGTAACAATTCGAGTCAAGATTCGGTCAGTGACACCAATAGTTGCCCGTAATGCAGGGACATAAGATCCAATATGGGCTAGGAAGACAATAATACCAATGTGGGTCAAGTATACCGATTTTCCTGATGCGTTTGCTCCTGTGACGACCGTAGTCGTCTGTTCTGGTATGATAGTATCATTTGGAACAAACGAACCGGCATATTGCTCCACAATGATATGTCTTCCTTTATCAATAAATAATATTGAGTCCTCTACCACATCTGGCAGAACAAAGTCATGTAAGATAGCAACACTTGCAAGTGAAAGAAAACAATCCAATTCTGAAAACAACGAAGAAGCAATCAAGAGTGGATGATCCAAACCTTGATCAAAGATTTTGGCTTGAAGCAACTGTAACAATTCAATTTCATAGTCAACCATGGATTGATAAACATCACCGTATTCTTCATCAATCTTAGTCATGTAGTCCTCCTTGAAGTAGACAGTGGTAGCCGTTCTGAAGATTTCAGTCCAAGATGTGGGGACCACTTCCACGAAAGTCAAATCAATTGAGATCAAATAACCCAACTGAGGAATGTACACCACATTCAAAGCCTCTTCAGAGAACTGACTATAAGTGTTAAGTAATTCCACTGCTAGTGACTGTAATACCTCGTCCAAACCTGTGTACTTCCTCCTCAATTCGTCAAGATGTTCATCGACGCCATCTCTGATGTACACCCGCTTGTTCTCAAGTGATGCATTAAGATCTATTACCATGGTAATATCATTCAAGAGCTCTTTGAAAGATTTCATGTCGACGTCTTGAAGCAAATTCACACCAATAGAAGTAGCGTGAAGATCTGCGAAGGAACGCACAAGGTCCACAATCTCAATTCCAGTTCTCACGTACTTCTCCAAGCTTACCCAGTTGCCTACTGTTGGCTTAGCTGTCTTGACAGATGCTAACGTCTGCTCAATATTTCCAATTCTTTTCAAAAGTAGCGATAATTCTTCAAGAAACCTGCCATTATGCTGGTCAGCCAATACCTTAACAGTCTGTTGACGTTCTTTGACTGAGTCGATATTGGCCATTGGCGAATTAAACCAGTTTTTCAATTTCTTCATCCCAAGAGGGGACCTGGTCATGTTCATATAGTCAAAAACAGAGTTTTTGTATTTACTAGTGCGATCTGATGATGAACTGAAGATCTGGAGAGCAAAGTAGCTGTCTCGGTCCATGTAGACGTAATCCGATGGTGTGTATATGACCACAGATATGATATAGTGTGACAAGGTGTGATGAACTTCATCCATGATGGTCAAATTCTCCAAAGTTTGAGCCAATGCCCCCAATGAATTCCTCTGAGTTCGTTAGTATCCCTCAATGGGAGATATGTTGAGATCTATTGTTATCATCATACAGCCATCGTCAACTGCTTGGAGAACTTCAGCTCCGAGAGAATAGCATACACACTAGAATCACTATTATGTTCCAATAGAGACTTATGATCATCCAATATGGCATCAATGGCTCTAGTAGATGCCTTAGAGCTGAACATTTTAGACTTGAGGAGGTCCCATGAGAAGTTCTGATGATTACTCTGCTCATGGATCCAATCACAGACAGCGCCATCGGTCCTGGAAGAAAGGGCCACTTTGGCAGGCTCCATTTGCGAAAGCAAACCATCCACACTTGTCACCAAATCGGTACTATTCCCCACAATGTCTTCGATCAACACGAGCTGCTTAGCACCAAAATCCATACAACAGCCGCCCATCTTCCGCCCATCGCAGTCAAGAAAGAGATGTGTTTCAGGCTCGAGACCCTGCGTTTCCCCGACTTGTGGTTGTGTCATTGGCCTGACAAGTAGCCGTTCTGTGAAGTTGTGAGACCAACAAAGATGCTTTGATAAAGAAGAAAGAAGAAGGAAAGAAGGAAATAAGGAAAGAAAGAAAGAAAGAAAGAAGGAAAGAACAAAAGGTAAACAAAAGACACACCCGGACACCACACCACATTGTTGTTATCGCTTCGCAGTGTGCGCATACCGCGTTATTTCGTCATAGATAGTGCCACAGGGCTGGTAGGCTGGTATCACAAAGAAGGAAAGATGACTGTTACGACAGGATAAGAAACCAACCAACAGCGAGACCCGAAGTTCTACAAGTAGCAGTTGACCACTTGAAGGGGATTCTGATACACCTGTTGCTGATCTTGGAGAACCTTTTCATACCTTTTGACTTGCAAGAGACCACACTTTTAGCCGGCTGTTAGTCTTTCTCTATTGCCACCATCACCAACACAAACACACAATAGGAACGCTCCTCCATAATCGCACCAAGAATGGCCCAGCACCCAAACACGTTCCTATCACGCGTGTTTGGTGTCTCTTCAAATGGACCAGGAGCGGAGACGGCTGGTTCGAGCGTTGCCGACAGGTTTGAAGAAGATGTGGAGTCACAGATGAGCTCCCAGCAAACAAGGCAGCGAGAACGCTCCATAATCGAGTCTGATCACGAGGATACCAGTGACTCTGACAATGGGATGGATGATTCGTCCCAATACCGTTCACAACACTCCACTTTACTACGTAACGATTTAACAGAGTCACATTTCTTGCGCCACTTGGATAGCGAGGATGAGGAAGAGGAGGACTTTGATGACGATGAAGCCGTACCCATGTCCTTGATGGTACAAACAGATCCGGATGCAGGAACAAACACCCAGAGACAACCATTATTTCAGAAACTTGCTGATACCAAGTCTTCAAGAACACCTCGACTCAGTAACACGCCCAAAGCCACATCTCCTTTGCCAGTATCACCATTAGGGGTCCCAGTTCCTCAACAACAAAAGGAACAACAACAGCAACCAGAGGAGCACCAAACTCGACCAATAGCACATAGAAAGAGCATGCCAAAAAGTAAGCCACATCCTCGCTCGAGAGAAGAGGAACGAATTAGAAGAGCTAAACTAGGAATTCTTAACCCAAAAGAAAGAGCAATGTGGAAGTGGGCCAACGTGGAGAACCTCGATAAGTTCCTTCAAGACGTTTATGCTTATTACTTGGGAAGTGGATACTATTGCATAATGCTCAAGAAGGTTTTCGATTTGGCCACGTTGATGTTTGTGGTACTGTTTGCAACATATCTCACATCTTGTATCGACTACTCCAAGTTGAGTCTACCTTCATCGAAAAGCCTTGATGACATTAAAGTCGATCAGTGCTTTGCTCAAATGAGCTGGCCTGCAAGGTTGTGCCTTTGGATCTTTTACATATACTGCGGCTTGAAAGCAGCACAACTATACATGGACTCCAAGTCTTTGCAAGAGATTCACAGTTTTTACAACAACCTGTTGGAAATTTCTGATAATGATTTGCAAACAATTTCGTGGCAAGTTGTGGTTGGACGTATCAAACTGTTGAAGGATCAAAACGCCATTAGTGCCAACGTTTCAAATGCCAAATCAAAATCAAAGATTGATGCTCATGACATTGCAAACCGTATCATGAGAAAAGAGAACTACTACATTGCCCTTTTTAACAAAGACATTCTTGATTTCACATTGCCTATACCATTCTACCGAGAAAACATCTTAACCAAGACTTTAGAATGGAACTTGCAACTCTGTATATCAGGACTTGTCTTCAATGAGCACGGGCAAATTCGTCAGCAATTTTTGAAGGAGAACAAAAGAAAGGAACTTTCAGAAGATTTGAAAAAGAGATTTAAACTAGCTGCAGTCTTGAACATCATTCTTTCTCCATTGTTGGTTAGCTACTTTTTGCTTCTCTACTTCTTCCGTTACTTCAACGAGTATAGAAAGAACCCAGGTACACTCAGCTCAAGACAGTATACACCGTTGGCAGAGTGGAAGTTTCGTGAGTTTAATGAACTCTATCATATCTTCCAAAGGCGATTGAATCTTAGTGTACCAGAAGCTGCCAAGTATGTTGATCAGTTCCCAAAGGAAAAACTGGTTATCTTGCTGAAATTTGTGGCTTTTATTTCCGGTTCCTTTGCTGCGGTCTTGGGTATCTTGTCTGTTGTCGATCCTGACATGTTCTTCAATTTCGAAATAACGAAGGATAGAACTGTCCTCTTTTACATCTCAATCTTTGGTACGATTTGGGCTGTATGCCATGGTGCTATTCCAGAGGAGTACCAAGTATTTGACTCAGAGTATAGCATCCGTCAAGTTGCAGAGTATACACACTACTTACCTAAAGAATGGGAAGGAAGATACCACACAGAAGAGGTCCGTGCTGAGTTCTGCTCGCTCTTCACAATGAAACCCTTGTTGTTAATAAGAGAAATTGCAAGCTTGATAATGACTCCGTTCATCCTTTGGTTTTCACTTCCAAAATCTACAGACAGAATTGTGGACTTCTTCAGAGAATGCTCTGTTCATATTGATGGGTTGGGTTATGTTTGTACGTTTGCCATGTTTGACGTCGAGAAGAACAAATTACCATCCAAGAAAGGGAAGAGAAGGGGCAAATACTCTTCGGGAGAGGAGAAGATGATGAAGTCATATCTGTATTTCTTAGACAGCTATGGTGGCAATGAAACTCAACGCAATCCACCAAGACCGCAGAATAACGTGATGCAACAATCCATATATGAAAGACACTCTACTGGTGTTCAATACCCACAACAGCTTGGTGGTGGATCCGTTCTCTTTGATCCTGCAGAAACTCCTAGAAGAATCAATGTGAAAAGAGCAAATGGTCTTCGTGAGCGCAATACAGGTCCATTACCTGAACTTGATAACACGGGACTTGGTGACTCTTTTATCACCACACTCCCAAAAACTGATGTTATAAACGAGGCAGGTTTGGGCAAAGAGCCTGGAGTCTTGGGATTGCTTAATCAGTTCTACAAAGATTATGACATTGCCCATTAATAACAAATATTATGAATTTACGACATTATATCAGGATTTTTAATCTGTTGGAACTCATGTATGCAGTTAAGTAAATACAACGCCTTACTTCTTTCCCTTGCGTAACTTCTTCTCTCTCTCGTACTCGTTCTTTTCGGCACCTTCGACAGTGTTGATTGTATTGAGAATTTTTGCCATCTTGGAGTGGTATGCAGCATAATTCTCTTTCTTCTCCTTGATCTGTTGTCTAGCCTCGAATCTGGTATCCTTTCTGAGCTCCTTCAGAGCAATCTTGCGCTCTTGTTTGATCTGTACCTTCATCTTGTTGATTTCTTGTCTCTGTCTGTCCTCATCGTATGACTTCTTCTCTGGGTTGAAGTTCTCCTCGAATTTTGGTGCATATGTTGCAATTGCAAGCTTCTTATGCTGTTGTAATGTCAGTGGTTTGCGCTCATCCTTGCTGAACTTGAGAAGTCTGGTAAATTTGAGTAAAAGAGACGAGATTTGTTTATGCTCTGGGTAAACCTCCTGTAGTTGCTTCAATATCACAACAAATGGAGCAGAGATCTCTAGTAATGCAGTCTTGTCCTTCCATGTTTCCAACGCCAACTCAGTCACACTGAGACATTGAGAAAAGAGTGCTGTTTTGTAAGCGTTATTGTCTTCTGGTTCACGCTCCAAGTCCGAGATACGAAGCGTATAAGGATCCGTAGACAATGTCTCTGACAATGAGAACTTGGCGTCAGAGTCAGCAGTAATGGCCTCGTGAATGATTTCCACTGGGGAAAGACTTAGGAGTGCCTTTTGCAAAAAGAATACCACCTCAGGTATATATCTCTTAGAAATTCTTTGATATGTGAGAAATGTCTGCGCAATGAAAACACCAGCAGAAAGCTTTTGAAGGGTATCATACTTGATCTGCTCCAAGGCCTCGCCCATAACAATGGAAGCTGGGGTGACGACTAGATGATAGTGATCTGACGTGGAGTAGAGACGACCAACGACTGAGAAAAAGGCAAGGTCTGAAACCATTGGGAAATCGGCATCCTCTTCACCAGCGAGAGAATCAACAATTCTTTCATGGATCTCTTGAATTTTGTCTCTCAGTGCCTCTGTGAGATCATTATTGTATTTTTCAGATAACTTCTTCACTGTGGAGATAAGACCTTCTTGAACATCTTTGAAGTTGGCATCACTGATCAACTCTTCCACCTCTGAGATGTACAGTATATGTTGGAACAAAACACGCGTGAAGGTTGCCAATTTCTGTTTGTTACCAGCCTGCAAATGGGGAGCAAATGTCTTGACAATTTTCTCTGCATGTGTAACTGTCTTTTCAAATGGTATTTCCTCGAGAATGCGCAACCACGATGGATGGGAGGTCGGACATGAAATCACCGTTGAGGAAGTCTTCTGACCATCCCCTTCGTCTTCCATACCCGACTCACCGTCACTTTCATCATCTTCAGCTCCAGAACTCACCTCAAAGCCCTCTGCTTCATCACCGCTTTCTTGGATCCAGAAGTCATCACCCAAGTCATCAGCCTCCTTTGGACCATCCTGAGTATCCATGGCTTCCATACGTCTGAGTCTCGCCTCTTCTAAAGATCTCATTTTATCAGCTCTTTCTTTTCTCAACTCCTCATCAGTTTTCGTTCTATCAGCTGGTGCAGCACGTCTCTCCAAAGCCAACTCCTTAACGACTTGGTTGTAGTTAGCCATCCCACCTTCTGGAGTAGGTTCAGCGAATGCGGACTTCTTTGGCTTTGACACTTTTCTCAAGTCTGACATGACATCATCAAAGTCTTCATCGAGATCCATTATATTTTCTTCAACTTTTTCCTGCACAAGTTGACGCTGTTGCTTATAGTACTTGGACTTAGCGATCACCTCTTTCATGACCTCTGCCTTTGTCTTCTTCCTTTGTGGGACAGAGTCTCCTTCCTCCTCTCCATGATCGTTATCCTCGTCATCCAAAGAACGTTTTTTCGGTTTAAGAAATTCTTCGTCACTGTCATTTTTCAAGTCATCTTCATGGAAGTCATCTGCAAGTGATTTTCCATAGTGCGTAAGACCCAAACCTTCATCTGCAAAGACATCATCGTCATCCTCGTCATTCAATGAGAACATAGATGTCTTGGACTGCATCTGTTTCTCCCTTGTGAAACGCTCAAGCATCTTCTCCTCTGGTGTCATTGTAGAATCAGACTCACCGAAACGTCTATCTCTCATCACGGAGGTCTTATTCTTTGCAGCTTTCTTTGCCTCATATGCAGCCTTTCTCTGGTCCTCACCAATCTGTTTAGAGATTCCAGGTTTCCCCTGTGCACCTCTAGTGGAGCGAACATCCAGGTCACGCTTCTGTCTGTTCACCTTGATCTCGAAAGGGTTGAACTGCTCTCTGATACGAGCAATAGCCTCCTGTTTGTCATCTCTTCTTGTGTCTGACGGTGCCTTCTTGGATCCTTTTTTGCGCTTCACGTTGGTCTGACCGGTCAGACCGTTCTCCTTGAGAGCGGCCTTGAGGAGTTTGAGCTGTGAGCCTGCCATTAGATACAATCACCTCGTCTCAAACACTTCACCAAGAGCAAATAATGAGAAATAAAGAGACAAAGAGAAGAGCGATGAGAGTGTTGATATTTTTTTTTTTTTTTTTTTTAAAGCGATGAGAATATTACATAATCAGTTTCGCGGCTTACGTAACCAAAATAATCGACGTCCGCAGATGGAAATCTCAATAACATGAACCCCGTTTGAATCCTCGTCATCACCACGGCACACTCATTTAAACAGCCACAGAAAATGTCGAGAGACGCTCCAATTAAGGCCCAGAAGGACTACACTGCGATTCTTGACGAGCAGTTCCCGCAGATTGAGGATCTGGCGAAGGTGAGTCTCCCAGTTTTCTCAGAGATTGTGGTGGCGTCGGACGCCTGCTTTGCAAGAAGAATACTAACATTTGGTTATTTTAGAATGACTACAGTTCAGCACTTGAAAAATGTCTCTTTCTAGAGAAGCAGACGCGTCAGGCTTCGGATTTGGCCTCGTCCAAGCGCGTGCTCAGTAAGATTGTTGACGTCTTGGTGCAGAATGGCGACTGGAAGGCATTGAACGAGCAGTTGGTTCTCTTGTCTAAGAAGCATGGACAATTAAAGCTGGCTGTTCAGGTGTTTGTACAACGAGCAATGGAATACTTGGATAAGACGCCAGACCAGGAGACCAAAGTTGCCCTGATTGAGACCATCAGAACCATTACTGAGAGCAAGATCTTTGTTGAAGTGGAGAGGGCCCGTGTCACGAGAGAGCTATCACACATTAGAAGATCCGAGGGGAAGATCGATGAAGCCACAGAATTGCTCGTTGAATTGCAGGTGGAGACCTATGGGTCGATGAAGTTGAGAGAAAAAATGGAATTCATCTTGGAACAGATGGAACTATGCATTCTGAAAGGTGACTTCACACAGGCCACGATCTTATCAAGAAAGATCCTTACAAAGACATTGCAGCAGGAGGAGTACCAGGACATCAAATTGCAATATTACCAACTCCTGATCAAGATTGGCCTTTCCAGCGATGATTACTTGAACATTGCACGTTATTTCCTCTCGATATACGAAATTGAGACGATCAAGACAGACGAGAGCAAGTGGAGACCAATATTGATCAACATTGTCTATTTCATTATTCTTTCACCATATGACAACTTGCAGAACGATTTAATCAACAAGTTGAACCAGGATCCAAATTTGAAGAAGCTGGAATTGCAATATAAGCTTGTTTCGTCCTTCATCACACAAGAGCTCATGAGATGGCCAATCATCAAGCAATTATACAGCACTGAGCTAGAGTCCTCAGAATTTTTCAACTCGTCTTCAAAAGAGAACACTAAGCATTGGGAGGATCTACGTAACCGTGTGATTGAGCACAACTTGCGTGTTATTTCCACCTATTACACACGCATCACCTTGTCTCGTCTCAATGAATTGCTAGATTTGGATGAGCACGAGACTGAACATTTCATCAGTTTGCTTGTCAACCAAGGTACCATCTACGCTAAGATTAACAGACCTGCCAAGATTGTCGATTTTGCAAAACCAAAAGTCTCGAACGAGCTCTTGAACGAGTGGTCAAACAACATTGATGAGTTGCTCGGACACATTGAAACGATCGGCCACCTAATCACCAAGGAGGAGATGGTGTATGGGATCAAATCAAAGGCTTGATCCAATTGTTAGAGAATGAAAGATAGTCGTTAATCAATTGTTATCGTTGTAGTAGTAGCAGTGCTATGTCGTATCAGATGTGTTTGCTGCGCTTGATTGGTCTTCTCTGCGTTTTCTTGCGCTCTCGACGAGTTCATTCCATCGTTGCCTAAGCTTGTTACTCTGTTGTTCTAGCCCTTTGTTTTCCTTGTAAAGTTGCTCAATCTTGGCCTCATATTCCTGTTTCCTTTCTTGTTCCTGCTGTTGTAGCTCACGTTTCAAAGTGGATATATAACTCTTGAGTCCCTGTTTGACTTTCCTATGGAAGGACTCATAATTGACGAGATTTTCAGAGTAAGTCCCCAACAAAACCTTGAGCGTAGCATTTTCCAACTCCAATTCCTCCACAGATTTACCCGATGGTTTCAGTGGCTTAGAGATGATGGTGGCATCAGTTGCTGGTGTGAGATTTGGTGCTCTGACGAGATTATAGACTGAGACTTGAAAACGGTCAATTGGATTCCCACCAGTGGCAGCATCAAGAGCAGCAGTTGTATCTGCAAGATTCACTGTGTTGGAGAGTGACTGAGCGTATTTCTGTCTTTGTTGAGGCGAAGGAGGCGAATGAGGAGCCAACTGATCCAGATTTGCTGTGGGCGAGGAGATGGGGGGTTGGAGCACGGGCTTCTTGAGGCTGATTACCTTGAGCTCTTCCGCCCTCTTTGCGTGTTGATCGGCAAGAATGTTCAATGCAGCCTGTATCTCCGTGTTTTCGGTTTCTTTTGAGATTTTACGGAAGTCTCTTGAGGCCTGTTCATACTGCTGTGATGCCTCTTTGAAGCGATGCTGTGATGCCAGCTTATCTGCTTTCTCCACGAGGTCGTATGTCTGATCAGTTAGAACTAAACGCTGTTGACTTCTCACAAGATCCCACAACTTACATCTATCAAGGACATTATATATCTCCCCGTTTGTATTGCTTCGTGGGATAAATAAGTAAAACATTCGATTACATGTGGGGATAAAGTATAAAGAGAAACATCCAGACACCCACAAGGAAACCATATAACCTTAATCATTTCATTTCACATCTTTCCATCAAGAAACGATGAATGGATGGTGCTAACACCCACACCCACTGTTCTTCTTCTTAGTATTGCTGAGATCAACGGGTGGTGGTGTGGTACCCACGGAGCCACCACTCGATACGTTGGAGATCTGAGAGAAGCGCTTCTCTGAAAGCTCAAGGACAAAGTCCTTGTCGTTGAACATTTTCTTATCTGCTGCTTTCTTCTTGATCAGCATTGCCCTCACAAGCTCTATGAAGGCTGTGTCGATGTTGGTATTGCTCAATGCTGATGTCTCGGTGAAGAGACAGCCCTCCTCCTCTGCCATGAGGGAGGCCTGCTCTGTGGGAATGGCTCTGATGTGTTGCAAGTCAGACTTGTTACCAACCAGTCCAATCACGGTGTCCTCATTCTCTGAGAAGCGTTTGACATCACCGATCCATCTCTTTGTAGAGGCAAGCGACTCTGGATTTGTGATGTCGTAGACAACGAGTGCTCCACCAATGTGTCTGTAGTAGGACTGGATCATCGATCTGTAACGCTCTTGTCCAGCTGTGTCCCATATCTGGATCTTGCAACGATGGCCATCAACTTCTACTGACTTGGTCTCAAAGTCCACTCCAATGGTTCCCCTCGTGCTCGAGATGAACCTGTCCTTGGCAAATCTGCCCAAGATGTTGGTCTTACCCACATTGGAATCACCAACGAGCACAACTTTGAAGAGGTAGTCGTTGGGTGGTTTTTGGTACGAGTGTGGCATATTTATCTCTAATATGATATAAACACAGATTAAAACATTTAGAGAAACCAGAGAACTGTCTTTAATAAATAGTGAAGAATGATCTTTCCGAACTACTTTCTGTCCAAACTTAGACAGAAAAGGGACAGAAAAGGGACACAAAACCACTCATAAAACACAGTCACCATCGACTACCCTCAGCATAACAGCAACTGTGACTAATAGCATGTTATGATAATAGATTGATAGTAATCAGCAACAAGAAATAGCAATCAGTAAAGTAACAAAGACAAAATATGGAATACAAAGTCCGGGAGATAAACCGCGCGAAATGCCCCGACTGACATCAACATCACCAAACGGTATCAACAAGTCAACAAAGCTTCAAAAGCAGACAGAAATCCCCTCCCTCCGTTTCACTGTCTCTCAGTCGACACACAATGGACGAGGAGATCATTTTCTCAGACTCTGCGGAATTCTGGCTGTACATCCAGAACTGCCTGATATGCCACAATTCCCAGGACACCGAGGAGGTCAACAGGAGGTTGGTGACTTTTGTGACAGCTGTTTCTTCACATATCCAGATCCATGTGAATGACGACCAGGATTTGTACCGATGCACTCTATACCTCATCAACTCCCCATTGTACGAAGACAACACCGTCTTCTGTATCGCCAAGGAGCTAACACTCTTGACCATTGACCAACTCCCGCATAACGTGCGATTGGTGCTCAGCTATGTCCTATTGCTCGATTGCAAAAGAGACTCAAGTGTTCTCCAAGTTGTACAGGACTACAGGGGATTTGAAGTGTTGTACACATCTCTTCATTCGTTGTTCCGCACACTCGCCATGTTGCGAGACGAAGACTGCATGGAAGTTGGTACCATTGGAACAATGAAGAAGACGTGTACTGCACAGTTGGATACACTCTTCCAGATGTGCAAGTTCCTTTCCATCCCTGCAGAGGAGCTTAGAATTATTGATACTTTCTTCATCAATTACATTTTTGAATCCCTGGTTGTGGCCGATGTCGAGGAGGACTTGTTCAACGCTTCAAAGTTCAAGTTCATCCTCGCTGTTAATGAGCAGTTTATGATTGCTGCTAGTGAACAACCCGGATTGGAAAACAAAGTCTTCACAACTATACAGGACCATGCCACATCACGGAACTTTAGTGAATGTCTCCTTGTCTTCTTTAACCGTGAAGAGGACACCTGTCTTCAAATCATGATATCGAAACTTCTCTACTTGGTCCTCAATAACCCTAAAACATCTGACCTCTTTTACCACAACGATCTCAACGTCCTTGTGGATGTGTTAATCAGGGAATTAACAGATCTGTCAGAGGAAGAGGAGGCCACCAGAAACACTTTCCTCAGAGTCTTGTATCCTCTATTAAAGAACTCACAGTTCCAAAAGGCTCCTTATAAGAAAGACTCACTCATGAACTTGCTTCGTTACTTTGCAGGCGAAAGCGAAAGTAAGTTCTGGCATCAGACAGAGACCACCAAGAGATTGGCATTACGTTGTTTAAAAGTCCCATGGCTTCATAAAAAAGCTACCGAACCTTCTGCCCCAAAGCAACCAGCATTACCACCACCGCCATCATTAAACGTCTGTGGATCTCCATCACCGGCCCCAGCATCGCACGAGGTGACTCCATCACCAATAGATAGTTCACAATCTACACCACATTTGGCATATTTGGAAATTGGACATCAGCATAACGATTCGCAAACATCATTGGCATCAATCTCAAAGAAGAGACCTCCTCCGCCTCCACCTCCTTTACCTAGAAAACTATCAGAAAGAGGCGCAGGTCAGGTCCCACAGATAATCAGCACTCCATTGCACCGTCTACGGTGACTTGCATCATTTTTTCCTAATGTTCTAATGATTAATACTTCTTATTAGATTGCTTAAGATTCTCGTTGTAGTATGGGAGATGGTTAACGTCCCTACAGAACCATACAGAACAGATCTCATCATTATTGTTATTATTCTCTGAGCTCATATCTGAACATCACCATCATCATCCTCATCATCCAAATAACCAACATTTTCAGTGGCACAGTACTCATCCATAACGCTCTGCACAGCTTCACGAGATTGCTGGAACTCATCCAACCCATCCTGGAACAATTTACCAACTTTATATCCCCCGACAAAAGCCTGGCGGCGCATAATCTTGTCATATTGCTTGCAAGTCTTATCCAACAACGCCACAATAGAGCTTGAATTAGAAAGCATGAGCCCGCTAACGTAATGTGAATCATTTGTCTTGTAATATGGCGATTTCTTGCCTCTAGCGACATGAACACTTGATGCGGACCAGGGAACAAACTTGGCACGTTGTTGGGCCTTGATAATGGCTTTTTGAACATCAGAATGGTCATAATCACCTTGAATGATATCAAAGATGGCCAAATATGAATTGTGTCTCTCATCAGAATCGACCATTCGGATACGACGATCAAGAAGTTCCAATACAACGTCATAAGCTGAAGACTTACGAACCTGTTTGGCATCACTGACGAAATCAGATGTGAATGGCGTGTAGCTTGGCACAAGGAAATGTAAGTCTGGTGTCAGGACCAAGCTCGAAAGAATGGAGGTTAGAGAATTGTACATGTACCCTGGGTATCGAAGAGTGTTTGTCGCCGCGGATAAACATGCTGCAATAAGTTCATTGGATTGCTGTGTGGTTGGGCTAGAGGTTTGGAGTGACCGAAGCGAATTGCTCAAGAGTGCACTATTCTCAAAGACAATATTGGCGTCCGAATTCTCAATTAATCTCCTCATCGTTAATACTGTGTTGTAAGGTTGTACGACAACGTCACTGGATTGACCACTCTCGGGGAAGATCGAACACGTTGTGACGAGCTTCTTGTTGTATCTATCACTCAATACCTCTAGCATATAGGAACCGACTCCCGATCCTGTACCGCCAGCAACGGCATGTATCATTTGGAAAGCCTCCAAATTATCACAAGAATCGAGCTCTCGATCAATTATGTCAGTGAATGCCTCCCTCTCGGAGTCGGCGTAATCGTAGCCCTTTGACCATATGTTCCCCGCTCCCAACCCTTCAGAGCTGACATGGATGTTTCTGTCATTGAACAAGTGTTCTGAACTGCTTCTGATGTCGTTGATCACACCTGGCTCCATGTCAACGAGGATAGCGCGCGGTGTGTAGCGCTTGTCGTCGCGTGTATGGAAGAACACCGAGGGCTCGTCTGTGCGCTTCTCCTCCGTGGTCGACACTCCATCATTGCCAATAGCCTGCTCACGACAGAGCTGCGACCAGAATTTCTGGCCAACCTGGTTACCGCACTGGCCTGTTTTGACGCGTTAGTATAGAGATCTCTCAGGGGACAGGCGAGGCACTCTCTGTGCCATTGATGGGACGTACCGATCTGTAGGGTAACGATCTCGCTATAGTGGACTTGTTAGTAAATTATTACTGGGGAAAAGGATAAATATAACCAGACTCACGGCATTGTTTAGTTCTAATTTGCTGTTAAACAGGTGTAGTTGTAGTTGTAGTTGAAGCCATTGCCGGTTTGTTTACATTTCGCGTCTGATGTATTTGTATGGTGTGGCGCGTACCATTGAGTACGCTTTTGATTCCGCATTTGGCACTGATATATCTGGTGATAATGCATTAAATATCCCTTTCCTTTCTATTATTATGCTACTGTATTGGTATAGTTCCTAATATGAAGGTGGTTCCGACATCAGGGCGATTTGAGAGCCTCCCATTGCTTGTGAGACCCATCGTAGACAGACATGATGCACCAGATGGTAAATCGGCATTGAAACGATACCCACTTATAAGATGGAAGGGTGTCGTTCCCGAAGCCGAAAACGAAATAAGAAAACCATCCGATCACTTCTTCTTCATACACATCGTTACACCCCATCTGCTTGTTCACACTCCAACGAGATCTCCAAATCATGACAGACTTAGGATCTTCAACCGAGCCGTTACAGAGCGAGGCAGATTTTGAGAGAGCCGGACGGATCATTGCCAGGGCATTTGAGCCGTTAGCACTTACAAAGTATCTCCATGCCGAAGACGGAGATGGTGACACTTTGGAGGAACTTTGCAAGGTTTTCACCGAGGCAGTCAAGAAATACCATGCCCAGGGTGCCATTTGTGTTCAATCCTTTAATTTTGCTGCCGTTGCCGTTTGGTTACCACCAAAATTCACTGATGACATGAAACATGAAGATGATTCCAAAGAAATGTCTCCACAGTTAACTGAACTGGTCGCTGCTTTGGGTGAGACATCACACAAGTACGGTTATGATAAGACTCCTCGTTGGTACCTGCAGTTTTTGGCTAGAGACCCGGCAAGAGACGATCGTGGTGCCACCAGTGCCGTGGTGAAACCATTCTTAAAGAGAGCTAGAGAAGTGGACGACTGTCCTGCATTGTTGCATAATGCTGGTAGCGCAAAGGCCAGAAGGGCCTACAATCACTGGGGTTTTAAAACCTTGGAGGTTGTCAGCTTCGGCGGAGGACAAGCAGAAGTTGAATACATGGTCTATAATGCCCCTTCTGCCCAATCGTGACATTCCTTTTATATGCAAATATTACATCTTAATGTGCCCTGTTTCTCTGCTTGTAATGTACATTAAATTCGTTCTTTTTATGAAACCAAACATATATAAAAAACTCACCTTCCTTAGACACGAATTCTAAGACCAGAAGCCGGTGCTCCAACGACAGTAAGCAAGGAGACCTTATCCAGCTTGCCCTTCTCGGAGACCTGGTACTTGGCTCCAGTCAACGCATCAGAAACAGATGGTGTACCCTTGTATATCGGCGTGTAGGTGGAAGCACAAATGTCAAACTCAGCATCTTGGTCAAAGTTGATCTCAATAGCATCCAATGGGTTCTTATCAGCTCTAGCCTTGAGCTTACGAACCTTTTCAGCACGAGGACCAGTAGTGATGATCTTCAAGAATTCACTCGCAAAGTAAGAAGTGGAGGCAAAGTTTCTGTTTCTGTTGGCCTGATCCATTGCCACTTGCAGAGCATTGGCTCTGTGCTGTGGTTGAAGCTTAGCCCTTGTGAAATATGCAGACAACTCCAAGTTACGCTGAACATCATCAGCATCCAAAGAACGACGCTCAAGCTCAATAGAGATACCAGTGATGTACTCACGGGCTAGAGCCAATGCATCTCTGGCTCTACTCTCATCCTCATCATTGTCAACAGCAATCAGGGCAATGATGTATATCACGTTTCTGAATGACTCAATTGCCTCCTTCAACTCGTTGGCCTTGAAATGTTTGAAACCTTCCTGAATACTAGCACTAATCTCGTCAAATCCTGGCAAATATGGAAGAACCTTGTGGACATCATCTTCTTCTGTATCAGAACGGATGTATGTCTGGATTGGTGGGTATCCTTCGGAGCCTGGAAGAGTTAACTTGGAGGCCTCGTAGACTTGCAGGAAGCGAGAACGCAATGGCTCAAAGTTCACAGCACCAACTTGTCTGTTCAAGATCTGAGCAGCGGTATCAAATGCACCAGCAGCAACATAACCGGCAGCAACCTTGGAGTTACGAACCCAGTTAGCAAGTTCACCGGTTGGGATAGAGGACTCATCAATTTCAAGCTCATCTTCTTCTTCCTCCTCCTCTTCCTCTTCCTCACCTTCCCCGAAGTCCCAGCCGGCATCATCTTCGCCCATGTCTTCATCTTCAAATTCATCGGCAAATGCGTTTGGACTGGCGACATTTCTTTCGTCTTCCTGAACATCGGCTTCTTCATCTGCAATCTCCAAGTCCTCCAATTGGCCCAAGATAGCCTTCTCAAAGTATGACAACTGTGCTGGGACCAAATTCCATTTAGCAACAGACTTGACAGGTTCTGGCTTTGTAACAGGGGCAGCCTCTGGCAACTCAATATCATCCTCAGTGAGACCAGCTTGCTCCAAAATAGAAGCAGCCAACTCCTCGTGGCCATTGATCTTAGCAGTAGCATAAGCCAATGGCAAAGAACCAGCCTGGGCAAATACCTGTGCCCTCTTCTCAGTAGAGTTGTTGTAAATGGTGTTTTGGATCAAACTGGAAATATCACCGCGATGCTCGGCAATGACCTCCATCTTCTTCAACTTGTCAAAGTTTCCAGAAACAAGATACAAGAAGGACAATTTGTCGAATTGGTGCTGGTTCTGGTAAGCCAACTCGACAATCTCAGTATCACCTTGCCTCAAAGCCTCCTTACCAAGCTTTTCCCAAATCTGAGCATTGTCCAAGATAGCAGCTTCGCTCTTGGCAACCTCCAAGTTACCACACTCCAAGGCTAACTCAAACTTGGTCTCTGGGTCCTGGACAAACTGCAACGCAACCTCAGGATAACCAGTTTTCTGCAAGTAAGCAATGATGTTCTGACCAACAAGTTTGGAAGTTCTGATAAGACGAAGTACCTCGTTGAAGTTCTTGTTAACCAAAGCCTTTTTGAAACGGTACTCAGTGGAATCAATCTTGACGATCTCAACTTCACCGTTTCTGTTCAAAGTGAAAACATCTCTACCAGACACCTTAGTGATGTAGAGTGTGTTATCCAAAGTCTTGACGATACCATTATCACCATTCAACAAGGTGTACTTGATGTGGTTCAACGTGGAGTAGAACAAGACACCAGTCTCCTCCCAAGCAGCACTCTTAATACGGATAGTCTCATGCATCGATGTGATAATCTCCAACTTCTTGTTGACAATGGTAATAGCATGCTTACTCAAGAGGGCCAAGTACTGTCCATCCAAAGACCAGCTGGTGTATTTGACGTTGTTGACTTGCAACTCTGCCAAAACCTTCTTCTGCTGAGCATCATAATGGACAACACTGTTACTCTTCAAGAGCAACACAGTACCCGGTCCACCATATACCACACCCTTGACAGATGAATCCAATTTGATGGTCTTGGTGGAGTTATTGTCCAAATCCTTGACTTCAAGAGACTGCGTGGCCTTAGTGTAGACAACAAATCTGTTACGCGCAATGAATGTTGCGTAATTCCCATCACCCAACTTGAGATCCTGTGGCTCAATTGCTCCAGTAACATCCTTTGGCAAACCGATAAGAGCGTATTGTTCACCAGTGGTGACCAAAATAGAACGGGAGCTTGGGTTATAAGAAAGACTTCTCAGATTGTTCCAAGTGTTACCAATCTTCTTCAACGACAACATTGGCATAGAGGAGACCTGTCTGTCATAGTCAAACAATTGAACCTGCTTCTCGTTATTGACATAGTACAACTGGTTTTGGTAAACCGCATGTGCTGGACGTTCACGGTCGAGCTTAAAGACAGCAACACCAGAGTCATGACATGCAGCAAACAAGTTGATCTGTGGGTGGGAGGCAATCACCCAGAATCTGTCATTCTCCCTCTTGAACTGCTTGACAGGAGTGCGCTTGTTGAGATCCCAGACTCTAATGGTCTTGTCTTCACCAACAGACAGGATAAGATCCTGTGTTGGGTGGAACAACACGCAGAGAACATTGTTGGTGTGACCTCTGCAGGTATCAACCTCCCATGCCTTTGTCTCGCTCATTCTCCAGAGCTTCACCTGACGGTCATCAGAACCGGACACAATCAATGGCAAACGTGGGTGGAAGGAGGCCCAGTTAACACCTCTGTCATGGCCCTCCAAGATATACTTGACAACAGCATCAGTGTTACCAAAGATGTCCTGCTGAGGAGCCTGTTGACGGTTGTACTGGTCTTCATAGTAGTTGTTCTGAGGAGCAGAATGTTTCTGTCTCAAGCCAGAGATATCCCAAACTCTAACAGTTTGGTCAAGAGATGCAGAAACGATTAAGTCCTCCGTTGGATGGAACTGTGCGCTCATGACATAGTGGTTGTGACCTGTCAGGCATGCAATCTCCTGTCTGTTTTGCCAATTCCAAATACGAATAGTTTGGTCGTCGGAACAGGATATGATCCAAGGCAAATCGTGGTGGAAATAGACAGTTCTGACGTAGTCCAAGTGACCTGTCAATGTGAAAAGACATTTGCGGGTATCCAAGGACCAGACCTTGACGGTGTAGTCGTCACCACCAGAGACGAAAAGCGGTTGAGTTGGGTGGAAATCGACCGAACGGACAGACCCTTCGTGCTCTTCGAAACGGTCGATCAGAGTACCCATTCTATAATCCCAAAGCTGGATAGTGGACGAGTGCAACGACACAAGAATCCATGGTCTTGATTGGTGTTAGTAAAGATGAAACAGGACTTCCAAAAGAGCAACAGCTGTTGTCAAACATACCTTGTTGGGTGGAAGGCAACGCCCTTCGCACGCGAAGACTTCGACTCAAACTGTAAGGGTGGATGTTAGTATAGGAACACATAAAGAACAGCAAAAGTACCAAATATCAATTGAAATGGGGCAATGTAGCATTGATGTCGTCTCCAAGGTGGGAAATCCCGAGCCCTCTCGTCTTGACACTTGCCAGATCAAGAGATCGGGGACGGGCTGTCGCACACAGCGACTGGACTCTGCGATTGCACCCAGTTCAAGCACATACCTTTGTTAGCATCTTCATCTTGACCGATTTGCAATCTTTTGTGCTTGCGAATGGCCTTGCTTCAGGTGCTGTGTGTGGTGCCTTTGGTTGGCTGTGGTTGGCTGTTGTTGTTGGTGCACGCGTGTTCAGTTTTCCGAAACTCAACTTGTCGGAAGTGGCTAAAGCGGGTTACCCGGCGCAGATGATTTCCCTCATGTGGCCGCTTAGGACACATATGGAAAGAACTCTATAACAAAGACCATGATGGTCATGAAAAATGTTTGGCGTTAAAATCTATATATTTCAGGCAAGAACCACAAGAGAGAGGAACCCGGCAATAATTGAGAGATACCCACTGGTGGCCATCACAAAACCCATGTTAGAGCTCGACACAGTTGACTGTTCCACATCCTGGAAGAATTGAGTCATCTGCTCCGATCTAATGCTGCTTGTGGAGGCTGTTTTGGTAGTTTCAGAAGTCTCAGAAGTCTCTTTACCAGTGGTAGTCTTACTTGACTTCGAAGAGCTTGTTTTAGAACTCGACCCGCTCTTTGAAGATGAAGATGACGACGACGAATTGGCACAACTATCGTTATCATCAAGTCCACTCTTGTCATCGTCACAGAGAATTGTGTTATCATCGGTAATCATGACATACTCCTGATCAAAGTCACTGGTGCTGTTGAAAACATAGGCCGTGGATCCATTAATCAGAGTACCTGCAGGTGGATCATAGCATACGATTGAAGCGTTCTTGAGAGTAAAGTAAAAGTAACCGTACTCCACCATATCCTCGGAATCCCAATCGACAAGACCACCTGCCCATTCAATGGTTCCAGTGGCACCAGAATCACCAGCAGGCCATAAAGAAAATTGAATTCTTGATGGTGTCTGTGGATACATGTAACTGCCCGATGTCGCATTGTAAGTGTCTTTCTTGTACAATGTTCTAACACTTTCACCGTCCAAGAACCATTCAAGCTTCTCCTCGGTCCAATCAACTTCATAAGTGTGATAGTTTGCAAAAGTGTCAGTTGTGTCCACGTACTTGACATTGGTATAGTTCAAGACAGCCTGGTAATAGAAGTTGGTCTCTGCCGTTGTCAAGTTGTAACCAACGAATTCCCAGTCGACTTCATCCTGAGCATTGGAGAACATAATGAAAGCAGATACAATACCACTACCACGAGATGTTTTGAAAGTGGACGCTACTCTACCGTACCACATATAACGAGTCGATGAGACGACAGTACCCGATGTTTGGTTCGGCATTGCAAGCAAGTTGGCATCATCATAATCCTCCAGATAACCAGAGTAGACCCAGTCAGAATCATCCGGATTCCCAAGATAGTCGTCTATCGACATGAGAGCATCCTTATCATCGAAATTTGTCGTAATGTTCTTGCAAATAGGCATCGCCATGCATGCATTGATATCATAAGAAAAGGCAGGATGACATCCACCAAGACAGTACGAACCTGTACCACACTCACCAAACTGGTTACAACAGGGGAGGTCCTCTGGACAAGACTGTGTTTCATTGCATACAGTTGCTGCATTGACAGACCCTGTTAATAGTGCTAAGGATGCGAAAAGAGCATATGATGTGAGCATCTTGGGGATATGCTTTACCTTTCGGAATGTATGGTGATCTGTAGATGCGAAGAATGAAGCAAAAAAGAGCGGGGAAAAGAGGGCAAAAGGTAGTAGCAAAAGGAAAAAGAAAAAGAATGAGGCCGTAGCAGATTCAACAAAAGATAATGAATAATAGAGTAGAAAAGTAAGAGGAATATAAATTCAAAGAACCTGTCTCAGTTCTATTTTTCCATCCGAGAATTACGCGCGTGTTTGTTTTTCTTTTTTCTTTTTCTTGGACCGATTCGGAAGGAATCAGAGATCTACGCGTTTTGGCGTTTGTAAATACTCAACGAACCTAGTCTTTGCATGATTAATCGTCCATTCTCTATCAAAAAATTTTTGTCATTCTAATCGTCGTCGGAGAGCATGATGAATTCATTGATGGTAGCACCGTCTCTTTTGTCGTCATCATCGATAGTCCCTTGGATCTCTATCAAGATGAAACGCGCGTTCAACTGTTGGAACTCCTCATCAAGTTCAAATGTAGTCTCATTATTAGCAAGCAACCTCACTTCTCTCACATAGCGTGGATCAAAAGGCTCGCTTACTTCAATAGTCATATTGTCCACCGCCTTTATAAACTCAACCTCCTCAAAGTTCTTCAGGACAGATTCATAAGTTACACCAAGTTTCTCTTCAGAGATCCAAAGAGAAAAGTAGCGAGCTGGTCTGTGCCCCCATACGATGGAACCATGAGTCAAATGTCTCGGATACCCCAAGTCAATCAATAACCTTGCAGGGGTTCTGTCAAATGCCTGCCAATAGGTGTAATTGTTCCCGTCAATAGCCGATAGTGGCACCTCAGCTGGCATACCAGCAGTCAAGTTCGCAATCATATGACACTCAGTGACGGATCCTTCAACATTTAATGGCGGCTCAAAAACAGGAACCGTCAAGATATCACCTGGGAACAACGTGTAGTTACCAGCAAACTCGTTGCGGTGGGCAACTTTGATGGAAATCGGCTCCGATCCTCTATGAACAATGATGCCTTCCAAGTCTGTGATGGTCACATCAAGTCTTTGATTCAAATACCTGAAACCTTTCACCTCAATCCCGCCTGGGAGGGATCGTGGACGAACAGGGTCAAATTTGAGATGTCTTTCAATACGGTGGGTGGTAGGATCCACAGTTGCAGTGTATTTCAAACCAAGCATACCATAGACAACAGCTTGTAAATACCCACCATGTGCAGTCAAGAAGGGGAATGCTGGGTGTGTCCCTCCATTTGTGAAAATATTGTCATCTGCCTGTTCACTAAACTGTGCAAATGGAGCACGAATGTAAGGCATTACAGATTTATGAAGATAACTCTGTGAGGAACAGCCATAGTGGAACAACCGTCTTGCAGCGATAGTGAACACAGGGAAGGTCATTGCTGGTCCAACATCGGACTGTTTCAAAGAATAATAGAACAAATCGTCAATAGCATGCTTATCGTCAGTGTGATATTGCAAAGGATAAGCAAGCAAGATAACATCTGCCTGTTTGATCGAAACTGATGCGTTCATGTGAGAGTACTCTAACGTGATTCCATACTTCGAGACTGGGATGTAGATATTACCGACAACATCGAGCCAAATCTTTGGTATTTCTTTCCCCAAATGGGTTGCCACAATCACTGCAAGATTTAATACGGTATCTATACCAGCGTTTGTGAAAGCACCATTGTCCACGTGGTTCGCATACTCATCTGGGTCAGTCAAGTTATAAGTCATATACATGCCTGCTGTTTCATTGTAAGTGACGTATTGTGACAAGAAATCTGCGGCGTCTCTCAAGAGAGGCCATGTGGTGTATTGCAAGTACTCCTCATCCTCACCGGCCAAGTACAAATCCCAAGAGCTCAAAGCAACATCGACATTGATGTGATACTCATAGTCAACACATGGACCAGCAGAAGTGCAATTGCCGAACCTTGCAGATGTCCAAGGATAAGCTGCACCTTTGTAACCGTATTGACGAGCATTCAAGACTGCCTGCTCATGGGTATAGTTACGGTACTGAGATATAGCTTTAGCGACTTTTGGTGCAAATGGCAAGATACCTGGGATTATCCAAGCATCCGTATCCCAAAAGACCATTCCACCGTAAGAATCCGCTGAGAGCCCTGCCGTTCCAAGAGCAGATGTCAAGTTTCTTGAGTATGCGTTTGTATTAGTCAAAAGATGGAATAGACTTGCCCGAGCAGCCAAGGTAAGGAATTCATCCGAAGGGATGAAGATGTTGGTGTCCTCAAACTGATCACACCATTCTTTGTTATGGGTTTCGAATAGTTCCTTTTTAGCGGTACACTTTGCCTTGTCAACCACATGTTTTGCATGGTTCAATGTAGGTATTTGTGAATCAAATTCGGTAGACACAATACCAATGTACTTCTGCATTGTTGTGACTTGGCCTGGTAACAATTCCAATTTGGCAACCTGCTGAACTGTGTCCCCCGTCACGTTGCACTTGTGAGAAGGTTCATTGAGATCCCAAGACGAGTAGACTGTTGCCTCAGAGTAAGGGACATTCTGTGGGCTCACTTTCATAAAGATACCGTGTTTGCCATCACACCCATGGTCAACCAAATCTGTCCGTTGGCTAGTTGTAAAGTTCAAGGAATCTTTGACAACGACGTTGATGGGATCATCGCCCAATGGTCTCAAGGAAAGAGTCATCACTGCTAAGGGCAAGATCTGCTTGTGGGCAAAGACATCAATCTGCACTTCAATTTTGTTTCTCCAGTGAAGTTTTGTAGCAACTAATCCATTCTTCATGGACATGTTCTGATGGTAGTTTGAAATATCAGACTCATCAACGCACTGGGGATTGAATACGTGCAAACCATCCTCATCTTCAAATTCAAGGTCAAGTTGAGCCCAATACGGGAGAGTGGAAATAATACTGTCATATCCATTTGCATATAGTTCTGGGAAGTTTGTTGAAGGAAGTTCTCTCTGAAGCGAGAAAAACCCTGCAACCATTGCACTTGTGTGTCTCTTGTTGTACAATGGCCAGCCATTTAACAATGTGTCTTCGGTGTTTCCCTCTGAATGGATATTTATCTCATCGTAGGCAAACCCTTGGCCTAGTGTAGACAACCTTGCGCCAATATACCCATTGGAGACATACGGCTGGCGTGAGTACATGTTCTTGGAGAACTTGAGGTTACCAAGGATGCAAGCCGGCTCATCGTAGAAACAGTGCTGTGTATCCGAGACCATCTCAAATAGCTTTCGAGATTCTGAGCAGAGTTGTCGAAGTGAGGAGACTGTGTTATAATTAGGTTCGATGTAGACTGTCCTTACGACGGCGGTGACGATTTCTGCTCGGTAAGAGAATAGCATCATACCAAAGAGAAAGCCGAAGAGCAGTATCATGGCGAAAATGGTCCGAAGAAAAGAGACTGATCGTGAGGGTGGAGAATAATGGCAACCGTCATACGGTCCCTTGCCGCTGTTGTTGTTGTTGTTGTTGTTGTTGTTACTGTTGTTGACGGGACCATCGGGATGCTGTAACCTTAAACCAGGCATTGCGGTGGTGGTGCTGTTCAAACACAGCGTGTGTTCCAGTTGGGTTTTGTGGCACAGGCGGGAAGACCAGGTTCTCAACTACTGCGGCAGGTCACGAGAGAAGGCCAGAGCAAGAGATCTAGCGAGAGGAAGCGTTGAGGCTAGCAACCGGCTCCTCGACCATGCCGTGATCGGTAATCCGAGATCTCGAGATCACAGACAGTAGCGAGTCGTGATGAGTCGTGGAGTCGTGGAGAGTCGTGAGCCTCCACCACATTACATCATAGCCGCTAAGCGTTTACCTCCGTCCGAACACCCCGAGAAAACTCTCTCGAGGCGAGCAGTGCGTCTACCGTATACCGTAACACCGGTACTGTCTAAGACCGTTGCGGGGGGAACCACGATCTAAGCGGCGGGCAAAGGGCAAAGGCAGTAAAAGGTATTACCCGGCGCACCGTATGTGCTGACATAAGCGCTGACAGAGCACCCGCGAAACTGCCATGCTCCGGAGGGGCGCGCTGGCCAATGAGCTTCGCAGGAGGCGCCGCCCAATGAAAAAAAACCCACCTTTTTTGGTTTCGAAAAAAAGCGGGAGCGCGCCGAAATTCCTCAACACCTCCTTTTCTTCCTCTTCCACCCGCAAGATAACACAAAGGCCCATACAGCCTCTTGATAATCAGTTCATCTTACACAATGCTCTCGAGAACTGCTTTGAGATCTGCCGCCAGATCCGTGGTCGCAGCCAACACTGCCCGCGCCATCAACCGTGTGGTAAGTATCCGTCTTGTGTCCACACACACACACTCCTCGAGGAGGGGGAGTAGGAGCAGCAGCACCGGCAGGAGGAGCTAAACCATAGATCACGGGCTTAAAAGTTTCTACAGAACGTTCCCACTGGTTCAATTGACTCAATTGCTGTTTGTACACAATGTTGTTCTTGTCCAATTGGAACCGAATCGTTGTGGTTGTTGCCAAATGAACATGCGCATTTTGGGGTGTAAAAACCTCGACGACGGCGGACGACGATCTCGATCTGTGAACAGACAAGCAGCGCCCGCCCGCAACTACAAACACCAAAACAAACAATTGGTGTCTAATGCTCTGCCCCTGGACTCGTGTTGTTTTATCAGTATAAATGCTAACATATTCTCACAGGCCCGCCCAGCTATGATCGTTGCTGGTCGCCGTTTCGCTTCCGCCAAGGCCCAGCCAACTGAGGTCTCCTCCATCTTGGAGGACAGAATCAGAGGTGTCTCTGAGGAGGCCAACCTCGACGAGACTGGACGTGTCTTGTCTGTTGGGTAAGTACTAGTGTTCTTTTTCCCCCTGTTCTCTGATGCGGTCTCCCCCCTGTTCTTCCTTTGGTACGAAAGGGCAACGTGTTTACATTTTGCAACCACGACTGCGACTTCCACTCCGCCCGCGGCGCAATTGCGCACTACAGGAACAACATTCTGATTATTGATATGAACAATTGAACTCTATGCAATCTTTCCCTTGCAAGACTTTGTTCAACACTTCCTTTGGCCCACACGCAAGGCCCCCATCATTTTCGCGTTCTCGGGGACGACAGCCCGCCCACGCAACGCAACGCAACGCCCTCGCGACTTTTCCTTCAACCCACCCCTGAAGATTTTTCTCAAGGGCAGGGTAGGGCAGGAGACATGGGGAGCAGGCTGCCCGTTGCAGAGAACAGGATGCCGTTTGCATCGTTACTAACACGCCCAATAGTGATGGTATTGCCCGTGTCTATGGTTTGAACAACTGTCAGGCTGAGGAGCTTGTTGAGTTCTCCTCCGGTGTTAAGGGTATGGCCCTTAACTTGGAGCCAGGTCAGGTTGGTATCGTCTTGTTCGGTTCCGACAGATTGGTCAAGGAGGGTTCCACCGTCAAGAGAACCGGTAAGATTGTCGATGTCCCAGTTGGTCCAGAGATGCTCGGCCGTGTCGTTGACGCCCTTGGTAACCCAATTGACGGCAAGGGTCCAATCAACGCTAAGCTCACATCCAGAGCCCAGGTTAAGGCCCCAGGTATTTTGCCAAGAAGATCCGTCTTTGAGCCAGTCCAGACCGGTTTGAAGTCCGTTGACGCTTTGGTCCCAATTGGTCGTGGCCAGAGAGAGTTGATTATTGGTGACAGACAGACTGGTAAGACCGCCGTCGCCATTGACACCATCCTTAACCAGAAGAGATGGAACGACGGTAACGACGAGACCAAGAAGTTGTACTGTGTCTACGTTGCCGTTGGTCAGAAGAGATCCACCGTTGCCCAGCTCGTCCAGACCTTGGAGCAGCACGACGCCTTGAAGTACAGTATCATTGTCGCCGCCACAGCTTCCGAGGCTGCTCCATTGCAGTACTTGGCTCCTTTCACCGCTTCTGCCATTGGTGAGTGGTTCCGTGACAACGGTAAGCACGCTTTGATCATCTTCGATGACTTGTCCAAGCAGGCCGTTGCCTACAGACAGTTGTCCTTGTTGTTGAGACGTCCACCAGGTCGTGAGGCTTACCCAGGTGATGTTTTCTACTTGCACTCCAGATTGCTTGAGAGAGCCGCTAAGATGAACGACACCCTCGGTGGTGGTTCCTTGACCGCCTTGCCAGTCATTGAGACCCAGGGTGGTGATGTCTCTGCCTACATTCCAACCAACGTCATTTCCATTACCGACGGTCAGATCTTCTTGGAGGCTGAGTTGTTCTACAAGGGTATCAGACCAGCTATTAACGTCGGTTTGTCCGTCTCCCGTGTCGGTTCCGCTGCCCAGGTTAAGGCCATGAAGCAGGTTGCCGGTTCCTTGAAGCTTTTCTTGGCTCAGTACAGAGAAGTTGCCGCTTTCGCCCAGTTCGGTTCCGACTTGGATGCTTCCACCAAGCAGACCTTGGCCAGAGGTGAGAGATTGACCCAGTTGTTGAAGCAGAAGCAGTACCAGCCATTGGCTGCTGAGGAGCAGGTCCCATTGATTTATGCTGGTGTCAACGGTTTCTTGGATACCGTCCCATTGGAGAGAATTGAGGAGTTCGAGACTGAGTTCTTGGCTTCCTTGAAGGCCAACAATGCTGACATCTTGGACGCCATCAGAGTGGAGGGTTCTTTGTCCAAGGAGATGATTGCTAAGTTGAAGACTGCTACTGAGCAGTTCACTGCCACTTTCTAAGTTGCTCATTGAGCTGTGATGGCGATCTGGGCGAGGCTAGACCTTGCCTGATTGTTTTGCTCCCTGTTGATTTTGAGAGTTCATTAACATTCATGGTAGATTCTTCTTTTATCTTTAAAACTTTTTGACGTTATAACGAAAAGGGCCTTCATCAAAGAATCATTCATACATTTCCTAATGAAAGGTACTATAAAACTACAACAATAAACTTATACGGTTACGAAGAGAGACGTAGTAATTTTGAAGCTTTTAAGGGCTTTAAAGCGCGCCCGTGGCAACCTGAGTTGTCTGGCCGCGAACCTACATAGAAAGAACTTTGGTTCATTTGAGAGCTCCTCGACCAGCATGAACTGCTGTACCCTTTCAATAAGCAAGCAACAGGCAATTAAAAAGGCAACCGATGACAAACACAGAATCACCAGAGGCACCTGCAGAAGTCGTACCGAGAGTCACGTTTGATGATCTCTACCGTCGTTCGACACAGTATAGGATCTGGTCCTTTACGAAAGAGGAGCTTGCAGAGGTACGCAGAGAGGCAAATGCAAAAGGTTGCAAACGAGTAGATGAAAAATTGGAGGAAAACAAGGAGGTGGACCCTACATTGGTGGAGAAAGTAACTGTTGATGAAGAGCTTGAATTGATTGCATTTCACATAAGAAGCAGTCTTGCAAAAGTGGCGGCATTCTTTGGAATGCCCTCTCAAGTCAAGGCCTCTGCAATATCATTCTTTAGAAAATTCTACTTGGTGCATAGCATTATGGAGTATCACCCAAAGTATATTTTCCTTACATGTCTTTTCCTTGCTGCAAAATCTGAGAACTACTTCATCAGCATCAATACATTCACGAGGAAGCTGAAAGTCAAGCCTGAGTCGATCCTCTCCCTTGAGTTTACGATTTTGGAATCACTGAAATTTACCCTGTTAAACCACCATCCATTCAGACCACTTTATGGATTCTTCTTTGATATTCAAGACATGTTAGGTGATTCAATACAACCGAGGGCGCTGGGTACCATATACGACGAGGCCAAGAAGGTTGCACATGATGCCCTTATGTCCGATGTTGTATACCTTTTCACTCCACCACAGATTGCTCTTGCATGCTACAAAGAAGTTGATAGTGAGCTAACGATGAAGTATTTGGACAAGAAGTTCAACCAAACGATAGAAGAAGAGACAGAAGAGGATTCTAATGCTAAGCCAATCACTGGCCAAATGACGAATCCAGAACTCTACAGCTTGCTTCTGCGTACAATCAACGAGTGCCAGGCAATGATGAAAACGTCCAAGAACCCGAGCAAAGAGGCTGCAGTGGCAATTGATAAGAAGGTGCACTACTGCATTAATCCATCGCTTGTACTGAAGAGAAAGAGGGACGCCGTAAGAGAAGGGTCAGCGGAGAGCATAAAGCGTGCGAGAACAGAGGAATAGGAGTCTTACATCCCAAGAATCTGTATGATACTATCAATCTAACTCTCAGTGGAGTATAATTGAAGTGCTTGTAGGTCTAACGTAGCGTTGATACTGTTGTCAGGGCGACCGAAAGGAAAGCGCTAAGAAGTTCGCGCTCCGAAAAGGTAAACAAAGGATCCAAGCGCCTACGCTCTCTCTTTGCCTCAAAGCTGAGTGACAGACACCATTTCTGTCATATCAGAGACCACGGTGTATCGCCACATTTAGAGCAGCCATGGCGTACGTCCAGTCGAAAGTGATGAAGAAGCGTCTCCAGGACAAGCGCCGTGTTAGTGGTGCTGCGCTTCTTCGAGAGGAGTTGAACAGCGACGCAGCCAACACGAGTTCTTTACTCGATGACCTTCCAGCCTTTGAGAAGAACAAGGGCGTTATGTTGGCCAACTTTGAAGAGTGGATCAAGATGGCTACGGATAACAAGATCAATACTACTAACAGTTGGAACTTTGCCTTGATTGACTACTTCCACGACATGAACGTGTTGAGAGAGAAGGACAACAATATCAACTTCCAGAAAGCGAGTGCTACTCTTGATGGTTGTGTTAAGATCTATTCCTCGAGGGTCGACTCTGTTGCAACAGAGACAGGAAGGTTGCTTAGTGGTTTGGCGACGCGCAAGAATGATTCGCCGCAACCTGACCTTGATGACGAAGAGAGCAATGCAGACGAAGACGATCATGATGCTGATGCTGAAGATCTTGATCCGACCCAGACGGTTTCTACAAAGAGAAATGGTTCTAAGAAGAGCAGTACAGGGTCAACATTGACCACGTTTGAGAATCTCAGGATTAAAAAAATGAGCCAGGAGCTTAGTATTGATCCATTGTTCAAGAAGACACTTGCCGAGTTCGATGAAGGTGGAGCCAAGAGCTTATTGTTGAACGCGTTGCATATCAACGATCATTCCCGAGTTGTTTTTGACGCTAGCACAACTGGCGGTGAAAGTGCTGATCAAGAGGAGAATGTTGAAGAAGATGATCAAAAGGCGGATGTGAGTCGGGATGTTGAGATGTCTGGAATCAATGAAGAAGATGTCGATATTTCCCCGCTACGACACTACTTATCTACCTCTGACGATTTTTTTGAAGGTATCACACTCTGTCCTTCTGTTAGTCAATTAGAGACTGCTCTCAAGGACATCAGTAAGGCCAAGGCTATTTTGACAGAATTCAACGCCGAAGACTCTGTTCACAATTATGATACAGCTGGCAATGGCGTCGAAGATTATGACTATGATATGGGTGGTGGTGGTTCTGGTGCATATGACAGTGATAACTCATTCGGAGAGCTTGAAGATGAGGCTGCTGCTGTGATTTTCCAGGACGATATTAAAGATGACCAAGAGGAAGTAGGTGATGACACAGGTGTTGTCACGAGTATTGTGGATCAAGATTTGATGGCATACTTTGATAACACGTTGAAGCGTAATTGGGCTGGTTCTGATCATTGGAAGGTAAAACAACTTAAGAAAGGGAAAGCAAACGAGCTCCAGACTGGGACAGAGAAAGGTGCTTCAAAGTCCAGTAAGAAAAAAGAGAGGTTTGAAGTCAATTTCATGGATCTTTCAGAAGAGAATAGGCTGGATGAGAAGGTAATATTTTCAAAAGGAAGAGGTTCGACCACATTACCCCAGTCTGAGTGGGACTCAGAAGAGAACCATTTGCTTCCTGATGATATGAACTTCTCATCGGAAGTAATGACTAAATTGTTCTTGAAACCGTCTCAAAGAATGAACCTCTTCCGAAAGAAGGTTGTACTTGCATCAAAGAGCAAGGGACTTGACCAGCAGGATGATGATGCCCAGCATGCAGAGGCTACGATATGGGCCGAGAACTATAAAGAAATTGAACAAGAACGAAGCCGTATTCTTGGAGAGGGAGAAGAGCAGAATGACAATTACGACAATGACGACGATTATTATGGTGGTGGCGATGACTTTGGAGCAGGAGATGTGGACTTTGATGACCTTCCACCATCAACGATAGGCGAGAAAGCAGACATTGGATCTCAGCTTATCGCAGGCGGTGCAAGAGTTAAACCCGAATATGTGACCTACTCCAAGAAGGCCAAGAACGTCAACGTCAAACGGCTCAAGGACAACATGTGGAAATCAATCGAGACAAAGAAAGAGGGAGAGACAGAGAGACAGTTCAGTGAAATTGTGGATGACATAGCCAGGATGTATCCATCTGAACAAAAAAGAGATCTTTCTACAAGTTTCTGCTTCATCTGTTTGCTTCATTTGGCGAACGAGCATGGCCTTACGATTGAGAACGAAGAAGGCTTGACGGATTTGAAAGTGACCGGGCTTCAACCCAGCTAAGAACCATACTTTGAAGGGAAGGAAACAGCATTTACGACAGAATATATCATGAAAAATCAATAGAACTTGTGAATGACTTTTTCCATAGGCTTCCATAGAATTCGAAGAGTAGACTCATTAGCAGTGTGCTGCTACCAGTTTTCGCGGGGTCTTTCGGAAGGTCGGTGACATTTCATCACCAGCGAACGACAAGCGGAGAACCTTTGGGCAACATCCCACGCTCTTTCCTTTTTTTGTTGCTCTAAACTGCTAAAAGTGCAAAATCTTCGTTGAAGGAGTTGGAACAGCTCCTGTTTTACAATACTGCTGTTGTGTAACTGTTCCTTCTTTTTCTCTTTTCGCTCTTGATAAGCTAGTGACAGTGACTCTCTTCTCAAGAACGCCACTTGAAAGTTGAACTATTATGCTCAGAACAACGACGCCGGCTCTGGCGCGCCTTGCCACACAGCCTATGGCAAGACTTGTGTTACTGAATAGCGTGAGAAGAGCATCTTCGTTGATTCAAGCACAACTTGCCTCCAAGGAACATGCCGCCAATAGCGAACTCGACAACCCGGAGGCGCAGGCCGACTTTTATCGCTCGCTCATCAAGGCCAACTACCCACAATACGTGGTGTCACGCTATGAATCGCCCGGTATTGCCTCTTCAAATGACTGTGCACAGCTCTACGCCGAGGCTTTGAAAAAGATGGGTAAGATTAAGGAGTCAGAGGCTGTCAAGTCACAACTCGCTCAGGGATCTTTTGGCGCTGGTGCGATGGCTGGTGGTGCAAATGGAGGCTCGTTTGGCGCGGGCTATGGTTCTCGCCAACACCCTGTCCATGTTATTGTCACAGAGTCCACCTGGACCATGGTTAGCAAATGGCTCAAATGGCTGATCCCAGTTGGTCTTTTGACTTGGGGTGCCATGGAGGGTTTCACCTACTTGGTTGAGTCCGGCACCATCTTCAAGGGCTCCGAGACATCGGACAAGTCTGTTGATATGTCTAAAGTCACTGTCAAGTTTGATGATGTTAGAGGCGCAGACGAAGCGCGTGCAGAGCTTGAAGAGATTGTTGACTTCTTGAAGGACCCAACGAAATTCACTGGCCTGGGTGGTAAGCTTCCAAAAGGTGTATTGTTGACTGGACCACCGGGTACTGGTAAGACTTTGTTGGCTCGTGCCACTGCTGGTGAAGCCGGTGTCCCATTCTTCTTTATGTCTGGTTCTGAATTTGATGAGCTGTATGTTGGTGTTGGTGCTAAGAGAGTGCGTGAACTTTTTTCACAAGCAAGAGCTCACTCTCCAGCCATTATCTTCATTGATGAGTTGGATGCCATTGGAGGAAAACGTAATCCTCGTGATCAAGCATATGCAAAACAGACATTAAACCAGTTGTTGGTTGAATTGGATGGTTTCTCTCAGACTTCAGGCATCATAATCATTGGTGCTACCAACTTCCCAGAATCTCTTGACAAGGCACTCACACGTCCAGGTAGATTTGACAAGATTGTCAACGTTGATCTACCTGATGTTCGTGGACGTGCTGATATTTTGAGACACCACATGAAGAACGTGGAGATTGCGAAGGATGTTGACCCAACTATCATTGCTCGTGGTACACCGGGTCTTAGTGGTGCTGAGCTCATGAACTTGGTCAATCAGGCCGCTATTTATGCTTCACAACAGAATGCCCTTGCAGTGGACATGTCCCACTTTGAATGGGCCAAAGATAAGATTTTGATGGGTGCTGCTAGAAAGACTATGGTTATGACTGAAGCTACTAGAAGGGCCACTGCCTATCACGAGGCTGGCCATGCTATTATGGCTCTTTACACTCCAGGCGCTACATCTCTTTACAAGGCCACCATTCTTCCAAGGGGTCGTGCTTTGGGTATCACTTTCCAACTACCAGAGATGGACAAGGTTGACATTACCAAGAAGGAATGCCTTGCACGTTTGGATGTTTGCATGGGTGGTAAGGTTGCCGAGGAGCGCACATATGGTGCAGAGAACACTACATCTGGTTGTGGCTCAGATTTGTCCTCAGCTACAAGCACTGCTCGTGCCATGGTTCAGCAGTATGGTATGTCTGAGAAAGTTGGCCCAGTGAGTCTTGCTGAGAAGTGGGAGTCATGGTCGCCAAAACTTCGTGACATTGCTGACCAGGAAGTTGTTGATATGCTCAAGGCCTCTGAAGAGCGTACCAGAAAGATGTTGAAGGATAAACAGGTTGAATTGCAACGTTTAGCCGAAGGATTAATTGAATACGAAACTCTAACGAAGGAAGAGATTATCAAGGTTGTTAACGGTGAGCCGTTGTCCAGGGCCAAGGAGAGAACCAACACTGTTGTGGGAACACCTGACAGTGACGGAAGAAAGGATGTCGATAAGCAGCCATTCCCTGTTCCAGTGACAGCATAGACACTGGGACCTGGGTTAGTGGTTTCTGCTTGGGTTTTAATAAGTTTTTCTGTTTTGGTTTTGTTCCGTTTGGCTCGTTTTCATGGGGTATTTCTTTGCCCCCCCTCTACTGATGTACGTTCACTAGCATTTGTGGACGTGGTATGCTTCGGTATGCACTATACACCTTGTAAATATACACTCTATGATGATAATACAAACAAAAGGTAAAATCTGATAAATGTCATTAAGTCATTAGGAATTGATTGCGATCAATGTGGTATCGGCATCACAACGACAGTTTTTTACTTTCGGTCTTTGCAACTGCGATCTCGATTTGCTTACCAAAGATGACAGAACCTTGTAGATATCTTTGAGCTCTTTGAGCCTCTTCTGGGTCTGAGAAGACCACAAAAGCTTGACCCCGAAGTGTTGGTGCCATGTTGATTTCGAGTAGTTCGCCGTACGTGCTGAAGAGCACGTAGAGATTTTCCTTTAATCTCGGGACTGATATCTGGTCATTCAGATTGTGCACGTAGAGGGTGTGTGCAACTTCTGACATAGTAAACGTACTCTATTGTTAAACCTGAATAGCGAGCAACCTATCATAAAAATAGCTATTAATGGGATGAGCACCTAAGACAGTTGTGGCACTGTTCAGTTTTCAATGGCGGATCTCTACACCCCTACACCACCGCTATCCCATCCTCCCTGGTTCTTCTCCTGTATATTAGCCTGAGCAATCATTGCTTTGTATTGGATATGCCAGGACACCGTCTTATCATGAACTGAATATCGTTGTAGATAGATTCTTAAAATTATTCCTCATTGTTTCGCAAGATCAAAACTGAAAGGGAGAATTACAGTAAACACCAATGCCCACTAAATCAAAAACCTACAACAAAATAGTCATTAACCTTTTTATATATATAAAAGACACTTATCTTTCCCCTTCAAAAACACAAAAGTGCAAAAGAAAGGGAAGCAAAGATAGAAGAACCAGAAACCAGTAAATAGTACTACCACGCGCCAAAACCGCAAGATCAGAATTAGAGAAAAAAAGAAAAAAAAAAACAGAAAAAGAAAGGAGAAGCAGGTGTGACAGACAGCCAAATCTACACCCGTAGCAAGCAAAGCGTGTGACGGATGAAGAATAGAAGAACCATCATTTTAAGATAGTTGTCCAGTATCTGGCTCTGTGTGTATGATAATGTTGATGATGATTATGAATTTTGCGTTTAGCGCTTTGTCCTTGTAAGTGAACTCCTGGTGAGCTCCTGGAGATGAAGTGCGTTCGAAGCCTTAGGGTTACGATGGGTGTGCAATGTGATGTTTGATTTTTTTTTTTAAAATGAGCTGAAGAAGGGAAGTTACTCTGTCTTCTTGGAAGCCATGGCCTTCTTCTCAGCTTTGAGTCTCATTCTCTCTTCTCTCTCGGCCTTTGCCTCTGGGCCGGCCTCTGTGTCAAGAGAGTAGTCCCACCATCTGAAAGAAGAGGCGTAGTTACCAATAAAGTAGTGGTGGTGCAAATCGTGGTGTTCAGCACCGGCCCAGAATGGGAGGAAGTGGTGCAAAGACCATGGGAACTCGTAACCAGAGTGGGCATCAACAGCCTGGAACAATCTCAAAGTGATCCAGGCACACAACGTGAACAAGTGCAATTGACCTGTCAGATAAACCCAGACAATTGGCATACCAACGGTTCCGGCACCAAGGATCAAAGTCTCTGCAGGGTGAGCGTACTCGGCGGTTAACCCAAATGGAGCAGCATAACGGTGGTGTTGCTTGTGGATGTACTTGTAAAAGACACCGTAGTGGAAGAGACGGTGTGCCCAGTAATGCCAGATGTCCTCGAGCACAAAGAAGATGCAAATCTGGTAGAAGGAGGTTGTCCAGTGTGGGAATGGCACCGTGATGGAAATACCGAGCTGCTGTGCCATTGGATGGAAAGTCCAGATAGGAACCGACTCAACGAGGAAATGTGAAATGAGCACCGATTTTGCACATTCCCATTGCTCCTTATCAGTTGGGATCTTTGTTGGCTGGATTTTCCACTTGTTGAAGTAAGGAATGTGGTCAATGATAAACCACGGAAGACAGCGGAAGAAGTACATAAACTCGTGGAGACAGAAGAACAAGAGACCCGTGGCGAGCACATCGTTCTGCATGTAGTGGTACCAGGCGGCCCATGAGCGCTCCATGAAGTCGAGCTGAGGGTTTGCCTGCGTGACGGCGGCGTAGGACTCAAGGAACGTGGCAACGTGTGGAATATCGTGCTCCAACGTTAAGTTGGCGAAGACGAGCGACATTGTGGATACTGGTTGTTGTTCTTGTCTTTGTTGTTGAAAACGTGTGGACACAGCAGTTGAATGTTGTATATGGAGCTGAAGTTAAAGCTGGACCCCTTCAAACAAGCGAGTGTGTGTGTGATAGTGCCTTAGTGGGTGATGGGCTGATATATAAGCCGATCTGGTGGGAGCAGACAACAGCCAGAGAGAGGGAAAAAAATACAACACGCAGTACACGTTAACCCGGTGTCTCTGGCGCTATACGAGGAACGGGGCGTGGCCAGGTGCGGTAGGCGCACATACAGCGCTCGTTCAGCAACAACAGCGGCCCCCTTGCGCGCACGCACGCTCGTACAACGCACTACGCAGCCTCGTTTAGCAAGCGCGCCGCGGGTGGGCCAACACCAACACGCCAACACTTAGTCAGCCACTCGCCTAGCACAGCCAGTCACTCGGTGGGTCGCTCGATCGCGAAATCTGGTGATGTAACTAGCGTGCGCCCATTGTCAGTTGATATGGGATGATGGTGAGATGGATTTGGTGTGGTACGATTGGCCTTCTGGCTCTCCCCTTACCCCCCTTTTTTTGTCTCATACGTCGTAAGGTATGGTAGTATGGTATGGTGTGGTATATAGCGCTGAACCATATATACCACATGCCATCTCCTGAGAAAGAACTGCCTCCAATCTCTTGATGAGGACACACACGAGCTATACGAGCGCCTAATGGTGTGCAGATGTCCAGATGTTATCGCGAATGCCTTCGATCCTTCGATGCTCTTCTTGGATGAACACCTGAACATCTCCGCTTGCTCTGATGACTCTGATCCAAGCTTCTTGCTGTGGGGGAGTTTGCACCTCCCTTAAGACCCCAGATCTCGTATACATTTGGGATCTTGCAACAAGACACATCTGTACTCCTTGGAGACCATAATATCTGCCAATTCACTACTTGTTCCGATCCGATCAAAGAAAAGTGAAAAATGTCTATGGGAAAAGCTGCACTCCAACGTCTCACGGGGAAGACGGTCTTTATCACTGGTGCGTCTTCTGGTATTGGTAAGGCAACTGCACTTGAGTATGCCAATGCATCTGAGGGGAACATCTCCCTGATCCTTGTTGCTAGAAGACTAGAGAAATTAGAGCAAGTCAAGAAGGAGTTGACCGCACAGTTCCCATCCTTGAAATGCCACATTGGTAAACTCGACGTCACCGCAAGGGGCACCATAAAGCCATTCTTGGATTCATTGCCAGAAGAATTCAAAGACATTGATGTCTTGATCAACAATGCCGGCAAGGCATTGGGCTCTGCACAAGTCGGAAGCATCAACCAAGAAGATGTCCAGGACACTTTTGAAACCAACGTCTTGGGCATGATCGAGATTACACAGGCCATTCTCCCATTGTTCAAGAAGAAGAACGCTGGTGACATTGTTCAATTGGGATCAATTGCTGGAAGAGACGCATACCCAGGTGGTGCCATCTACTGTGCATCCAAGTTTGCCCTAAGAGCATTCACAGAGGCAATGAGAAAAGAGTTGATCAACACCAACATTAGAGTCATTGAGGTTCAACCTGGTGCAGTCGAGACCGAGTTCTCAATTGTGCGTAACTATGGCGACAAGGCTAAGGCTGATGCCATTTACAAGGGACGTGAACCACTGCACGCAGATGATATTGCCGAATTGATTGTGTTTGCTACATCGAGAAAGACTAACACAGTTATTGCGGAGATGCTGGTGTTCCCAAGTGACCAGGCCAGCGCTTCCCACGTCTACAGAAGACCAGAATAATCCTATGTGATACGGCTTGAACGGATCAATATATCTCGGATGTGAACGGCACAACCAATAGATTGGTAGTCAGATGGCGTATCCGCCTTGAGATAGCCATAATAGTTACTATATAGCGAGGCTGCGGAATGCACTTACTCGAGACACGCTTGAACTCTAAGCGACAATGTAGTAGTCTATCATCCGGTTCGGATAAGCTCTACCGGGTCTAACTCATTGATGATGTCATTGATAGAAGATTTGGGATCGGTGGTAATGTGTGACCCGAGTTGCCAGGAGAAAGAGTTAGTGTATGCTAAGATGAGATGGACCGGACCTCTGGGCCAATCACAGCCCTAAATGGCCGCTTCCCGCACAAAACGCCCGGTGGTTGGCACACGAAGAGAAGAAGGTGTCAAAATTGCAAAAACGCACGGTTGCGACACTGCGTGTGATCCCAGATCTTGGGCAAGGGGTAGGCCACCCGAAGCCAGGAAGCCACAGTAAAATACGTGGTTAAGCTGGCCCGTGAGCATTCCAATTGATTGTTAGTCTATTGATTGATATAAGATAGATTTTATTCAATTGTGTTCTGCGGTGAAGTTAGCGCTACGCGAAAAGGATCAAGAAGCGTAATGTGTGGAGTCGTCTCTGTGGAGTGCGTTGGGTCCGTTCCCTCTACCGCCGTTATTCGCTCGATGCGTGGGAAGGTTTCCCCTAGACATCCATCCGAGTGGCTTGAGCACGGAAGCATCCGATCATTGAACCTCAAAGTATCCACCCACTAGGAACGACGCATTCGGCTTCCGTGGGTGTATTGTGCTTTTGTGTGGCCTTGCCGTGCCGGTTGTTGAACCTTTACCCCACGTTTATATATACATGTATATAAAGGGCACGCCATACCCCTCCAAATAACAAGATCACCTCGAATATCATTATAGCAGGTTCAACTAACCAGTCTTACTACAGATTCACAATCCCAATTCCACAATGTCTACAAAGAAAGTCCTCGCCGTGCTCTTTAAGGGCGGTAAATACAATGTCCCAGAGCTTCTCGGTTCCGCTGAGAACGCTCTTGGTATCAAGCCTTTCCTCGAGGAGAATGGCCGCTCCATCTACTCTACTTCTGATAAAGGCCCGGAAATTGATGAGTACATCAAGGAGGCCGAGATCATCATCTCGACCCCATTCAACCCGGTCTACATTTCCAAGGAGAGAATTGAGTCCGCAAAGAACTTGAAGTTGCTTGTCACTGCCGGTGTTGGCTCTGATCACATTGACTTGGATTACATTAACAAGTCCGGCAGAGATATCTCCGTCTTGGAAGTCACCGGCTCCAACACCTCCTCTGTCGCAGAACACGTTGTTCTCACCATCTTGGCCCTCATCAAGAACTTCATCCCAGCACATGAAGATGCCGTCACCGGTGGATGGAACATTGCAAAGATCTCACGTGACGCTTATGACTTGGAGGGAAAGACCATTGCTACTATTGGTGCCGGTCGTATTGGTTATAAGGTCTTGGAGAGATTGCACCCATTCAAGCCAAAAGAGTTGCTCTACTACGACTACCAGCCATTGTCCAAGGAGTTGGAGCAGGCTGTCAATGCCAGAAGGGTTGACACTGTTGAGGACTTGGTTGCACAGGCTGATATCGTTACTGTCAACTGTCCATTGCATGCTGGTACTAAGGGACTTGTGAACAAGGAATTGCTCTCCAAGTTCAAGCCTGGTGCCTTGCTTGTCAACACTGCCCGTGGTGCCATCTGTAACGAGAAGGATGTTGCAGATGCCGTCAAGTCTGGTCAGATCAGAGGTTACGGTGGTGATGTCTGGTTCCCACAGCCAGCACCAGCTGATCACCCATGGAGATCCTTCAGCAACAAGTACGGTGCCGGTAATGCCATGACTCCACACGTTTCCGGTGTTAACTTGGATGCCCAGGCCCGTTACGCTCTCGGAGTCAAGAACATTTTGACTTCTTACTTCTCCGGTAAGTTCGACTACAGACCACAAGACATCATCTTGCTCAACGGTCAATATGCCACCAAGGCATACGGTAGCGACAAGAAGGTTGTTGAGGTCAAATAAAATCGAACGTAATGTATTGATATCACCAGATGTCGGTGGCCTCCTTACTACTGTGTCTAGCAAAGACCAGCATTTTTTAACTTTGTGAATATGACAAAAGGGTTTTTGATGAGAAATATGTAGCAAGATACCGGTAAACCATAAAGATAGCACTTTCATGGACTTCTGTAGAAGATCGGGTGCTATTGTGGAAATCAACACCCGCGGAGATTACAACAAGATTTCCAAGCACGACTCATCACGACTCACAGGACAGACAGGAAAACGCATGTTTGCACCTGTGCGACATCGGAAAGGCTTCACCTGACTCGGAACTTGCCGGGTTCGTCTTGAAGAGGCTGAGACACTCTCGTGTTGTCGCTGGTGAGTTTTATAAAGCAATGTGACACTCAAAGAGCTCGTGTCCCAGACAGAAAACGACACACGACATAGCCTATTTCTCAGTGTGCGCCAAGCAAGCAGAAGCGTTTCGTTTACTTTTTCCGTGTGTGTTTAACCACACACAGTGCATTAGTTTCTTTTTTTCTCCGGGACAATTCCGGGTGCAAGTGGGAAGAGATGGAATCAGCCTCTCGATGCCCGGAGTAAGGTAGCCCAAAGAGGACACCACGAGTGTGAATAGTTCAATGTATATATATATACTGCTGGATGACTCACGTTGGTGTCTTGCTCTCCTTTTCTTTCTAACTTGTACTATGCACTATTCTATTCTATAACTAAGATGTCATTTCTGGCGCTACCCACAGAGCTCCAACTCAACGTACTTTCGCAGACTTGGTGTCCCAAGGGTGTGTCAAAGGAGATAGATTCTCTTAATGAGTACATTCAAGCGAGAAAAATTGCACAATACTTAACAAACCACCCCTTAACCGTTTCTCTATATTCATCAAATGCCAAGGATACAAACAGAAAGATTTTCTACGAGGCAAGCGTGGCATCGTTGACACATGATGAATCACAGATTACTCTTGACAAGATGCACTACAAGGAGCCACTGATCAAAGCGGCTCCCTTCAAAGACATGTACAAGAACGAATCACATCTTGATTTGCTGATGACGGAGGAGCAGACGTCTTCAAGACTCTTTGTCTCTATAACGGACAGTGCTACAAGCAAGGCGTTACTAGAGCACAACGCCTACATTGAAGAAGGAGCCAACGTTCTTGAATGTCGAGAGTGTAAGATAGAAATTGAGATGGTCAAGGGTGAGGCGGAACCACCAAAAGAAGGGACGTATGATTGGCACGACCACTACAACTACAAACTGGTGATGAAGCAGATCATCATCAAGAACGACCAGTTTGTTCAACTCTTTGAGAAGAACAATAAGGACTGCCTGATTGTGCGTTACTAAGACGAGATCGGAGATACACGAGATCCTGCGCTACGGGCTATTTCTTTTTTTTTCTTTTTCTTTGCTTTGAGCAGTCTGGACTCTGGACTCTGGACTCTGGAGGCCACGGCCCACCACAGTGCACACCTGGTGATTTCGTCATTTTCTCCACAAAGTAATGTACCCCTGAGAGACCCACACGACACATCATTTCCCACTGTTAACTGTGGCCGAGATGTTTAATGACAATATAATTTTTGCATTCTTTTTCATTTTCTTGTTATATCATTTATTTTGTTTAGTCCACCATGATCCCAACATGGACACATCCATAGGACACGGCATACTGAATTGTGGAAATGGGAGTAGTTTTCTTTGCCTGTTTGTCCGTCTCGGAGGAAACGGAGGAAGGGCGGGGCGCATCAAACTTCAAAAGACCATCGTCATCGATTCATCCTAGAGAACTCCACACTCAGAGATCATTTGGACACTTCGAACAAACGGGAATAATTTGGTCGGGCGAGAACTATACGGTCAAATTCTAAAGCAGCAGGAAGCAGCAGAATCACAGATGCAGGGCTAACAGGCCCTTAATTTCGGGGCGAAGAAGCAGTTCGCACTCGGCGTGACGGGGCCCTGAGGCTGCTCGGTTCAACGGTGGGGCATCTCCCCCTGAAGCGCGCTGGGCCGTGGACAAGATAATTCGACTCGTGACAGTATAAAAGGAACCAACTCGGCCCCCCTAGCAGATCTAGAGCACAAAGGACACATACGTCTTCTCTCCAGAGAATATATCACGACGATCAGGCTCTAGCGCTCTCCAACTTCCTCCACTGCACTATACAACAAGGGATTACCCCACTGCTTTGTAACAGACAACCATGAGTGATATCCAAGACTCTGCCATCCTCGAGGAGACCATCCTCGACAAGAAGGACTCTGTCCTAGTGGAGAACCTCAAGTCCGTCGCCGCTGGCGGTGTCGGTGGTGTTGCTGCCGTCCTGACTGGTCACCCATTTGATTTAGTCAAGGTCCGTCTCCAATCTGGCCAATTCAACTCGATGTCTGCTGCCGTGAAGAACATCATGGCATCAAACGGACCCCTCGGATTCTACAGAGGTGTTGTGCCACCGCTCGTTGGTGTCACTCCAATGTTTGCCGTCTCATTCTGGGGTTACCACGTTGGTAAGAACATTGTCTCGTCCTTCTATGGCGGTCAATCGCCAGCTACTTTTTCCACTGCGCAGATCAGTGCGGCCGGGTTCCTCTCAGCCATTCCAACGACACTTGTTGCCGCTCCAATGGAGAGAGTCAAGATTGTCTTACAGACACAAGATGCAAATGCCTCCAAGTCAACAGTAGCTGCCATCAAGAGAATTGTCGCAGAAGGTGGTATCTCCTCCTTGTTCAGAGGTTCGCTTGCGACGTTGGCCCGTGATGGACCAGGTTCCGCCATCTACTTTGCTGTCTACGAGGTGGCAAAGAAGGAGTTGACCCAATTGTCTGGTGCCAAGGATGGTGAACTTTCCCTTCTGGCCATCTCCACCGCTGGTGGTCTTTCTGGTGTCGCCATGTGGATCCCAGTCTTCCCAGTGGACACAATAAAGACAAGAATGACGAACAGTGTCACCGAAAAAATCTCAATGTCACAGGCAATCAAGTCGATTTACGCAAAAGGTGGTATCAAAGGATTCTTCCCAGGTATTGGACCAGCTTTGCTCAGATCGTTCCCAGCTAATGCCGCTACTTTTGTTGGTGTCGAACTGACACACCAGTTCTTCAAAAAGTACACATGAGCTATTGTCAGATTGCTGGCCGTTTCTGTCTATAAATTATACAGTTAGAAGTTTTCTACCAACACATAATAGTTGTTGTAATGATTTGAAGTTGCGTTATCAGTATGTAGTAGCAGCATAACATGGAAGAGGGCCGGTAGCGCCCAGCACTGCCATTATACACGGGTCAATAACCCCTCACATGTGGCACAGTTGCCGGAAGTGATGGGGAGACAGCTATGGCCTTCCCAGGCTTCATCAATACAATCGCTTCACGACGACTTCTTCATATAGTACAAGTGAATCATAATGTCTGAAGCAGAGGCTCTGATGAAACAGGTGCGTTAAAAAAATTCCTTTTCTTTTGATGTTCTCCCTCGCAAGAGCATTGTGTGAAAAGGTGTCGTTTTAGCTGACCACAGCTATTTCCAAGTTATGGGCCACTAACGACATTTGTAGGGCGAGAAGAAGCTCAATGTCAAGCCTGGTTTCTTTGGTGGTATCTTTGGCAGTGGCTCTACAGCACAGCTGGAAGAGGCCGCTGAGTGTTTTATTCAGGCTGGAAACCAGTACAAGTTGAGGAAGCAAGGCAAATTGGCAGGCTCTGCTTTTGAGAAGGCCGCACAGGCACAGCTCAAGGCTGATTACAAAGACGAGGCTGCCAACACATTGGTTGATGCATTCAAGGCTTACAGGCAAGAAGACCCAGCAAGCGCTGCTAGATGTTTGGAACAGGCGATTGATTTCTTTACAGGGAGAGGTCAGTTCCGCAGAGCTGCCAATTTCAAGATGGACTTGGGTCAGTTGTACGAGGAGGAGCTCTTGGATTTGCCAAAGGCTGTACAGTCGTATGAAGATGCTGGTGATTGGTTTGAAAGTGACTCTGCACAGGCACTTTCAAACAAGGCCTTTTTGAAATCTGCTGATTTGAACGCTTTGGAAGGATTCTACACAAAGGCTGCTGACATGTACAAGAAGATTGCAAACAACTCACTTTCTAACAGCCTGTCAAGATGGAGCATGAAGGATTACTTCACGAAGATTGTGTTGTGTTACCTTGCTGGCGACGACAGAGTAGCCGCCATCAAGTACTTGGAGGAAAGTGGCAGTCTTGATTCTCAATTCCCAACAACAAGAGAGTACAAGTTCCTTCAGGACATTTTGGATGCTGTACAGGAGGGTGATACGGAGAAGTTTTCGAATGTTGTCTTTGAGTATGACCAGTTTAGTAAGTTGGACAAATGGAGAACAACCATACTCCTCAAGATCAAAACATCCATTGCTGAGGCAGAAGACGATTTGCTTTGATGTAATCAGATCCGTTCCTTGTTTTGCACACCTTGTGATTTTTTAATCTGTTTCATTGATGAATACAGGCTACGTTTGTTAATCAAGCATTGTCTTTGCCCCAATCCGTACAGCAGCTACATTAGTGGGAAGAGATGATGAATCAGTAGATCACCGAGTGAGTTGCAAATGAAAAACATTTTAGTCAATGGGTATGTTTAGAAGCTTTGCTATATACTATGAGTCATTAGGAACATCTACGTATTACTTGGAGAAGTGCGGTGATCGAAGCGTGAGGTCACAGCAGTTGCAGAAGGGCGCACCATCATCCAGAGAGTGCGATCGAAATGACAAGCCATTGAGCTCCTCTTCTGGTATCAGGCGCACAATTGATTTACAGTTGAACAGATCGTGATACCATATGTTGATATGACTATCACCAGAAGGGTAATTTTTGTTGTGCTGAAGAGGCGACAACTTTATAGATTTATCTATGAATCTATGAATATACGGCACTCTCCGCGAGCCTGCAGGTTCACACTCACAGTGCTGTTTTTTTTTTTTTTTTTTTTTTTTTTTTTTAATTGGTTTTTTCTTCCAGCTTTTTGAGTCACCCCGAATAACGGTGATCACCATAAAAAACAGCTAGCGCGCACACTCATCGTTAGCCGCCAACACTACTGGGTTTTGCAACCACGCTAAAGCAGTCAAATTTGCCCGCTATATTGGACATCTGAGAGGACTAGTCTCACGTGATCCACTTCAGGCCAATTGCTTTCCCCTGCTCTGCTAAATTGAGTGCCTGCCGTCCCTCAATCATCATGCTCTTCAGACGTTCAGGGTTAACCGCTACCAAGAGAGCCATCGCCAGGGCCCCAGTGGCCAGAGCTAGCGTCATCGGCGCCAATGCTGCCTCGTGTAAGATCAATGGCCTAAAGAACAAGTCTCAGGGCCGCAAGTTCACCACGTCTGCAACCTGGAGAGCTGAGGCCGCTGCCGCCCAAGCTGCATCCTATGCAGGTGCTGGTATCTTGTCTGGATTCAGCGATGAGAATGCCCACCAGCTTGTTGATGTCTCCAAAGTTCTTATTATCGGATCTGGTGGTTTGTCTATCGGTCAGGCTGGTGAGTTTGATTACTCTGGTTCTCAGGCCATTAAGGCTTTGAAGGAGGCCGACAAGAAGACCATCCTTATCAACCCAAACATTGCGACAAATCAGACTTCTCACGCACTCGCTGACGAGGTTTATTACCTGCCAGTCACCGCGGAGTACATTACGTACATCATTGAGAGAGAAAAGCCAGATGGTATTCTCCTCACATTTGGTGGTCAAACCGGTTTGAACGTGGGTGTCCAACTTGACAAGATGGGTGTCTTTGACAGATACGGCGTCAAGGTCTTGGGTACCCCAATCAAGACTTTGGAGACTTCTGAAGATCGTGAACTGTTTGCCAATGCCTTGAACGAGATCAACATCCCAATCGCAGAATCCATTGCTGTCGACACCGTTGATGACGCTTTGAAGGCTGCTAGCGAAGTTGGCTACCCAATCATTGTCAGATCTGCCTACGCTCTTGGTGGTCTTGGTTCTGGATTCGCTAACAACGAAGAGGAATTGAGAAACTTGGCTTCCCAATCGTTATCTCTTGCTCCACAGATCTTGGTTGAGAAATCTCTCAAGGGTTGGAAAGAGGTTGAGTACGAAGTCGTCAGAGATCGTGTCGGAAACTGTATTACCGTCTGTAACATGGAGAATTTTGATCCACTAGGTATCCACACCGGTGACTCTATTGTCGTTGCTCCATCTCAGACATTGTCCGATGATGAGTACCACATGCTCAGATCTGCCGCTATCAAGATCATCAGACATCTGGGTGTTGTCGGTGAATGTAACGTCCAGTACGCCTTGCAGCCTGATGGATTGGATTACCGTGTTATCGAAGTGAATGCCAGATTGTCCAGATCTTCTGCTCTGGCATCAAAGGCTACAGGCTACCCATTAGCCTACACTGCTGCTAAGATTGCGCTTGGATACACTTTGCCAGAGTTGCCAAACCCGGTGACAAAGACTACTTCAGCAAACTTTGAGCCATCCCTCGATTACATTGTTGCAAAGATTCCAAGATGGGATTTGTCCAAATTCCAGCACGTCAAGAGAGACATTGGTTCTTCCATGAAATCTGTTGGTGAGGTCATGGCTATCGGCCGTACATTTGAAGAGTCATTCCAGAAGGCCATTCGTCAAGTTGACCCATCATTTGTTGGTTTCCAGGGTGACAAATTTGAGAACCTGGATCAGACTTTGGCTGAACCAACTGATCGTCGTTGGTTGGCTGTTGGACAGGCTATGTTGCACGAAAACTACTCTGTGGATAAGGTGCATGACTTGACTAAGATTGACAAGTGGTTCTTGTACAAGTTGCAGAACATTGTTGAAATGCAAAGAGAGTTGGAGAAGATTGGTTCCCTCTTTGGTTTGAATAGAGACGTTATCTCTAGAGCCAAGAAGTTGGGTTTCTCCGACAAACAGATCAGTTTGGCCGTTGGCTCCACAGAGTTGGAGGTCAGAGCAAGAAGAAAAAACTTTGGTATCCTTCCATTTGTCAAGAAGATTGACACGTTGGCCGCTGAATTCCCAGCTTCCACTAACTACTTGTACACGACCTACAATGCCACTGAGCACGATGTTCAATTTGATGAGTTCGGCACTATGGTGCTGGGCTCTGGAGTTTACCGTATTGGTTCCTCCGTGGAGTTTGATTGGTGTGCCGTTTCCACTGCCAGAGCTTTGAGAGAGAATGGCAAGAAGACTATCATGATCAACTATAACCCAGAGACAGTCTCGACTGATTTCGACGAAGTTGACAGATTATACTTCGAAGAGTTGTCGTTCGAGAGAGTTATGGATATCTATGAATTGGAGAACTCCAAGGGTGTTGTCGTTTCTGTAGGTGGTCAGTTGCCTCAGAACATTGCCTTGAAACTTCAAGAGTCTGGTGCTAAGGTGTTGGGTACTGATCCTTTGGATATTGACAAGGCTGAGGATCGCCATAAATTCTCTTCCATCTTGGATTCTCTTGGAATTGATCAACCAGCTTGGAAAGAATTAAGCTCTATTGAAGCCGCTAAAGAGTTTGCGGACAAGGTTGGTTTCCCAGTTTTGGTTCGCCCTTCTTATGTTTTGTCTGGTGCTGCCATGTCCGTTATTAGAAATGAAGATGAGTTGGCCAACAAGCTTGGTAATGCTGCAAAGGTCTCCCCAGACCACCCAGTTGTTATCTCTAAATTCATCGAGGGTGCACAAGAGATTGATGTGGATGCTGTTGCATCCAATGGTGAGGTTATTGTTCATGCTGTTTCTGAGCACGTTGAAAATGCCGGTATCCACTCTGGTGATGCTACTCTTGTCTTGCCACCACAGAATCTTTCTCCTGAGGTTATGGAAAGACTTAAAGATATTACCCACAAGGTTGCAAAGGCATGGAAGATTACAGGCCCATTCAACATGCAGATTATCAAGAACGACATTGAGACCAATCCAGACCACCCAGAATTAAAGGTTATTGAATGTAATATCAGAGCATCCAGATCTTTCCCATTTGTTTCAAAGGTTTTGGGTACTAACTTCATCAATGTTGCTGCCAAGGCTCTTCTTGGTCAGGAGCAGAAACCAGTTGATTTGATGAGCAAGAAGTACAACTACGTTGCAACAAAGGTTCCTCAGTTCTCATTCACCCGTTTGGCCGGTGCTGATCCGTTCTTGGGTGTTGAAATGGCTTCTACTGGTGAAATCGCTTGCTTCGGTAAGGATACAACTGAAGCTTACTGGACTTCCATGCAATCTACTATGAACTTCAAGTTACCATTACCACCTGCCGGGCTCTTGTTTGGTGGTGACCTGAATGCAGAGTATCTTGGTGAAGTTGCAAAGACAATCTCAACTTTGGGTTACAAGTACTACACCGCATCTCCAGCTGTTGCTGATTATTTGAAGAAGTACTTGCCAGAAGGCACTGAGGTTGAGGTCATTGAGTTCCCAAAGACGGATAAGCGTGCGCTGCGTGAAGTTTTCCAGAAGTATGACATCAAGGGTGTCTTCAACTTAGCCAAGGCTAGAGCTGAGTCTTTGTTGGATGAAGACTACATCATGCGCCGTAATGCAATTGATTTTGGCATTCCATTGTTCAACGAGCCACAGACTTCTTTGCTGTTTGCAAATGCATTGAAGGAAAATCTCCACACTAAGACCGAGCAACATGACGATGAGGTTCTCAAGATCCCATCTGAAGTTCGCCGTTGGAGTGAGTTCATTGGTGGCAAGCCTGTTTAGGTTTTATCCACTACAACCACGCCACATATGTGTATATAAAGATCTAATAACAGTACACTAGAATTGAAGGCTATAGATGATTAAAAAAAACATTACTGTAAAGTCATTCGTTCGGGGAGTTAAAAAGTTATACAATTTTCAGAGCGCAGTTCGGTTCAGTAGGCTCAAGCGTTATCCAATAAGTAGTTGGTGGCATTCTCCAAATTCCACTTTTCCTTCTCAAGTGCACGCAGAGCTTCTTCCTCAGAGAATCCCATGCCTGTCAACTCCTGAACAGCTAAAGAGCGAGGGGTAGTTGCAATTCTTGGAGGCACGGCTCTGGAAGAACCTTCAGTAACTCTGCTTTGGGATGAAGCTACTGGAACTGGTTGTGGCTGACTAACCTGAGTTGGTTGGTTACCGAATCCAGCAAAGAGCTGTTCCCATTCTTCGTCGCCCTGTTGCTGAGTCTGTTGAACCTGAGGAGCAGGACTTGGGAAAGCATCCTGAGCCTGCTGCAATTCATCAGCTCCAAAGAACGCAGTATCTTCCAAATCCTCGTTGAAGTTCTGCGGCTCAATATCCTCATCATCCTGGAAACTTGCCTCTTTAGCTTCTTCTAAGCCATCAAAGTCGAATGCGTCCGCTTTTAGAGGGGCAGAAGCGGATGTTGTCGAGAGGGCAGCAGCAGCGTTGACAAGTGGGCTAGCAGTAGGATCAGCTGATGGCTTGTTTAAAGACTTCGGGAATTTATCAGAGGTCTCATGGAACTCTTCATCCTCGCTGTCACTCTCATCGATATCAAGTTCTTGAATAGGTGGGAACTCCTCGTCTGATGCAGGTTTCTTTTCAGCTTGGGATGGAGTAGCCGCAGAATCATTTTCATGTACTGCGTGTATGTCATCGACTTCATCTTTAGATTCGACAGCAGGCGTGAGCCCATCAAACTCATCATCTGCGACATTTTCAACAGACGGAGTAATCGCAGAGGTAGATTTTTGAACAGCTTCACCTGCTTCGGCCTGTGAATCATGCTGACTTGGCTCATCAGGAGCGGTCCATGCACCTGGAATAGATTGTTCGATAGCATCCACAGTTGTAGAGCCAGCAACAGTCGAATTGCCACCCAAACTCAAATCGCCCTCAGACTTGTTTTGATCAACCATTTCAAATGAACCAATACCAGATGAAGCCTCAGCATCAGATCTCGGAACAGCTGATGTGTTGTAGTCCTTACTTAATACATCAGCAGCCAAAGCAGGTTCTTCAGTGATGGCATCAATGTTTGGAGTATCTTCAATGTCATCACCACGAACAGATTGCGGCGCATTGTTCTGAACTGAAGATGTAACAGATTCTGGTCTCTGGATATCCAAATGATTGAACTGCTGACCTGCTTGATATTGATCATACTGATCAGACGTAACAGATGTTGTCTTCTCTGTTGTGGCAGCAATTGGAGAATCAAATTCTTCGTTCTTTTCTTCACTCTCAGAAGCGTTTGATGTGGCTCCAAAGATGACACCAGCAGCAGCAGCACCAACGGCACCGATAGTACCAGCAATAGCGCCCTTTGAAATCGGGCTATCCTTGGCAGTCTCTTCAGATGGAAGCCCTCTGTCAGAGGTCGTGACACCGTCAGTCACATCAGTATCAGCAGCAGGAGCCGAACCAAATCCAGAAGTAACATCCTGAATCTGCTTCTCAGTGAACTGCTGAATTCTCTGTGCATATTCAACCTGCTGTTGTTCCAACTGTGCTTCAGCAGCATCATGCTGTTTTTGCCTCTCCTGGAGATCGTTAAACAATTGCTGAAGACGCAAGTCTTCCTGCTGAATGACCTGCTGATGCTGCTGCTGTTCCTGAATTCTGGCATGTAATTCTTGTTCTTTTGCAGCAAAATCAGACTCGGCTTGCTCGTACTGCTGCTTGCGAACATTCAGAGAGTTTTCCATCTCTTCTACTTGCTTGTGCGCAACCTCTAAATCAGCCTGTTTCTTGGTGTAGTTCTCGTGGTGAGCATCCAGCTCTTTGGCAGCAGACAACAGATTATCAATCTCTTCTCTGATACCGGATGAGTGAAGTTCTGCAACACTGAGTTGCTTTGAGTTGATAGCAACCAAACCCTTTGACTGCTTCACATCACCTCTGACTTTCTCAAGCTCCTTGTTCATCTCAGCCTGTTCTGCATTCAAAGTTCCCAAACGCTCTTTCAAAGAAGCATTCTCAGTCTGGGACTCCTGAAGCTCAGTCTGCAATTCTTGCAACTGGGATTGCACTTGGTTGTACTGAGCCTCAGCAACAGAAGCTTCTTGTCTAAGCTGTTCAGTCTCCTTGCGTGAAGAGGCCAAAAGGGTTTCAACCTGACCAGCTTGCTGGACTTCTTGCTGATAGGCAGCTCTAAGCTTAGTCAACTTAGTCTCAATGTCCTGCTTCAAGGCTGTGATCTTTGCCAACTCCTTCTCAGCTCTGGTACGTTTCTCGTGAATCTGGGAAGTTTGGTTACTCAAAGAGCCAATCTGGTTGGACAGGTTTGCCATATCAGTAGTTGCCTGAGACAGCTTTCCAGAGACTTCTGGATTGGTATCAGCTAGCAAATCGTCATTCTTTGTAGAGATGTTTCTGGAGGCAAGGGCTGCACCGGCAAGAGCTGCACCGGCACCAGCGCCTAGACCAACGGTAGAGGAGGATGAATATCCAGTAGAAGCTGGAACAAAGCTCTGGGTGTCTCTAGGTTTTGGAACAACTGGAGGCTGGACCTGTGCCTTAGGAGCAACATCTGGAACAGATGGTGGAACAGGAGTAGCGGAAAAAGTACCCGTGGTTTGCTTTTCCATCAAACCTTGGCCAAAAGTAGAAGATGGCGCAAAAGGTTTTGGTGCACTACCCGTTGGAGTGTAGTTCACGGTTGCGTTAGAGACGTTTCTGGATTCCGATTGCGATGGACTTGGGGTAGAGAAAGCATCGTTCAAATCAACAAGATCATTGAGCGAAGATTTCGGTTTAGTTTCTCTAGATGGAATTTGTGGTCTTGACACTGGTGGCTGTTGAGACTGAGTGAACTGCGACTCCAGTGGGGATGTGATTGCAGGCGCAGATTGCTGTTGCACTGCGGGATGAGTCTGTGGCAACAACGAGTCTGGAATCACGTCTGGTAATTCCGCACCAGCGATCTTCTTCTGAACAAGGAACATGGCAATGGCAAATTCATCCTTTGTGAACTCGCCAGTGTTGTGGATGTCAGCCAAGTCCCAAATAGTAGCCAATGTGTCCTGAGGGAGTTTAGAGGTCATCAAGAAGGTGGCTACTTCGTTAGGACCCAGCGTACCTCTAGAGTCCTTGTCCAACCCTTCAAAGATACTGTCAAACTGAGACTTCTTCTGTGGTGAAATGGTCCAGTCAGAGGCAGCGTTGCTGAATGAAGATGGGACTCTAGAGACAACAGGTCTTGTTCCCGTTAGCTGTGGACTAAAGGAAGCCGAATATCCAGTAGCGATTGGGGACTGGAAGGATTTGACCTGGTCCCAGACTGACTGTGGCAAGGCCGGAGGCAGTTGCTTAATGGCGCCGCTGATAGAACCTTGGATCAAGTACATTGCAATGACAAACTCATCGCGGGACAATTGGCCGGCATTGTTGCGGTCAACCAGCGCCCAGATCTGACCAAGGACATCAGTAGGCAACTTGGCCTTGAGGAAGATCGATCTGGCCTGTGTGCCGCTGATAACTCCCGTTGGAGCGTTCTTGGCAAAGAGCTGAGAGAACTTGGAGATATCGTGGTTGGTCAACGGTGGTAAGTTGCTAGCCTGTGGAGCGAGAGCCTGAAGAGGAGACCCAACGGCAACGGCCGGCGAACCTGTGGCAGATGGATTGATGCCCTGGAAGACGGCGAGGGGCCCGGCAACGTCGATAAGCGACTTGTCGAGCTTAGCGCCCGCCTGAACGTGGCCGATAAGTCTCAGAGCAACGCAGAAGGCGAATTGCGTGAGGAAACCAAGGTTGGTGGGATCAGCATACTGCCAGATCTCTCCAAGGGTGACCGGGGGCAGCCCAGACTTCTCGAAAGTGGATCTGGCCGTCTCGCCCGTGACGACGCCGAGAGACTCGGTGTCGAGCTGGCGGAAAAGCGCCCCGTACACTTGCTGCTCGTCGTGTGTGAGCGGCTGCTTCAGCTGCGGTAACTGATTGGAAGTGCTCATGATCAATGGATGTGCTACCGCCGCGAGGGGATGGTGTCTGTCTGTGTGTAAAGGAAGGGGCGGGGCGGTTAAAAGAGTATGGCTTCGGGTGTGCGGTTTCGCCGCTGCTGAGTGTTGATCGAGCACACACCGCTGTGGGCTATTGGCACGCGCACATTTGGCAGCCCCTGAACAGGGTTAAGTGTGGGAATAGGAGGAAGAGAAGTGGAAGCGCTGGTGCAATTGCGAGGCCTGGAGGACGACACGCTTTTGACCACATATCGAATGAGAGTCAGAAAGATCGGGCTGCTTTCCTTCGTGCTGGGGCTGTTGCTCGCGGCGTATCTCGGCTTCGCCAACCACTCATTCCAACACGATAAGATGCTTCACTTTGCCGTGTTCTTCCTGCTGACGGCACTCTTCTACTGGCTCTTTGACACACAAAGCACGCGTACGCTGCGGAACATCACATTCCTGATCTGCACACTTGGCGGGGGTATTGGATCCGAGTTCATCCAGGGCCTCTTGCCTTACAGAACATTCGATGCCACGGACATCTTTGCCAACGTTGCCGGCTCAATATTAGCACTTGTCCTTTCGCTTGTCTACCACAAGAAAATCATAGAGAACAGAAGACGCGAGCGTTACGACCAGCTTCGCAACTCGATCCCACCAGAAACAGAAGATGTTAACTTTGACATGGACGTCGAGAACCAACAGTACTCCGACAACAACAGCGGTCGGTCTACCCTGAGCCAAAGCACAAACGATCTAAGCAGATTTACAAGTACAGATGACATTCCATTGAAAAACGTACTTCCTCTACCTGTGGCCCATGAAGAGACTCAGCCGATAGAGGGACATGATGATCTGGGCGTGGATTGACACATTTACTAACAATCTTTATCCTGGGCGCCAAGTGATATCCTAGTGCTACAGCAAATGTAAGATATGTACAGATATGTTTGAATGACTATATCATCTGAGTTTGATGTAGGCTCTGTGCAGCATAGCAGCCTTGTGCATCTGGAGTCTCTTATCATAACCTGAACTCTTGCCCTCATAAGCTGAAATGATCTCTTCACCAAGTCTCACGGCAAAATCCTTACTTCTTCTTTTCTCAGAGCCCTCGATAATCCACTGGAATGCTCTTCTATCACGCTGTCTTTGGTTCAAAGGAACAGGAACAGTCAAGTTCTTTGCAACACGCGTCTTGTAGGTCTTGAGTTCCATCAATGGAGCCATCTTGTCGAGCGTCTCCTTCAGCACTTCGACTGGATCCAATCTCAATTGGAGTCTCACCATGTACAATGCCCTCGAGATCACACGCTGTGCACGTGCCTTCTTGCCATCCTTCATGATCATATTTGTGCAGTGCTGAACCACAGAGTCGATCTTCTGTGGGATTGGCTTATCCTGTAGAGATTCCCACTTGGCAAGCTGCTCCTCGGTGGGCTCAAACTTGTCCGCTGAGAGCTGTTGCATATGTGGCGAGCCGCCAAACTGTGGAATACCATCGTTGGTATAGCGCTGTCTGATCTCTCTGATGGCTGTGAGCCACGCCTCAGCCTCTTCTTGTTCTGTAGGCTCTTGTGTTGTCTTTGGAGCTGTGGTTGTGGAATTAAGTCTCGTGAAGACCGCACGCTGTGAAAGCGCCGTTGCTAGACGGGATCCAACCCTTGTGGAATTTGGCGCTCTGAGTAATGTCTTGAGCATGTCCCAGTGTGTCGAGCCTTCTTCTAGTGGTCCAAGAAGTGCACACAAGGAGGAACCTCTTCACTTTGGTGACGTTCAATAAGTGGAAAATTTTGAGTGCGCCCACACAGAGGAAACCGCGAAGTGATCTCTCCGTCTGCGCCTTGGAGACTTAAGAGGTGACAACAACGGCATCACTATCACCACAATTCTGTTCAGTTGTTTCTCTCTTTAAACTCACGCACAAACTCCGCATGGAGAATGTCGACGCCCAATGCAGAATTAGAAACAACGAAGCCGCCGCCGGAGCAAAACGGCCACCATGATGATGACCTCTCGGTATTCGACTCAGAGATGCAACGCGTCATCAAGGACAGGACATACACCGAGAAGGATGTTCCATGGCACACGATATACGGACTTTACAAGGACAAGGTAAACAACATACTAAAAGAAAGCTATAGTACTCTTCCTGACACGCCTCTTTCAAGTTCTTTTGACAAGACCACCACGGATACAATCGAACACTTCAGAGATAGACTCTTCCATTCTTTTGAAACGTTCAAGGAGTCTCCACCATTCACAGTACTCCGACTCGCTGAAATATTGGAAGATCCTAAACGTCATTATTCATCAGCAGAGAAGTTTCTTAGGGCATTGGAAAGCATTACTTGCGTGTCTTCTTTTGCAAATGACTTTGCCGCCGATGTGGCTTCATTCAATGGAACAGAGGGGAGCATCGATGCCGCCAAGGAGAAGGTTCTTCCTATAGCAGTCGGCGATGAGACTCAGACAATACTGCTATCCAAGATTGACTGGCTCACCGAGAATGATCTGAATGAAATCAAGGCCGAGTCGTATCTTGGTGACTTGACTTCGCCACATGAGGTCATCTCGGAGTTGGAAGAAAACAGTGATCAACTTCCCGAGGAAACCGAAAATACCACGGCGAGTGATGAAGCAAAGAAAAGACGAGCTGATGATCAAGCCCCAGATGTCAATGAATCACCGGAGAAGAAGCCAAGAACAGCTTCAAACGAAGAGGTTTCCGATGATGCAAGTAATGAACAAGATGATGATACAAGAGCATCAACTCAATCGACTAAAGTGACATCTGCACAAGCAGCGGAGACTGATGACACTTTACCTGAAGACGAGATGAATGAATCACTAATTGATTGTAATAAATCATCAAATCAATCGGTGGTTATGGATGATCTCAGTGATGCTGGTAATGATACATTGCCTGAGGACAAGATGGATATCGATTGATTTCTCCTCATGCATGATTGTGTACTAAAATTGATGACCGCTTATGATGACTAAAGAAGAAAAAAAAAGAAAACACTAGAACTCGGAATATACGTAGAGGATAAACTTGTGTTGTCGTACGGTATATACAAACTTGTTAATAAACAGTGTTAAAAAAAGAAAGAAAACGGCTCTGGCACAATCACAGAATTCTCCTGCAGCAATGCACAGGATAAGACCGAAGGAAGGTGTCTGTGTGATTGTTTCTTCCTCTTCAATGATTGAAATGACTTTTCCATAATGATCTAGATGGAATTATGAAGTGGAGAACATGGTGAAGAAGTTCAGGTCATGTCAAAGAGTATGAACGGATGGTTAGGTGTGTGGTGGTTGCATATATGTGTGTGTGTGTAGGTGCATGAAATGGATGACTTTTTTATAATGAAATGATACGTTGATTTCGTTGGAGCATGAATGTGTAAAATGTGAATCACGGGCAACGAGAGGCTTACCATCTCATCATAGAGGTCTCGTTTCTCATTCTGGCGTAGTCCAACATGGACTCGATAGAACCAGTACCAGCAACAGCAAGCTCCTGGTCCCACAATCTCTCATTGGCCCAAGCCTTGACAGCAGCAACATCAACCTCATCCACTCTAGCAAAGATCTCATCTACAGATGGTCTTCTACCCTGACCCAAAACCTTAGCACCAATGTCATCAGCAACGGCCAATGGGGAGTTCAAGTTGAAGAGAAGCTTGCTACGGAACAACTGCTTACCTCTGGCAACTTCAGCATCTGAAATAGAGACGGACAATCTGTTCCACTCCTTCATGGTGAAGTGAATGAAGTCATCGATTTGACTCAAGTTGGTGATGTAAGCCTGGACACCAAACAAACCAGCATCCTTGTAAGAGAGGGAGAAGTGGGAGTAAGTGTCGGCCAAGTGTGTCTCGTTGACAACGTTGGTCAACTTGACACCGATGTTCTTCGAGGATGGTTCGTAGTAGTTGAAGTCACCAAAGATCTGAGCGGCAACCTGGGCAACGTAGTAGTTGTCAGAGTTGAGAGCCTCACCTGGCTGGGCAAGGGCAATCCAGGCCGCTGGCAAAGTATCATCTCTCATTCTAACTTCGGATCCCAAGAACATTGGCTTAGACTTAGCTGGAGCCTCACCGGCTGGGACCTTCAAGCCCTTCTCGACGAGGTCAACAATGTCATCGTGAACAATGTCACCAGTGGCAACGACAACAGTGTTGGAAGAGACGAAGTTGGCCTCGTGGAACTTGTTCAGATCCTCAGCGACCAAGCCGGAGATTGTCTCGGATGTACCTCTCTTTGGAAGGGCCAATGAGGTGTTCTGGAAAGCGGTGTTGTGCAAGTGTTCTAAAGTCTTCTCAGCGTGGGAGGTTTCTTCAAAGACATCAACCTCGTGGGCAAGTGCATCACGGTACTTGAGCACAGCCTCATCAGTCAACTCGGAGTGGGCAACTTTGGCGGCGAGCAAGTCGAAAGCCTTTGACAAAGAGGCCTTAGTTCCCTGGGTCACATATGCAGAATAGTCTCTCTCGGTGTGGCCAGAGAAGACGAGACCCAACTTAGCAGCCTCTGCGGCGCTCTCGCCGGCAATGGTCTTGTTGAGCAAGTTGGAGACACCATTGTTCCATGGGTTCTCTGCAGTGGAGCCAGCACCGTAGTAGAGACCCAACGTGGCGGACTTTGCAGCTGGGTTGTACTCTGTAGCGATGGTGACACCGTTTTGAAGGGTGGTGTACTGTGTCTTGGTGCTGTGAGCGGTGGCGATGGAGCGGACGCCAGTGAGACGTCTCGCAGATAGTCTGACGGAGGCACGGAGCATTGTTCTGGGGGGGGTGTTCTTTGCTGCTGGGTCGTGGAGGCGGGAGGTGTGGTGGTTATTTACCTTTCCTTATGTGAAAGATTTTGTCGAGAGCCAGAGCAGGCACACACTGTGTGTGCCCTCTCCTCCCGCCAGGCTCTTCGCGCCTACCGATGTCTGCCGGCCAATGAGGAGCGCGGAATTGCGAATTTGTGGATTTTGGTGAGTATCGGTGAGTTTCGCGATTTCCGCGAAAAAAGACTAGCCGCAGGCAAAGCCGCAAAAGCGCGACCTCTCAGTGGTACGCACCGCACCGATGCAGATCTGGCGCTCGAGATTGTCGTTTTCCCTTCGCGCTTTCGCCATTTCGCAAGCAAGAGAGCGTGGTAGACACCACACATCATCGCTCGTCGATTCTCTTTACATTTCTACTACTCAGATTACTGATACATCTGCTATTGCCTTCGAACATTACCACACTTACCATGTATCGCCCAGGACTTCTCAGACCCCTCGTGCAAACGAGGCCACTTTCTTTCAAGTCTCTGAGACCAGACTTCTCCAAGTTCAAACTCATCGAGCAGCCTGTCGGTCATATCGTTGGAACCGTTAACGACGCTGTTCCACAGAAAGAGGTTGACTATTTCCACGGCTCTTATCACTGGACGTATGAGCGTATGCTCGCAGTTTCCATAATCCCTCTCACAGTAACACCGTTTGTTTCCAACGTTGACCTCCCGGTACTCGACGCTCTTATGTCATCCTTAATCCTGATCCACGCACACATTGGATTCCAATCGTGCATCACGGACTACATCCAGAAGAGAGTATATGGCATTTGGCACAATATGGCCATGTATCTTCTGACACTTGGTACATCCATTGGTCTCTATGGCATCTATGTTATTGAATCTACAGATGAAGGCATAACAAATCTGATAAAGAAACTCTGGACTGAGCCTGAACCCAAACCATTTACTTTTGGTCGCCGCTATTGAGTCACATTATCCGTTAAATTGTCCCTTCACGACTTGTTCATAGAAAAATAAAAATGAAATACATAAATAAGCATCAGTCAACAAACCTGCAAACACGTACCCTCGATAACAAATGAACGAAATGTTAATTACATTCCCAACGCACCTTGCTTAGCCAACCGATCTGCAGCCTCATTTCCCTCGATACCATCATGTCCCTTGACCCACTCAACCTTGAACTCGTGGTTGTTCATGATTTCTGCATTCTCATGATAGAAGTTTTTAACCTCCTTGTACAAGTGCACTGCTTCCTTCAATTCAGCACCAGCCTTGCGATTGTCAAATTCTGAATCCTTCCAAGTTGTTGCATACTTGTCTAATATTCCGATAGCCGTCTCGGAGTCAGTAGCCAAAGTATACTTGCCGACACTTTTCCGTTCCCCAGCCTTGTACTCTTGGATTTCCTTATGAATGGCCTTCAAAGCACCTCTTGTGGCATGGACCTCCGCAACATAAGAATCTTTCTCTCTGGAATTAACACTAGCCGAAACGTTTCTTGGGTCATTTGCACCAAAGTAAATACCGTAACCAGCCTTGTTATTCATATACGAACCGTCCATGTACACACGCGTGGATGGCGTATTGCGCTGCTTCTCCAAGGACGCCTTTGAATTGGTCTTCAAGTAAGACTGAACGGACGATTCTCTGTCCTCGTTGGTCAATGCTGGTGCAGAGTTCCCGGAAGTGAAGCTCCGTGCATCATTCAACGTATCAAACTTCTTATAAGTAACACCGCGCTGTTGATGAACAGCATTCTTGCAATCATTCCAGTTGTCGTATACTTGAGACTTCCCGTTAGAAAAGTTCACGCCATAATAGCTCTTCTGAGAAGAGCCGGATCCAATGCTGCTGCTAGTGCTTGCGCCGTAGGCACCAGACCGTTTAGTGCTACCAGCTGCATAAGAACTATTGGCCTTTGTTGCATTGGCTGTGTTTGAATATGGCGTGGAGTAGTGAGAAGAGCCATACGGATTGCCATACGATTCAGAAGGTTTGGAGTAGTGAGAAGAGCCATACGGATTGCCATACGATTCAGAAGGTTTGGAGTAGTGAGAAGAGCCATACGGATTGCCATACGATTCAGAAGGTTTGCTGTAGAATGAGCCCTGCGAGTACGTTGGTTTGGAAGAACCGGTTGATCTGGATCCCGAGTAACCACCAGACGAGCCGGAACCACTGTGACTGCTACTGGAACCACCGTTACCATAACCAGAACCGTTCACAAACGATCTCGCAGAGGAAGCGTCACTGAAACTCTTGAACACTGCGCCACTGTAGCCATTCACCTGTGCTTTGGCTTCTGACCAGCTGCTGTAGATCCCAGTCTCACGACCATTCTGCACTGCGTAATACTTGTTTCCCATATCTTATCAAGAAAGGCAATTGGAACCCACAAGAAACTTGTTCAGTTGGGCGAATTGTGTCACCTGAGTTGGGTGTAAAGTGGGTTCAAACGAGGGTGCGCTTCTGCCTTTATATTCATAGATTACGCGTCGCGTAAACGAATCTGTATGGGTGCGGTCATCAGCTGCAAGCACCCCACCGGCGGGAATGTGGCTTCTTGTAAGTCTTTCTACTGTCAGGTGACATTCCAGTCCTCTCGCCCTCAAACCTCAAACCACAACACGTATATCCCAGTTCTCCTCATCATATTGCCCGATTCAGTGCAATAGTAATCCGTAATTGCCTTTATAGCACCAGCCTACACGCGTGTACCCTCCGAACACTTACAGGTTCAAAGATTCATAGTCAACATACACTGGGCCACACTGTGGCCCATCAACTATTATTAGTTGCAACCAGACGTTGTTTCGTAGCTCCCAATTTGGCTAAATGATCGGCCATTTCGTTTCCTTCAATACCAGCATGGCCCTTTACCCATCGGACTTCAAATTTATGGTTACCAAACAAAACAGCGTTGGACCTGTAAAAGGCCCTGATCTTTCGATCAAATTCGACAATTTCTTTGATTACTTGACCAGCAACACGCTTTCTGACCTCTTGCTCGTCCCATGTTGGAGCATAATCAGTCAGAAGTTTGATCACAGATTCAGAGTCGGTGCATATGAGATACTTTGATATCAATCCGTCGCCATATTCCCTATACCTCGTTATGTCTTCATGTATCAAGCCCAGAGCTGACCTTACGGCATATACCTCCGCAACAAAAGAACTCACGTTCTCCTCAGCCAAGTGCTCTGATATGTTTCGCACATCATCTTCACCAAAATAGACCCCATAGCCTGCAATGGATACACCATCTTGATTCTCGCTATATGACCCGTCAACATAAACATATGTTGGGAGCATTTCTTGTTGAATTTTTAGTGCAGTTTTTGAGTTTCTCCTTAAGAAGTCGTCAATTAAAGATCGTTCTTGGTCAATAGTGAGTTGAATATCTGGATCCAAGCTGATGAACTCCTTTGCAGATTGAAAATCATCAAACCGTTTATATGAAATGCCTCTCTTATTCTTAATAGCCTCCTGGCATTCTTCCCATGTTTCAAAAATTCCACGTTTTCCACTGCCGAAATTAACTGCGTAATACTTCTCTTTCTTCTTTCTGCAAAAGTTGGATTGTGACAACCCAATCTCCTCAATAAATCTGGTAGCAGCCTGTAATGAGTCAAATTTCTTGAACCTTGCGGCTGGTACTCCCTTGATTTGCTCTTGACACTCCTCCCATGTGTTGTAAACACCTGGAGTCTTCCCAGCTGCTACACCATAAAATGCCTGCTTGTTCTTTGTGCTCCCATTTGGCTGCTTAGGAATGATTCTTGTGCTTGATGATATATACCGCTGAGCATTGATTGACGATATAAGAGCAAGTATATTCACAGACTTCTGATCACCTGCACGTGGCCGTTGACTGAATAAACCTAGAAATCTATTCTGTTTCACGCTGTGGAAGCTTCTCTTCATGATGAGGTTGTGGAAAGCGTATGTGAGAGCAGTGAGCGCAGGGATCGTACTATGGCGGGCCACAATGGGACAAGAACAAGTCGTTCCATGTGTCTCTTATATAGAGATAATGAGAGCCCAATGCAACAGTTGAATCACCGATATCGAGAACTGATATGTTACCGTATCCTCTGTATCTGTCACAGTGTCACAGTGAAGAGTGGGAATGTGGTGCGTACCACAGTTAACTTTTTTTTTTTTTTTTTTTTTTTGGCGCTCTTTTAGTACTCTGTGAAAAGTTGGTGGTGTTGAAGTTCACACACGAGGATTCAAGTACACTTGCAACTGTTATAAGCACCAGACGCTGAAGCAACAATGGGAGCATTTCGTTTCCCTGTGAAGTTTAAGCTGCCTACATGCTACACGAATGCCCGTGTGATTCGTGATCATTTCAAACGTCAACAAGCTGCTGAACACGAGGTGACGACGCAGGCTCTCAAATACATTGCCAGAAACACTGCTCTTCCAGCAAGAGCGAGACTGGAGGCCCAGCTACAACTGACAACAATGCCAAACTACACAAGAATCAACGCTGTGAAAGACCGTTGCGTGAGCTCAGGACACGCCCGAGACATTATCAAACAGTTCCGCATCAACAGATATCAGTTTAGAGAGCAAGCTCTTGCTGGTGAACTTCCAGGTGTTCGTAAGGGCTCCTGGTGATCCAAAAGGAGCGAATATCACCGGTGAAATTGTAAATAGACATTCTACTCGCTCTGTGGCTTATGAATGTGACGAAACTTGTGTAAATATCTTTGCCTGAAGGGCGTATCTGTAGTTTCATTCGCCTCCTCCTAATTCTGACGTTTCTGTTCTTTTTTGCCTCACAAGAGCTCATACATTCAGATGGTGCCTCAAAGGGAAACACCGAGAGAATTACTACCTTGAATATAGAGTAAGACACGAATACACTCTTCTATACTTCATATATTAATTCATTCAATGGATTTTGGTGTCCTTCTCTTTGGCCCTCTGCTTCTTGACTTATTAGGGTGTGTTAACATCTCCCCAGAGTTGGCAGTCTTTGAGGCATCAAAAGTGGATGCCTTCTTAATCTTGGGGATGAGATCCTCTTCACTCGCCATCAAGTGCGGTGTTGGTGCAGTCTGTGCCCTCTGAAGAACTCTTTCCAACATTAATCTCTTGTCCACAGGGCCAGACTTCTCCGTCTCAACATGCTTCAATCCTTGAAGCTTCTGATCCAACACTTTCTTGGAATGACTGACAATTCTTGGTTTGGCCTTGATATCAGTGGTCCCAGATTTCTTTAGATTATTCAGGACAGAGAGTGCTTCCAATTCCTTTGCCGAGACTTTTCTCTTCGGCACAGCTGGCTTCAGTTCGTGTGCTCTCTTGATTCCTTCAGGAACAACTTTGATCTTCTCTGGAAGTGGTTTGGCTTCTTTCAGAGAACCTTTCTTCACCAACGCCTCTGGTACATCCAAAGACGGCTTCCGAAGTGGGACAGCAGGTTTCAAAGAATGTGATCTCTTGAGTGCTTCAGGTACTTCAACAGATGCCTTTCTAACAGGCGATGGTGGCTTCAATTTCTGTGACCTTCTCAATGCCTCTGGAATCTCCAAGGAAGGCTTTCTAGTTGGGATTTCCGGTTTCTGTTTCGTATTTTTAACTTTTGACATTGAAATTGGTAAGTCAAAGTGTGATGAAGACTCTGTAGCTCTATTCTTTTTCAAAACAATTGGCACGAAGGTTTCATGTTTGTCCCTCTTGGGTGAGTCAGATATATTGATATCAACACGATGTAGCTTAGCATTAGCAAGCTCTTCAAGTGTTTTCTCCTGTTCCAATTTGGAGATCTTACTCTGTTCCAGGATTTGAGAAAGCGTGTTTGATTTTGAAGGGATGATCGGTGCAATCTTTGAACGAGGCTTCTCGTATGACTTTACCGAGTTGCTCTTCTTTGCTGAATCCAACCAGGAGACGGGTTCCTCATTAGTATGAATAGGAATTGTGTATCTCGAATCTGCTGCCTGGTTTGTTGATGTCGTTTTTGCTCTAGCTGAGCTGAGCCAACTCTTCTCGACATCTATGGTGGAGTTCATGATAGAGGTAGGACCTTCCTTTAGATGGTTCACACGTGAGCTGTGTACTATATTAGGTTTGATATGAGTTTCTGGAACACCTTGTGACGTCGATGTAGTGTGGTTCAAAGTCGACTCCAACCAGGCACTCTTGGGCCTTATTAGAGGTTTATTCTTCTTGTCGGGACGTAAAGGATAAGGTGGTCCATCTTGGGTCTTTGGGCGTGCAGGGAAAGCTGGTCGATCATTTTGAACCGGACGAAGAGGTAAAACTGGCTTTTCCGCTTTCTCATCATCACTAGAAACGTATCTGTTGATACCAACTTTTGCGGGTGATTTCCTAATCGCCGAGCCCATAGAATTTGCCTCTCTCGTAGGGCTACCAAGATCAATCTTTCTTGGAGAGCGTGGAAGCTGTGGTGATATTTTGGACTTGGCTGCCAGCGACCACTCACCCCCCTTTGACTGTTTCTCCAGTACCGGCGTTCCTATGAGCGATGAAAGTGTTTCTTCCATTTTCATTTTTTCCTCGTCGTTAAGTTCAAACTTGGAATACCTTGAACGAGATGCAGGATTCCCTCTTTTCTTGGTGACAAAATCATCAAATCGGACTATCTCAAGATCTTCGTACTTTTTATAAGAGTGTGATTTGGATGCCGAGAAACCATCATCATCATCATCACCACCATCATTATAATCCAGCAGTTCACCACCTTGGAGAACCGGCCTCTGATTCTCCTTGTTTCTAGACTTTTCATAGTTATATGCAGATTCATAAACAAGTTCATCCATGTTCAAGCGGTACTCGCTTGATATCGAAGCATTAAAGTTCTGGATCGAGTCTGATTGTGGAATGGACGAATAGTAGGTCTGCCTACTCATGTTGTGGACGTCATCTTGGAGTTGTTGTCTGCGTTGGCTGTCCTCTCTTTTCCTCTGCTCGTCCAGCTCTTGGACTCTTACGAGAAAATCGTCCACCGACTCCTCTTCTTGCATTGCTATGGCCGATCCAGATGTGATATGGTTTCAGATGTCTGAAAAGAGTGATGATCCGTTGACTACGACAGTTTTGGGCGTGTGCGATTACTGACACGATGTGTTTTGACAGATTTATGATACTCAAGATCTTTAGCAGCTGAGATGCTTTACAAGAATTCCAGAGGTTTGGACTGGAAGAATCGGGTGGAAAATGATAGGCAGTAGTACATGCCAACACATATATTAGTGTTCTCAATAATCTTACTCAGAACTACGAACGCCATGCCTTGTTTAATTTGTTTGATTAGATACCCAACCTTGCCTGCCAATCCAAAATACCTCGTACCGTGAAAAAAAAAAAAAAGAATAATGAATAAGACCGAAAAAACACGTAAGAGAATACCAGTGGCATTCCTTGCCTGCTAGTGCTGCTATCATTGGCAACCAGCTTGACTTCCTGAGTCATGAGATTCCTAAGGTAGTATAAATGAGAAAAAAGAGGGGGCCGAAAACACCAGGAAAAAAACACACGAAATGAATTAAAGAGCAAATGAACAGAAGATGCATTGGCCAATATTCATGGCCGGTGCAATGGACGTTGAAGCCTCCATCTAAACAACGTGATAATGCATAAGAAGTGTAGGCAATGTGCTCTACCTTGGAATTTGAGGTGGGAAAAGTCCCACCATTACCCACTCACTTACACTTGGAGATCAACCCGACCTCTAGAATGTACTTCCCTTCCTTGTACTTCTGGTGTTTAACATCGCTAAAGTGGTACCTCCAGCCCACACAATGGCCACACTGGTGGCACATGACGTCGCTGACAAGGTAGCGGCCAGTGGTCATGTGGCGGTATTGCTTGTCTCCCTCAACCACGTTAACCACCTTCTTCATCAGGAAGGCGTCACCCGTCTTGCCTCTATAGTCTTTGGAGATGATCATTGTTGAAGAAGAGAGGTGTGTCTTGCACGCCGAGCAACCATACGTGGTGCCCTTGGTGACCTCTGAATCAATGTAAGTTGAGTAGCGCAGCCCCATCGTGCTCTGCTTGTCGTGTGTACTGTGTGATGTGTTGCTAGGGCAAGAGAGTTCTCCAGAGGGTGAGCTGTGAAGCAGCCCCGGTCCTCTATATACCCGGTGGAAGTTCAACCTGCCGTGCCGGAGAGGTGTGCGTCAGCCGAGCCAATCAAGATAAAAAATGCCTATGCCTTCCTATCACTCAGAGAGGAAGCCGGGGGTGCACACTGCATGCGGTCATGTGCTGCTATGTGTCACTACCCCGTAGACTTCCCAATGCGGAAGTCTTATCGCACGCATTGACATGATACGATAAGGTCGGTTTCCCTCGGGTCTCATGAGAAGTGGGCGTACCATGCGCGCGCAAAATAAGAAATCGCCATCCAGACACCTCAGATAATCAATCGCGTCTTTTATTCAACGATGTGCCATGGGGCCGGTCATATGCCTTCCTTTTTGATCCAACCTCTTCTATCCATTCACAGCTTTATATCTTGCTGTTGGAATAGTTTCCCACCACTAATTCTGCTCTTTGAAAAGACCTACGCCCAAAGAGGCGATCACACATAGGAAAATGGAATTCATTAAAGTGGCACGCGTTGACAACATTGTGCTCCACAAGCGTGGCCAACAAATCCATGGCTCCTTGCATTTGACACCTCATCATCTCATCTTCACAGTACTAAAGCCCAAACCTCGGGACCTGAGAGAGCTGTGGATCTGTTACCCAATAATTAACACCGTTCAGTGTACAAGGGGAAGCGCATTGCTCAGACTGTTGCCCAATGCGAAAGATGACCTAACAGACGACATTACAAGGTCCGTCGTGATGCAATCATTGCCGAAGCTTCAAGATTCGAGTGGGAAAGATCTGAATCCATTCAAACTCTACAGTCTGAAACTCAATTGTAAGGATTTCCAGTTCCTTTCGTTTGATTTCGTGAACGAACAAGAGTGTCTAGATGTGTTTGATTCGATTATGAGGCTTACATGTCTACCAGAACTTAATCGGCTTTATGCCTTCATCTATCAACCGAACCCGGTAGAGAAACCGTTCAACTCTTGGAACATATATGATCCGGTAAGAGAGTTTGAAAGGCAGGGTTTGATCTTTGACAAGGGTATTGATAGCTCGAACGGCAATTGGAGAGTGTCTCAATTGAATGCTAATTACAAATTTGCGGACTCATACCCCTCGGTCATTGTGATTCCAAAGACGATCTCAGATAACGTTCTAACACATGCTGCAAGGTTCCGTTCCAAAAGAAGGATTCCCGCTCTGACATACTATCATAAGAATACTGGGTGTACGATCACCAGATGTTCACAGCCACTTGTCGGTCTGAAACAATCAAGATCAATTCAAGATGAAAAATTGGTTGATGAAATGTTTAGATCAAGTGAGAATGCAAACACAAGAACGAATATCATCGTTGATGCCAGACCTGTTACTAATGCAGTGGCACAATTGGCACTTGGTGGTGGCTCAGAGAATATGGACAACTACAGAGGTTGTGAGAAGATGTACCTCGGTATTGATAACATCCATGTGATGAGGGATTCCATCCAACAGTTGATTTCAATCTTAGAGAACAGCGACCTCAACTTGAAACCTGACAAAAGTGAGTTGATGAAGACACAATGGCTGAAATTCATATCATTGCTACTTATATCTACGGACAAACTTGTCAAGTCAATGGTTCTGAACAACTCTAATATTCTCATCCATTGCTCGGATGGGTGGGACAGAACATCTCAGATATGTTCGCTGATCCAGGTATGCGCCGATCCATATTTCAGGACTATAGAAGGATTTATTACATTGGTGGAGAAGGATTGGATTTCATTTGGGCATCGTTTTATGGAGCGGTGTGGTCACTTAAGCTCGGAGAGCGTTTTCTGCACAGATATAGATGATCGAAACACCGCTATTAAGACAGTTTCCAATCATTTTAAGAAGAGGAAGGCCCTGAAGTTTACCTCACCTATTTTCCAACAGTTCTTGGACTCAATATACCAGTTGACTGAACAGTATCCCTGTGAGTTCGAGTTCAATGAGCGATTTCTGAGGAGACTTGTCTACCATTTGTACTCGTGCCAGTACGGTAACTTCCTCCACGATAGCGAAATGGACCGGGTAAATGCCCAGATATCATTGAAGACACGAAGCGTTTGGGACTATTTCCTTTCTAGGAAAGAGGAATTCACAAATCGAACTTTTTCACCAAAGGAGGAGATGATTGCCCCAAACTACAACAGAGTGCGCTGGTGGTGGCAGTTGTATGGCCGTAGTAATGAAGAGATGAACGGTGTTACACCTGTTGAACCAGATGAAGTTGCTTCTTCAACTTTGGATGAAAGTGTTAAAACTTTTCAGGAAATGAGTGTTTCTTAGATAGATATTTGTATTGCATTATTAGAAATCTTTGAGGATAGAGTATTGGTAGTGCTTCACCCTATTTCCCTGTTTGCGCCTGTTCGCGCGCATCATCACCATAACCAGATTAAGCTGTATCCTCCTCCTCATCTCATCACAGGTACATTCTAGGCTGCCTGGTATCGCTCTTGTACCGCCATGGATGTTCCCAAGATACGGCGGGACCATGGAGGTCTTCACAGTGGTAGTGATGGAGGAAATAACCCTATGAGCGCCTATAATTCAGTCTCGCCACGTTGCGGTAGACAATACCCATATTCACACACAACTCACCATGATGAGCCGCTATTATCATCACCCTTACCGTTAATATGCCAAAGCCCACGACCATTGTTAGAAATGCAACCCACGATAATGGTATCCACAGAGGAGTTTGCTGCCCTTCCTATTGAGAACTACTGGGAAGTCGATTTATGTGACATGGAAAAGCGTGGAAAGCTATGGACAAGGATTTTCTCCAATGCAAAAGATGCCATGCCCTTTTCAGTTCATCATCACATGATTCAATGCTCACTGGAGTATCACTTACTCAAGTATCGTGACTCTGGATATATGCTTGTCTTTGTGGAATGCGAATCAATGACAGCTCGTGATCAATCATTTATAAAATCTTTGAGGAAGATCCACTGCTTTCAACGATATCAAGAATCAGAATTTTTTGTTAAAGATAACAATACATTCTATGTGGAGGTCAATGGGATGGTCCAGGGTGAAATTGTTCAACATGTCGAGTTTCTTGATGAATATTTTCAGAAATTTGGAGAGTATGATCTCTTAACCGATGGGCAATATTTGAAAGTTTGGGGTAACGATGATTTTGCTAGAGGTATCCAATCTACCCTTCAAGTTGCTATCAAAAACGGAAAACTGATCATCCCAGGTTTTTTCAGTGATTATGAGGCATGGTATACAAGGACATGTACCCCCAACACTGTAATAACTGTGGGAGCTGACTCAAGATCGGATGATGATGAAATTATTATGGCCGAACCTGCCACTAGTTCCACTACTTTCACAAAGACATCATGTCCATCTACAACTGCGTCATCCACGGTTGCTGAGAACCGTCACTCGTCAATTATTAATGGCTCCGTGACACTTGTGTCTGGCTGGAAGCACAAGACACCAGAAAGAACGGCAGATGAAATAGAATATCTTATCAAAGAGGAACTCAATTCTTCACCGCATGTCTTTGATATATCTACGGGTGATTTGGAGGATGGAAATTTGAAGAATTATATCGAAGCGAGTGATAATTCCTTATCTGTGGATGAAATTGAGGAGATTTCCAACGAAACAAGACTCACAGGAGAAATCATCGAAGAGGATGATCTTAGTGGAAATACGTATGAGCTCCAGACAGATGGCAGAAGGCGCACCAATAGCTCTACCGATTCAGTTGTAATACATCATATTATATCAGATGACGAACATTCACATGATATTGCTGAAATTACAGAAGCAAGTGAAAGCGGATTTGGTAAAACTTTTGCTGTTTCTCGGGCAAACTTTCAGGACATTTCACAACGTGCCCAGAGTGATCATTCAAAATACTTGTTTCTAGACTACGACAATCCATACGCTCCTGGAGCAATGATTGTGGCCCGAGATATGAGGGAGAGATTGAAAAAGGAAGGAATGAAGGTTTTGAATATCTTCTACAAAGATGTGTCTTTGTCTCAAAAGAGATATTGTCTAGAGTTTGAAAACCAGTCAGACGCCTTTTCTGCGGTCAGGATTTTCCATTGTGTGGAGTACCGAAACGTGCGCCTCATTGCATCACTATGTGATGAAAGTGTTGCCTTAAATTTCAGTTCCCTGAACAGGAGCATTTAGCATATGAACTGATCGCTATCTGAGCCATGTATGCATATATTTAAAATATCATGTAGATCCTCTGATCCAACGCCTTGCCATTTCATTAAGTCTTTCGCCTTTTCCCCAAAGCCCCATCGACCAGAAATGAACAGTGTCAAAAGTTGGAGCAGGACCTGAAGCTTTGTTCATGAACTCGTTGGTGCTAGATTTTGGGATATTATTGACTTCATCCACATGAACTTCCCAAGGTCTCATCATGTGCTGTAAAGGTTGCCATTCTATCTCCTTATAGCGATTAGAGTTCATTTCTTTGAGTCTTGAGACAGCTCTCTTGTAGGCAAATTTCTCATCTTCACCTGTGAATGCCTTTTGATTGGAATAGTTTGAGGTCTCACTAAGGTCAAAGTTCTCAAATTTTGGGATATCCTCTTTGTACTGAATCTTCTCATCATCATAGTACGAGACATTTGGTCGATACGGTGCTGTGAGCGCAATGTTCGTTTTGGAGAACATCTCTTCTTCCTGAACTTTGATTCTGTTCAATTCAGACTCTTCAGAATCCGGGAAAAACAAATTATCCGGCGTGGTTTCCAATTCGAGAAAGACCTGGCATTTACACTCATACAGAGCATCGAGTAAAGTGATAAACCGTCTTGCCTCATTTCTCATATTGAGTTTAAGCACTGGGACGTTTGTAATCAAGAACGTGTGGTAGTTGGAAGCGAGTGATATGTAGTCACCAGGGCCATAAAGTCCAGCACAGATATCATTGAAATCAAACATCACTGTACCATTGTAACACCAGGGAATATCAATTTGACGTCCATACACTGTGATGTGTGTCTTACTTCCTTGTGCGAGATCAATTTTCGCATTTTGTAACAATTCTGTTTTCTTATCTTGTCCCCCAGAGATAACAATGTTAACTGCAGGACCATTTGCGCTCATCACTGATCTGTAATCCTTTGTAGAGTTCATATCTAGCGTATAGCAACGTGACTCAAGAACTCTGAGGAACGATCTGAACTCGGCCTTCCGGAAGTCCGTAGCATAAAGGTCTTCTGGGAGTCTATTCGATGTGGCAACAAGGACACCACCAAGCTTGAAGAAATACGTGAACAACAACTTGATAATCTTAGCAGCAGTGAGGTCTGGCAACATGAACTCGTCAAGCATCAGAACCGTATTCTTTCTTACCATTTTCTGCGCAATCTCGAAGAGGATAAACTCATCTCTAAAGTCATGGCCGCGGGTCTTTCGGCGATTATGAATAGAATGGATCTCGCTATAGCACCAAAGCATGAAATTCTGATAATGCCATCTTTGTTTAGACTGCTTTGGTAAGGACTGGGCAAACATGTCCATCAGCATGGACTTACCTGTTCCGACGTCACCGTTAACCAGTAGTCCATGCGGTGAGGGGAACTTTGCCAACTCCTCCTCGCTACTCAGAATTTTCACCATCTCCTTCGATCTTGAGAGTCTGTGCTTAGCAATCCAACTGTGCGAGCGGGTACGATTCTGTTGGTCTTCCAAGCGGGATATCACGCGCTTGATTTCAAGCTGGGTGGCTTCCGGAGGGATGTAATCTTTGACTCTGTAGTAGAGTTTCTGGAAAGCAACTGTCGCTCTCAGCTGGGCAGCATCTGGTTCTAGTAGGCCTCTTTGTACCTGTGATTGATATATGACGAGTGGATCCGTGATGGAGAGAGCAGTGGAAGACGCGTAACTTCTCGAGACAGTAGTGGAAATTGATCTTGATAAAGCACCGGATTTCAGCATCTCTGTAGATATTTAGGATCAGCGTCCGGTTCTAGAGACTGTATGCTTGAATAAAGAAGAGAAAGATATGGTAGAGAGATCTGAGGAGGTGCCAGTTCTTAAAAAAGTAAGAAAAAAAAAATGGTGCCACAGGATGATGATGAGGCATGTGGGTGTTGTAAATAGGCTGCCTGGGTGTGCGTCTTGTCCGTGGCCCGTATCAACCCAGAATAGCCCAGCCTTCCTAGTGGGTGGGAGTACCCCCACGAACCGAGTATCGTCATCCAATAACCATGAGGGTAAGGGACAGCGAGATGGTATAGAGCAATTCTACATTGGTAATGTGAGATCAGACATCTATGCTAATGAAATAGAAACGGAAATAAGCACCCCTTTGTGGCATCACCATTGAGCGAACGTGAGTGATAGATAAGGAAATGCACAACCACACCAGGGGGGAAAAAGAAAGCCAGAAAGACATAAAACCAGGGGAAATGTAATACATGAACGCTGAACATGCACAAGATGAACATACACTAGAGCTGGATTCTCGAGCGGGCAATACGCTGGTGTGCCAGGATCTGGGAGCCACAGAAGACAAAGAAGGCAAGGTATACAAGAGCAGCAATATACACCGTGTGTGAAACTGCCTTACCATCTTCAGGGTCTGTCACTGAGCCCATCATTGACTCGTGATTGGAGGCAAAGAGGTAGCCGATAAATGTGAGAATAATCACACCGAATGCGGAAAGCACGGTACAACACCAGGCATAACCGGACTTGACAGAGGTTAGTCAAATGCAACATCATCAGAGGGAGAAGAGTACTTACTGATACCAATGGCTGCATTGTCTTCGTGTTCGTTCTTGGTGTCTGCTTAGGTCGTTGTTGTGAAGTTAGTGTCTGTCTGTCTTGTGGGTTCTTTTTCTCTTCACTTTGAGTTGTGGTTACGTAATCGCGCTTGTATCAGCTGCTACGCTGCTACAGTCGAAGGGGCATCTCGTCGGTAGAATAGGCTACGCTTGTGGGAATTGAGAGCCAGCTGGCTATCTGGTGCAAATGTTGGGGATATAATAGTTTTTTTTTTTTATTCTTAAACGTCCAAATAATCATCGAATTCGTATATAACTTCTTGTATCGCCGAAGTAATAGCGGTGGTTTGCCAACACCCATGCTGTACATGGATCACAGCCTCTCTCTTCTTCCCTGTTAGCGATAAGTCCCCAAGCAGGAGTAGATTCAAGTATAACCTCAAAGAAGAGCGAACACCCAGTAGAAGGAGAAATGGGCGGGAACAAGGAAGATGGAAATCCTCAAGCACAAAACTGTCATTTATAAACCTGTTTTGCGGCGTTTGGAAGACCTGCCACGCTCGCTCTCCGACTCGCTCTTGTCTATCGCACTTGTATCAGCAGTAGACGGCGAATCCAGCGTGTCTCTGTCTTCTTCTTCATTTGGATTCTGCTGACTAGAAAGTGGACTAGAATGTGTCTCTGGGGAGCTGCTGCTGTGCGGTGCTCTTTTCAACTGGCGCTTTCGCTGGTCCAGTTGCTTGTACGTCTTGCGCCAGCCTTTGAGAATGGAGACCAACTCTTTTGAAGCCGCATACCACTTGTCATCCTCCTCCATTGACACAGTGCTGTATCCTCCAATAACCTCAACTAGCTTCGAGGTCTCTGTATGGTTGAGGCTCTCGAAGTCTGTCGTCTGTTCGGGCTTTCCATCGTCCGCGTGGAGCGGATCGTGTGCCCTATAGCGAGGGTTATAGGAGAAGGTTACTGTTCTGCTCTTTGCCATTCCAATCGGTAGTTGCTTTCTCTGGTCTGCTCTAGCAACGGTGTGCTTATTTAAACGTAGGCAAAGTTCTTTTGTTGCTGGGGGAGAGTGCAGTGGAGAGTACAACGCAAGCACAGAGTGAAAGAGTGAAAGAGTAAGAGACAGAAAGACACAGACACACAGACACACACAGTGAGAGTGTAAAATGGCCGTGTGCGCGCAAGATCAATAATGTGCTTTTTCCCTGCAGTCGGCGTGCTCACGGATATATGTCCTGCACGAATTCCCGAGATGCAGCCAAGGAGGAAAAAAACCGGCCAATGGCGACGCACGAACAAACACTACTTGCCAATTAAGACAGTGCCTTCTCTATTAAATCTAGATATCGTCAAATTTTCTAATACCGTGCTCGTGCTTCTGCAGATTACGCACCTGTTTAGTACTAAGCTTTGCCTTTTTCTTTGGCTGCTCCAGTTCAACCACAGGAAGTTCTTCTTCTTCCTCAATAGACTCTTCAGCTTGGTCGCTCGAGTCCATGTCCTCCCACTGGCCTTCATCGCCCACATTATCCGCCCACAGCTTCAGTTTGTCCATACCCCCTGAGATCAAGCGGTACTCATAGTCGAGATCCAAGAAACCCACCTCATCGGAGTGGCTGTGAACGCGGGACTCAACAAGCTTGCCGCGTTTGACATCAACCTTGAAGACATCACCGCTAGAACAGCCACACCATACACATTCATCGTCAGCAAGTGTACTGATCACACAATCAATACTCTCGTCTTTGCATACCTTGATTCTCGAAATCTGATCTGCCAGGTTGTTCTTCTTTTGCTTCCACACTGTAAGAATCCCCTCACCCATACCACACACTATCGTGTCACCATCTTCAGGATTTACCAAAGCACATGACAGCATTTCATCCTCCTGGTTGTCGGATGTAATGGTAGGCTTGTCCTTTCTTGCATGAATCACCGACAATGTTGTTGAACCAACTGTAACAAACTGATAAGCTGATTTGTTCTTTAATGGCACCAAATCATTGACAGAATCCTCATGCACAGACTCAATAACACTTGCGACTTCCAACGCGTTGGAATCCACAACACGTATAGCGCCACTTTCATCGCCAATTAGTAAGAATGGATGAGTCTCGGACTTGATCATCTTTGTCGGGAGGCAGTTCTTGCCAATTGTATTTTTCTTTAACACCTTACCTGTAAGAGAATCAGCCTTCTTCAGTACCGTATCAGACCCAATAGAGTATACTTCAGAGCCATCAGCGTTGAAACAGATCGATCTCACGGACCCTTTGTGTCTTTTGGTCTTCCATAGCATTTCGATTCCTTCATAATCACCGTCTTTCTGCACCTCTTCGACACGCCAAAGTTTTTTCTTTGATCGCTCTTCTCTATCTTTTTTCTTATTGTTCAACTCCTGTATATCATGTGAGTATGAAGCCAATTCATTCACATCATATTTGATCGCATAAAAGTAGCCGTTGGCGAGACCAAGCGCAATAATGGGCTTGGACGGGTGGGCAGCGATAGCAAACAGCGGAGCCTCAAATTTCAATTCCAATAACGGTTTTGTTGAGGATTCCAGAATGTTGGTTACCTGCGATTTCTTGGATTTTTTCTTTGACATCTTTCTGGCGTTGCGATCTTTGAACTAAAATGATGAGTGATGGATCTGCACCAGATTCTGTGTGTGTACGTTTTTTTTCAGGTTATGAAAGCTGCCATCCTTTTCGGGTCAATAACAAAGACTTTTCCTGATCAACTTCAAGACGTTCAATGTCCCAATGTACGCTTCTGAAGAGATCTTTCGGGAATCGTAAGAACAAACATGTCATCCCGTCAAGGAGGAAAGCTTAAGCGTATGTGATTTTATATAGTGATACTTTCGTTAACTGGAAGCTATGCCTGACTGAGGCCAGTGCTTCCTCAAGCAATAGTAAGACTAACCTTGACTTTGAAGCGCTCAAGAGTAAGAAGAAAGGCCCACAGGACCTTGATGAAGAGGACCTAGCATTCAAGCAGAAACAAAAAGAGGAGGCTGCTGCTAGAAAAGCTGCTGCTGCTAATGTCAAGGGCGGGAAACCATTGGTTGGTGGTGGTATCAAGAAGTCCGGTAAGAAGTGAATACTTTAAATGAATCAAACTTTTCTTCTCGATGTCTTTATTCTGTAGTTAGTGGACATGTATTTGGGTGTGTGCTTCTGTTGCTCTTTCCCTCCAATTATCTCTCTGTTAAATGGCTCTTAGGTTCTTAGGTTCTTAGTGCTATCCGCGGATGCTTCTCTTTTAGGCAAAAATATCCCTCCGCTCCCAGCTGCAGCCGCTCGGCTTTTACTCCTCCCTCCCGCCAGTTACTTATATTTAACAGATCACACACTCCCTTTCCTCTCTCTTTTTCATTCCTGCGAGCAAATTTCATAAATCTTTTCTACAAGTAAAATATGGCTTTCAAAACAGAGGCAACAATTGCCACCTTTGGTGGTAAACTCGTGAAGCTTTCCCATGACTCCGTTCAAACCAAAACCGCAATGTCCGTCAACGTTTACCTCCCAAAGCAATATGACTCTGCCTCTCCAAAGTCAATCCCAGTATTGATCTATCTCTCTGGCCTTACATGCACCCCAAACAATGCTTCTGAAAAGGCCTACTGGCAGCCACACGCCGATAAGTATGGCTTTGCCATTGTCTTCCCAGACACTTCTCCAAGGGGCGCCAACATTGCAGGCGAAGATGACTCCTGGGACTTTGGTACTGGTGCTGGGTTCTACGTTGATGCCACCACTGAAAAATTCAAAGGAAACTACAGAATGTATTCTTATGTCCACTCAGAACTCCAAACAGCTCTACAGGATGAGTTTGAGAAGCTCGATTTCTCCACAGTCTCCATTACAGGACACTCAATGGGCGGGTACGGTGCGCTTAGTGGCTTCCTACAGAACCCTGCAAAGTATAAGTCTGTCTCTGCATTTTCTCCTATCTGCAACCCATCCAAGTGCCAGTGGGGTGAAAAGAACTTTACTGGTTACTTGGGAGAAGACCAGTCTCAATGGGCAAAGTACGACCCAACAGAACTCATCAAGTCATACAATGGGCCAACACCAGAAATTCTAATTCACATAGGGAAGGCTGACCCATTCTACTTTAGAGATGCACAGTTGCTCCCAGAAAACTTCATCAACGCTTCCAAGGGAACCGTATTTGAGGGAAAAATCAGGTCAGAACTTGTTGACGGATTCGATCACTCGTACTACTTTATCTCATCCTTCACAGCAGATCACGCCGCTCATCATGCAAAATACCTTGGTCTTTCCGAATGACTATCTAAATTATGAACTATTCGCTGATGATAGCACAACAGTGCCAACCAGCAGCACCAATACCGAGAACTTTGCCCTCTGTTTGCACAACCGTAGGTCTCAGGACACGTAGGGACGCGCCTTCTTGAATAGAACCAATAGGCTCTTTACCCAAGCCCAAACACCCACAAGAATCAGGTTCAAGTCCCCAAGACAACAATGTTCCATCTTGCAATAATGCCAGTAGGTGGTAGTCTCCAACGGCAATGCTGACACAGTTTTGTAGTTCTTGAATAGCTCGAGGTTCATCGCTGTCCTTGGAACCAATAAAAGCAATATTCTCGTTAGTGAAACATGCAAATGTATTGAAATTACCGCTCAGTCTTGTAAACATTGGTTTCAAGGACTTTGCATCTTCTTTCAAGCGCTTCTCAAACTTGATAAGCTCATAAGACGACTCTCCAATCATGTCATTCCGATAAAGCTTTCCAGAAGCTGTCAAATAGACAAGGAAGGAATCACCAACAACGAAATCAACAATCTTATCCTCACCATTTACCTCATCTGTCCCTGGAACCTTCTTGTGCAATGCAACAGCTGAATTCTGTCCTTGCCCGACTTCTAGTCTCTTGTCCCAATATACCAAGCCATACCCATAGAGATAGGCTGCGCTGGATGCCCATCCAGCAAGGGCTTTGAGAACCTTATGTCCTCTAACGACCAGATCTTCATCTCCTTCAACAAATTTTATATGAACGCCACAACCAGTAAGAGGGTCGTCCCACGACCACAATTCACCATAGTTGTCAAGAGCCACAAAATGCGCTCTTCCAGAGCTAACGCTAACAAATTCAATATCCTTGGAGCTCATCGTAGTTTCTTCATACAAGAACCTATTTTTTGAAGTGGTTGACGGTTGTGTCATTGGTGAAAGTGTTCTTGGAATAGCACCACCACCGTGCCTTGACTGCACGGACAGGGGGTGATGTGCCGCACGTAGTTCATTGTGATCTGGCCTATCCGGCCCAGGTCCACGAATACCAGAGTGCCAGAGACCCAATGAATAAATCTTACCGGTAGATGTTAGCAATTGAATACTAAACCCACCTGCTGATACATCAGCAATGACAAATTCCTCAAGTCCTGGAACTCTTGTTGGTAAACAAACACCCCTCCTGAAACCACGTCTTGATATATGGTCAGCAGGAACTTCATTGGATGAAAACCCCAATCGGCCACCATCAAGTGACCCCCATGTGTACAGTTTACCCTTGCGTCTTAATTTGAACAACTCAGGCCACTTGCTTGAGCTGTATGGAGTCGGCTCAGTTCCGAATGTTTTCTGATAGAGTAGTTGCCACACATAAGGCGAATTGATGATCTGGTAGTGCAGTGAACTGCATGTCTGTGAGAGCGATTCGATTGAACTCCGGGGAAGGAAGAAAATGATCGTCTCAATGATATCTCTTGGTAAATCGATGAACCTCATTACGTATGAGCAGCGAGATCGGGTAGAAGTGTCGCTTATGGTGGCGTATAGTTGCTTCTTGGGTCGCGTTTTTCCTACAAATAATGTGAGGAATATAAGTACTTTACCCTCTCTTGGGAAACTGCAAGAAAGACCGTTCTAAGATAGCCCTAAGGGCATATAAGTTGGAAACACGCAAACGCTCATTGTCCAAATGAGCATTGTCAGTGGACTGACCACATGGAATCTGTGCTGCTGGCGCATTTAGCATCTTCTCTAGGAAACGAACCGATGGAATCGATCCTCCTTCACGGATGTAGAATGACTCCATAGACCACTCATTCTTGATCTCACGTTCCAGGATTTGGTATGCGGCATTTCCACGTTCGCCAAGCCATGGCTCAGCTTCATGAATCACCCTAATCTCCAAGTGGTTGTCCGAGTGTAAGTGGGAAAAGCTGTTTGTGAGATAATCTATGAACGCTTTCTTGATACCATCGAGTGATTGTTCCGGAACGATTCTGATGGAAACGTAGCCCTTCGACGACTTTGGAATCACAGTGCTGTTTCTTGGACCAGATACATCAATTTTATGCACTGTCAAGGATGGAGAACGCCATTTTGCCAACAGTGTTTCTTTATCAATCCCAGTATTGATGTGAATGATATCATAGAGCTTCTCTTCTTCTGCAGATAATGGCTTCATTGTGTCATAGAAGTTTGGAATTCTTACTTTGCCGTCGTCACTTAAAAGCTTTGACAATAACTTGATGAGGTCGATAGTCGGTTCTCTAGAGACACCACCGTCAACACCAGAATGCAGATCCGGTTGTTCGCTTGAAATCTCCACAGTAGCACTAATAACACCTCTCAGGCCGTAATTCAAACACGGTGTTTTCTCGTCCAACCAGTAACTATTACTTAATAGTATCCAATCGATATCACCAATCAATTTTGAGTGTTTCGTAATGGCGCTTTGGAATCCATATGAGCCACACTCTTCTTCTCCTTCAATTAGGAATACAATGTCAGAGTTAAGTCGACCCTGTTGCATCAACTGACTCACAGCGTATATGGCAGCAAGAACTGGGCCCTTGTTGTCACTGACACCTCTGCTGTATAGGTAGCCGTCATTTGGTGTCAGCTTGAAAGGTTCATTGTACCATCCTTCAGTATCATCGGCCTCAATCACATCATAATGACCATACCAGAGTATTCTCGACTTCTCAGGACCATGACCTGAACCCCTAAAGCAAGCATAGACGATCGGATTCCCATTCTCCACAGGAAGAAGCTCAGATTCAGCCCCGAATTTCTTGAACACACCATTCAGGTAATGTGCACATCGCCTGGATTCGTCAATAAAAAGCTCTGGGTTCTTCGAAACAGTTTTAAATGATACCAGCTCACCGAGATCTGTTAACATGGATTCGTTGGAAAGGTCAATTGTCGAACGCTGTCTCTTGGTGCTTACTTCTGTGATGCCCCACACTGCAAGCGAGGAGTCATTACCTCCTGTTACAAGATACGTTTTATCATTATGCTCAAATATCTCAGAAGACAGCACAAGACCATCATGTGCTGGCCAGAATATCTTTGTGTCAGTGCCGAATTTCCACTTTGTGATACCGTTATGTGAGCCCATGAAGACGCAGTAACGCGTGGCTGCGACTGTCAGAGCATCACAGTCATCATCGGACTGCAGCATCATGATCTCCTGAGATGTCTTCAAGTCCCACAACTTCAACTTTCCTTCGGATAAACCGCTGTAGAGGAAATTCTCACAGATCGCAATTGACATGACGCTATCGTTATTATCGAGGCTGCGCTCTAGGTTCAAACCCAGATCCCATATGTTGATGATACCGTCTCCCCCACCAGTGATCAAATTGCTTTCGTGGATGATCATCGAGTAGACAAACCCATTGTGTGCAAAGGGAAGGATGTTCGATGATGGAACTTCAATCAATCGGCCGTGTTTATCAGAACCTTGACCCCGGTGTGTGCTCAGATCTCCTGCTGGCCCTCTCGAATCAAAAAACTTGTCAAATCTGTTCGAAGGTAGAAGATCTGGATTTCCCTTGTGTGTCATGTAGTCAAGTTTCACAAAGAGAATTGACGTGTTCTGGCACCCAAAGTAGACAGTGTCATTTGCATCACACCAAGCAATACTGAAGATGTCGCCAATGTCCATCAGGGAGTAAATTGTGTGCGTCTCAATCATGGTTGAGACATCCCAGACTTTAACAAGAGAGTCTGAACCTCCTGAAAACAGGTACTTATCATCCGACGACTTTGCCAGACACAAAACAGACCCCGTATGTCCTATCAATATGTGTTTGCGTTCGAATGTCACGGTATCGAATACAAGAATCTTGTGATCATGTGTTCCACAGAAGAGAAGATTGAGAGTTGGGAATGCAGCAATTGACAAGATGGAGTTATCATGATGCCACCTATGTATGAGTACTGGTGAATCAAATATATGTGAACTTGTCGATGCGTCTCTGCTAACTGTGGCTGTCTCGAGACCCTCTACTTCGGGTTGTGGACTGGGCGTTATTTTGCGGGACGGAATCCGCGTGTGCAATGGGAGATGCCGTTCTGTTTGAGCAATGGGGTTATCCTCTAATGCCTTACTGGATGTCATGCTTTGCCCTGTCTTTTCAGCGGAGTGGTGGCTCTTCATGTCGATGAGCTCCGGGGGCCTCCCAAGCCATGATGATGACATCGAGGAGCGCAAAAAAAAAAGAAAAAAAAACTTAAAAAAAAAAAAAAAACGGGGAGACGGACGGGACATTATACGCCAGTGCTTTAATTCTTTTATTAAACATGAATAAATCATTCCAATCTTTTTGCTTGAAACTTATAATCATTGCAATTGTACTTATCACGGCATTGAATTAAGCGGAGCTCGCATAGCTTCATAGTCTCCGCGGAGCCCATTTTGCCAGTGACGGCATGCCCTGCTGCTTCACTAGTTACTTTCAGTACTGTGGACATCACCGAAAGTACCTGTCCCACCAACTCATCGAGCTTATTTTCTTCATTAAGACCACCTGATAGGTGGAGTGTGCCTACTCTGTCGATGAGCAATGCGGAGAACAGGTCACCAACGCCTGTAAAGTAGGACTCAATGCGAGGGATCTCGAATAAAGACGAGTGCACTTTACTGTTTGAATATCTCGAGACGGCAGCAATAATACACTCTTTACCTCCAAATTCAAGAGATGAGACAACCACATTTGGTACTTTGAATTTGCGATGGAGGACCTCCAGAGCCTGTCTAAGCGTCTGCGTATCCAAGATCTTAAACCCAACCAATACTTCTGCCTCAAACTGGTTTGGGGTGATCAAATCCACTTTCCCCGTGAGTAGTGCATTTCGGTACACAGGAATCACAGAATCACTCACATACATATGTCCTTCGTCTCCCATGACAGGATCAAGTAGCCATAGAAGAGACGGATTTTTCTCCTTCAAGTCTTGTCCGATGGTACATACAGCTTCCAATGCCTCTGCTCCTGGAACGTATCCTGTCAAGAAGGCATCATATTTTGCGCCATTAGCCTTGAGTCCCTCATAAATATCTTGAATCTCTTCGGCGGTTGTCTTTGTGCCCCTCACAGAACCATATCCCGTGTGATTAGAATAATTAACAGTGTTGAGTGCATCAACGTCCCAGCCGAGACATTGAAGAGGGAAAGTGGCAGCTTTGTTGCCGACGTATCCGTGCACAACGTGGGATTGCACTGATAGGACGCTCTTTGTTGGAGGCAGTGTCATTGCTGTTCTGCTTATAGGGCCAAGCAGATCGAAGAGGTGCGGCCTTCTTGCTCTCTTTATCTATACGTCCATCGTGACTCTACCCAGTGACTCTGGCTGCTATAAAAGATCTCACATTTTTATACAGCCCGCGCGAAGTCAGGGGGCCGCGTCCTGATAAGGCACATATTAACATACAGACAGATCTGCAGCACCTAACACCAAGTAAATACGGGTGGTTTGGATTTCACTTGTTGAAGTCGCTCAATTATCACTCTTTTGGTGGCGATCGTGTCTGTCGCAAATGTCAACCCGTCGTTATCCTGCGGGGCATCCGAAACTAATGGTCTGTCTTCCATCTCATCTTCTTGAATGGCACCAAGAGGTCCACAGAAGGGTGTCTCGATAGCATTCGTCATCACAGAGACAGGAACGTGCACTGGAACATCCATAACCTCGTCCCATACCATGACCCGGGTTCTTCTTGCCAATTCTAAAGGGCCTTGTGTAGGGTTCTTGAGTGTCTCGACAACGTTGAACGCCTGGCCTTTCATAACAGCCCACTGTTTTTTCCACATTCTTTCTTTGAAATCTGCATCCTTGGAGAACAGTTCCCGGAACAACAAGGACGATTCCTCCCACCACGCGACCGAGGTTAGCAAAGGTAAGAAATGCTTCCTTGTATTCTCGGAGAATGGTTGGCCAATGATATTCACCGGGAGAAACAACCATCCAAAGGGATACGACCTCCACTCATCAGGATGTTTCCATGGCCATGATAATCCTGAATCAATTGCACCAATCTTGATCTGAGGGGACCCATTTTCACACCCGAGCCGTATCATCCAGTTATCTAGCCCCCGGTCGGTGTTCCGCATAATGTAGTCCAGAATTACCAGTTTCTCAAGCTCCTCTTGAAATTGAATTAGTAGTTCGCTAGTCCATTCAAATGTGTTGCTGTTTGCAAACAACCCCAGTTCAGTATCATTCCGATGGAAGGGAAAAGACCAGTGATATCCTGGAAGTGGATATCGCTCAAAAAACTTGTCAGCCTCCAGGTATCCTTCTAAGAACAGCTGAAATGATCCCACCTTCTCTCTCAATGGGCGATGATGCAGTTTTGCCATTCTCTTTTCCCAGAAGGAGTAGTAGAATGAATTGCTTGAAAGCTCGACAATATCAGTAAAAGGAACAATATTTGTTTGTAACTGCCTGTCTAACAAGCTAGCAGCGGATTCGCATACATAACCCAAATTTGGAATAAGACAGCTCCGTCCGAAGAAACAGGGAAATAGGTTTCGATGTAACCACTTGGTCCATTTTGGAGATAGAGGGCCGTATGGTTCTTCGTCCTTGGGTTTGAAGACTGCTATGATTTTACCTGATGTATTGTAGACAAAGTAGCTTCCAGATGAACCAGCCGCAATTCTTTTTGGCTCAATTCCATCGTCGATTGCATCAACAGAATCACGTACGATCATATCAAACTGTTCCTTACTTACAGCTCCGCTCTGCGTAAACCCAGGAGCCGGCACTCTAGCCAGAGGTGTTGTGCCTGGAGGTGCCTTGAATACTGAGTACTGGATCTCATTAGGTATGCCATCAATTGCTTTTGAACTCGATGTCCACCTGGCTATTGTGTTGGTCCATTGTGTGACTCTCTCGTTGATCGATCTAAGATCAAATGAAATGACAGAAGCGGATCTTCTTTCACGAACTTGTCTGTGGGGAATTGGTGAATGAAGTGGCACCGACCCAGAGGAAACGTGTTTCGGGACAGTTGGTTCCTCTGAGTCTAGTGAGAACGCAGACGGAGCACTAGTACCTAATGGTGGTAGCGTTACGAGCTTGTGGGAGTACTCGGGATAATCGCTGTACGTTGGCTCATCCTGATGCGGACCGAGTAACCACTGAGCCTCTGTTGGTGTTTTGACTTTGGCACTCGATGAATTAGGCTTCATTCTTTATCAATGGCTATTCCCATATTTTGCAGGAGATAACCAGAGAACAATCAAAGGTTTACATCTGTGGATTGCGTAAATCCGTGCTGGCCGAACCATGTGGAACTGTGGCAGTCCGCTACATTGTGAAGAACATTTAAGAACATTGTTGTCTACGAATAAACCAGTGCACCGTTTTCTTGTATTTGCGTATGGACAGTGATGTATGAAGTGTCAACTCTGATTGATCGAACCGATCAGAATTCCCTTCGATAACAACACGACATTAATAGGAACTTTTTTTTGGGCTTTTCTCAAATATAATGGTAAAATCAATCGGCATATATGGTGCAAGGTAGAATAAGGTCAAGATTCTAAGCTTAGTGAAGTCTCTCTTCGAATCTCAATTCATCAGAGATTGGAAGGCCGACCAAGATCTTCAAAAAGTTCTCCAAACCTTGTCTCTGCTTATTCAAACCATTGATTGTTTGGAAACCCTTTCTGGTAAGTGGTGCCTTCAACCAGTAACTCAAGTAACCCAAGATTGGGTACAAGGACTCGTTAGAGCTCTTCTCTCCATCTAAGGACTTGTATGAAACTCTGGACAAGAACTCAGTCATTACGACCAAATCAATGATCAAAGGAGTGGCTAACAATGAGTCCTCACAAATGTTAGAGATAGTGAGTCTGTTGTGGCCACCCAACATGAGCTCAGAATAATACTCATCCATAGCAATCTTGGAGTCACCAACAGCTGGCATGTACTTGATGACAATACAGTGGTCAACAGAGTCCCCCAACTCCTTGTTGTACAAGATGTCGTTGGAGTCAACAATGTCATCAATGACAGAGCTCTTGGAAATCTCCTTGGACTTGAACTGCTCGTTGGAACTCAAGTTGTATCCATCGTTGTTACCCAAGTGGTTGTAAGAAGCAATTGAGAGTGGCTTGATACCAGCGTCAACCAAGTACTGTGCCAAGACGGATTTCAACTTGGTCTGGCCAGACTTGAAGTCATCACCACCAATAAAAGAGTTGTACTGCTCAGCCAACTCAACAGCTCCAGGAACAAAAGTGTTCTGAGGAGAACCATTGATGAAAGGAACCTTCTCTAAGATCGACGCAACGGCAAAGATGGTAGATGGCGATATCTCACTGTGACCTTCCTTAATAGACTTCAACAAGTTCTCAGCGGTGTCGTTAACAGATGGCAAAAGCTTAGAATAACGCTCAGTGTTGGCAGTCCACAAGACGATAACACTGTCAAGGTTGTTAGAAGCCTTGAAGTCTTTGATGTCCTGTCTGATGTGCTCAACATGGTCCCACTTGGCAGACACATCAACCTTACCATTTGAATCAACATTGAAAATATTATCAGCTCTCTCTTCCTGGTTGGCTGCAATGAATGATGGGTAGTAGATCGACTTCAATGGTGTGTACTTTCTGAGAGTTGGGGCCAACTTCTGCTGCAAATCGTACTCCAAGACCTTAGCTCTCTTCGCAGCGGCCTCCAAGTTGGCACCACTGATATCCCAGCCACCAACAACCAAGTCACTTGGGTTGACCAATGGGAGAATGGAGTTGAATGGAACGTACACATCCTTTCCAGTAGCATCGATACCGATCTTGATGGTAGAAGATTGAGTGACAGAACCAAAGTAGTTTGCCTTCTTCTCGCCATCCTTGGTGTTGAAGACCAACTCCTGCTTGTTAGCTTCAACACTGGACACAAAAGTGGAACCGTTGTTACCACCCAATCCCACAAGCATCAAACCAACTTTTGGAACCTTGAGATCAACGTTGAACTCGTAGTTCTTGGTGAAGGGAGTGACGGAATAGACGCCAGCCTCAGACTTCTCGACAATAGAGTTCTGGTAGGTGTAGTTTGTGGACAACTTGGTGTTGTCCGAAGAGTAAGTAACTCTGTCGTTTTGGACTTTAACAGAAACCATGTTTGAATTAGAGGCAGAATACGGGGTCGTTCCCTGAACCGGTGCTGGAGGCGCGCTTGTGGTTGAAAGGGTGGTGTTTGGAGGAAAGGAGATTGGAGAACACTTTGGCGGATTCTCTGTGTGACAAATGTGTGGACGTATAGAGCAAACTCAGAGGAAAGTTCTATATGTCAGGTTCTTCGTTTGTGCTAGACGGTGGAAGAGTAGTCTTTGTCGGTGGTTTTGAAAGAAGCTAAGTGGCCTTCTTATCGGATGGGAGGAATCTCGGCCCCTTTTATAGAGGGAACGGAGACACAAAAAAAAAAAAAATAAACATACGTATGTACCCCTAAAGGCCGCTTGCGCATATAGAGACGGACAGTTAGGTCCCGCAAATTTTGCCAGTTGGCCAAACAGTTTCCTGTTTCCTGTGTGGTATTGGGCCGTCATTTCGGTTGATTAGTGTCATTGTTGTAGAACAATCAAGACAAGCTACGCTAATCTAGCTAGGAGGGAGGAAACTCCACACATTCATGCAGGTGTCTGGGGGCCATTCGTCTAACAGCGCTGTTGCACTGCCTCGTTCGGGCCGTAATGTGGTGTGTGGTGTGTCCCTTTGGCGATGAAGAAGGGCTGAGTTCTGACTAGATGTCGCCCCCCCCCCCCCCCTTAACCATCTACCGTCCATACAATGCTGCTGTAGTGCTTAAGGCTGCGTCAAGAACGTTTGTTTGCTCGGTTGATCGCTGTGCCGTGGTTGGGTGGATGCACGCGTCTATCCGCATGTGAAAGCCTACCACAACTACTGTAACACAACGTATCATTGGATTGTCGAGACTCGAGAGGCTGTGTTGCAGAGTCAGTGTCCTTAAGTGAGAGGTCCTCAACGAAATCCGAAGAACGAGCTTATGAGAAACTATTGGAGGATATCTGGAGATGTAACACTCAAGGAAGAAGATCCAACGATAAGCGGTTCACGCAAGGAGTGAGATACGAGTGTAGTCTTCTAACCGGAATCGGATACACTAAGCTATTGATTGAAGAAGAAAGAGGGACGCTACATGCCTCGCAACCGAGAAGCTGAAAATACGAGTATCTACTATCTAGAACAAAACTTTCAGGAGAGCCGGAGAGCCAGCCAGACAGCCAGACAGCCATGATATACGCGGTTGAACAATTGGAGACTGGAAACGTGTCTCGTTCTGGGGGTTATGAACAAAGAATGGGTTGATATAGCGATGAATTGCTTTATCAGGCTCACAAATACATAAGGGTGCTCATAGTATCACGACCAGGAGGCTCATCGTCAGATAATGTCTGAAGTCTGAAGGTCTGAAGGTCTGAAGGTCTAAAGTTGTAATTCTTGTACAAAATGTCCAGGTGTGTAACAAAAAGATCGCGCTGCGCAATCGGTTGTGCACTCAACGTCCATCGAATACGAAGTGTAATTTACAACAAGACCAGCAAAAGTCAATCAAAGAGTTCAGTTGTCATTAAAACCCATGAGTTTCCCTCATTTGCAGCAACAGGGCGATCTTTCTCAAGCCGCACAGCTGCAAAAGTTCACCCAACTGCAGCAGCTTCAGCAGCTAAACTTCTCCCCACAGATGCAGAGGGCCCCCTTACAACCACAACAAATGGGTATATCTCAAACCGTCATAGCTGTGAAGGACGTTTGGGCAGAGAACATGCATCAAGAGCTTCAATTAATTCGCCAGCTTATCACACATTACAACTATGTATCGTTCAGCACGGAGTTTCCGGGAATTCTTGCCAGACCTATTGGTGTCTTTTCATCGACAGATGACTATCACTATCAGACACTCAGATCCAATGCTGATCTACTGAATCTTATTCAACTCGGTATTTCACTTTCTGATGCCAGTGGGAAGAAGCCAGAGAATTTTTACAGCACGTGGCAGTTCAACTTTAAGTTTGATCTCAACACCAAGATGATCTCTGATGAGGCGTACGAATCCCTCACAAAGACCGGTATTGACTTCCACAAACACATGTTATACGGCATTGATCAGTTTGAGTTTGCTGAGCTTTTCACTACATCTGGGCTTGTGCTTCTTCCAAATGTACACTGGACAAGTTTCCATGCCGGATATGACTTTGGGTTTTTGATTGCACTGCTCACCAATGACATGATGCCTGCAAAGGAAGACGAGTTTCTCTATAAAACAGGGCTGTTTTTCCCCAATCTCTATGATCTCAAGATTCTATCGAAATATGGAAGCATTAAAGACGGCAATACCACTTTGGAGAGTCTCGCAGAGGAGCTCGGTGTACCTCGTATTGGCTCATACGTATCTACGGGTGGGCAAGCTCTTTTGACGAACTTTTGTTTGGCGGAACTCAAAAGCAGAGTTCCGGATATCGAGAAGCATTCTGGTGAAATTCATGGCCTAAAGAGCGAGAGTCACTCAGGTGATGTTTGAATACACGTTAAAGACGTAATCTTCTGTAGCGCGAACTTTTTCAACCAGGTGTGGAACTTTTAAGTGGACGGTCAACTTTCTCTTCACTGGCATCTCAGCAAGAAGGGGCCTGCGAACAATAAAATCATCGGGGAAACTCATGACGTTCACTATCAAGGATATTGCCGTTTCTTTTGTACAGTTCTATTATCAGGGCTTGCACGATGATCCGGCAAAACTCGACGTACTCTATTCCGCGGATGCTCAATTGATCCATTCACAGGTTCCAGACGGGCCGGGTGTCAACTTCATTAGCAAAAGCATTGAGAGCAAGACTTGTTCCTCCAAGAAAGACATCAGTGCCTTTTACGCCGAATCAAAGCTTGCAAATGCCAAGTTTAGAGTTTCTAGCATTGACTTCCAATCCTGCTTTGACAATTCCATCTTCATCAATGTTCTTGGAGAGCTGGCGTTGAAGGAAGAGGTGGCGGTCTATAGATTCGCCCAGTCTTTCATCATCAAGCCAACAGAGCACAATGCATACGATATCACCAATGACATTTTCAAGCTTATTCCGGATGAGGATTATGAATTGAATAGCAATGAGCAAGAAGAGAAGGGTGACGTCAAGGAAAAGGAAGAGGACAAGGCGGAGGGCAAGGAAGAGGAGCAGGCTGAAGCCAAAGAACAGGAGAAAAGAGAGGTAAAAGAAGAGGCGGCGGAGAAGGAGAAGGAGAAGGAGAAGGAGAAGGAGGAAAGTGATAAGGAGGAAGAGGATGAGGAAGAGAACGACGAGGGACAGAGGGAGCAGAAGATTGAGAAAAACGATGGTCCAGGAGAACCTGCAGGTACACCAGACGTGACTCCTGAGGAGAACGAGATGCCAGTAGGAACTACAGAGGTGATTTCAAACTCGTGGGCACAGGTGGCATCTACTTCAGGGAAACAGGTGAAGCCAAAGATCAAGCCAAAGGCCACTCCGTTGGTTGATGTCACCAATACACAAAAGCACCAACCAGAGGCACAGCCAAACCAGCCACAGAAGAAGAAGGGCGATTTATCTTTCATTGTCTCTTTGAACGGTGTCGAGTCGTTGAATAGCGACCAGATCAGAAGAGGATGTGAAAAGGAGTTTGGTCGGGTTATCAGAACTGAGCCAAAAGGGCACTGGGCTCTCGTTGCATTTGAGAACAAGTCTGCCATGGATAAGGCATTGGCCAAAAAGTCGATGAGCATTGAAGGTAGTTCGGTGGAAATTGTTCTCAAGTCCACGACGCAGTCCTTCAGTGACAAGAAAAAACCACGCGTTAAAGAAAAGCAACAAAAGAGTACAAACAAGAGAAGAAAATAGACATATATATATATATATATCACTTGAGAAGCTCCTCAATAACCTTATTTTCTATTCTTGGCTCTGCATCAATCTTCTTAATCCCCAGTCTTCTCAAGACCTCAATAACCTTGTCTCTAGGGAACCCCATGTTCTCAAAGTTTGAGACTGTAGCCTCATCAATGCCATAGAGCTGCGCGTCGTTGACGTCCTTGTCATTGTTTCCGGCATATATCTGCGTCCAGTACTTTGCAGTCTTGTTGAAGCCATCAATATCAGAGAGGTAGTGCTTGGCGACTTCTGCGTCCTGTGGATCGTTTGGCTCGGGCGATTGGAAAAGCGACTGGAGCGAGATCAACGACGACTTGAGTGTTAAGATCGGAGTCCATGCATCTTTCAAGATGTCCAAGCAAATGGCACCTGTAACCGATGAGATGTTCGGATGATACACCTTTGTCTCAAACTTCATGATTGGAGGCTTGAAAGGGTACTCGTTTGGGATCTTGATGTCAACGACAAACTTCCCGCCAGCGTACGGGGTGTCTGGCGGGCCAATGAATGTACCCACCAAGTGACTGAGGTCGTCCTCTGAAACCAGTTTCAGCGTGATGGAAGCCTGGGTGTCCTTCTGGACATCATCGAGCTCCTTTAGAATGCGCTTGACTCTCGACATCCTTGGTGTTCTAGCAGTTTGATGGTGGTGGGGCAGTTTGCTGTTGACCTCTTTTGTTCGCTCGCGCCCACTCATTGTACACTGCTAACCGCCGCGTCCAGCGCCCACAACGTCAGCGGCTCACACAATAGCGCTCGCTTCTTCTGCACAAGACTACAAGGAGTGGTTTAAACTATATCGAGTTGTCGGTAAAAACCCGGCAAAGGGTAAATAAGAGTTGGGAATGTTCTATTCAGAAATTTTGGTCTCTGTGCGTTTCGCATAGAAACTCACTAGCAAATGATATGATTTCGCGCACTCCTAAAGAAACCCTAAATCAAAACAAAAAAAAAATTCATAAAATTGCTTGTCCACAAAGCTGTCCCAAGGTTGACACTACAATGGTAGAGCTACAAAGAGAGTATCGACAAAACTTGATCGGTTACCAGATTCATGTCCCAACAGGACTGTTGCTAAAACCTATCGCCAACATCAATGGGAAATTTACGCTGTGTAACCCGCTGTCACGTCGAGAGGATTTGAGAATAAGGTCGGCGGTATCTAACAAGAAGCCCACTAACGAGGCAAAGAATGAGTTCTTGGATCAGATGAAGCCTGTAAATGAGTTCTACACAGCATTACAACACAGGTCCCTTAAGAATTCTAACATCGTTCTGGAGCTTTCCGCAGATTTGCAGGGCGTTAGTACCATTAGAATCTGTATATGTCGACTGTGTTGCAAATATGCTTCTAAGGATGCCCATGCAATTCTCAAACACGCACGCACAGGATGCACCTTCAGCACTTCGGAGACCAGTAACATATATTTCAATGCAGAGGGGTACACATTCAAAATCGGAAAGCAACCCGTATACGTGTGGGTGAACAAACGTGCTATACGTCCTGCAGAAGCACTGAATCCTGTGCCTCTTATCTTGAATTTACCCGAGGTTGACATGAATACGTTGGACGAAACACTCGAGAACGAGTCCACAAAAATGTCGAAAAGGATTGCTCTGAGTACCCTGATGAATGTGCAGGAAATTAGAGACCACACCGGATCGAACACAAATGCTGCAGAAGGAGATCATCAACCCAACTATTTTGTGTCGTGCCTCAAAAATGTCTGGGATAGGCTCATATTTGGTCAGAAGAAGACCTACCAGACGCCGGAGAAAGGTTCTATATTGCGTCAGGATGTGTTGGCCCAGTACAAAGAGCCTAATCAATTGGACAGTATTTTGCAACTCATGCACGGGACTGGGTGGCTGAATCATAACCAACACAAACTCGCCTGGTCTATCTACATGTCAAATGTGAGTATTATGGCTGACTTAAACTTTACTCTTGGTAGGACTTCTTCGGTGATGGTGCCCTTAATTGCAGAGAAAATGCTTTACAAGAGGCATGCAAATTCTGAGCCGGCACCCCGTCACTCTGTTACAATGTTTGTTCTTCCCTTTCGCTGTCAAAAGCACGATTTTGAAATTTGTTTTAAGGCCGATGGTATCTACGGTAGATTCCTAAGCCATGTTATGTTTCTGGAGGGCGACTTTTCTTTGGAAGAGCTGTTGACTGTTGACGTTGTTGTATGTTGTTTGGATCAGTTCGCAACATCAAACACATTGCTTGAACTCGTTAGGAGTGACTTGCCGCACTCGTTCTTGAAAACTATTGTTGTTGATAACGCGCACTCTTTGCTTGTTGATTCTAGTCTGGCATGCGACCGGCTTAAGACTTTTAGAGGCAAGATTGTGTTGCTATCGGGTTGTTTGGAAAGGTGCCATTTTGAGCGCTTGGCTGGTAAGATTGGACGTTTGATGTTGGCTAATTGCGACACAAGGCGCTTTGACCATGCCCCAGAAGAACTCCTGAATGTCATTCCTCATGACCGGAAACGTCTAAGACTACATGATTACTAAGAGTGCTTCATAATTCCCAGCATACTGAAACACCTTTTCTACTTGACCCTCGCCCTTTGGATCGTTTCAGGTACATACTTTACACATTGACGCTTATTTACTCGTTCATTCTTCCTAGTACATTATTGCGAGCTAGTAAGCTCTACATGATTGTCGTGAAACTACCACAACATTAGCTTCACTATGACATCAGTGAAGCTGAGGGTATATCAGAACGATGATAAGATCCAGCAAGAGATTACACAGGCGTCGTCTAGTCCTGAAGGATCATCCAAGATGATGATATTTGTTGACACTGTTGGTGAAGGCAAGGCGTTAAAAAAAAACGCCGGAACCAAGCTGAAAAGTGGGCCTGCAAGTGGGCCTGCAAGGAACTTTTGCAGGGGAAATTTGGATCTGGTGAGATCAACACGTTGGTATGTACGACCGCGGCAAACTCTGGTCTTGATATCAGCAACGTGTCCGTTATCTACATCCTGGGCTGGTA